>WUAM01001727.1:0-387851 GCA_024336885.1 Actenoides hombroni
ACACAGCAAATTCAGTCGTGCAGCTGAATCCATCACCAGATTCAAGCAGAGGAAAATGCTGCAATAAATACTTGGAACAAAGCAGTGGGGGATCCCCAAGCTCTTCAGGAAGATAGTGGCTTTGATAGCCCACTTTCCAACTTGGACTGGCTCCTACTGTGTCCATCTCATGAGCAAAGTGACACAACTGGAGTGTTACCTGAGGAAATTCTACTAAATTCCTTGGAAATGTCAATGCAGACTTTTGTTTGCTTTTGTGATAACACTTTAATAAATGTTTATCATGTATTTTATAGATAAATCTATCAAATGGAATCTATTTTTTTATTGAGTTTAATTTGCAGTGTTTAAAACAAAGTGCCTCTAGGTCGCCCCTTCCCGCTGGCCCCCGCGCCTGCTTGCGGGCCCCCCCCCCCGCCCCGCCACCCCGGCCCCCCGCCCCCCCTCCCCTCCCCAGTTTAGCTGGAGGAGGACGGAAATGTGACTGCAAGGAGGAGACGGGCAAAGTGTTACCCGTGGCCTGCGCTTCCCTCCGCCCCCCCTCCCGTTCACACCACACTTTGACTCCAGAAGGAGCAGCGGGGCGGGGGGGGGGGAGTGTGCCGGATGGTGCGGGGGGGCGTTGACAGCGGCCGTTTGCTCCGGGAGCGAGCCCGGCCGGGCCTGAGCCCGGGGGGGTGTGCCCCAATGGGGGCAAAGCCGAGTTCCTGCCCCGGGCCGGGGCGGGGGGGGGGAAGTGCGCAAGGAAAGTGTGCAGGCGGCATGTGAGGTAGGTAGTGTGCAGGAAACATGCAAGGAGAGCGCACAAGGCAGGCAGGAGGTGTGTGAGGAGAGCGTGCAGGCAGCACGCGAGGCAGATAGCGTGCAGGAAGCGTGCGAGGCAGGCAGCGTGCAGGAAGCATGCAAGGAGAGTGCATGAGGCAGGAAGCATGCGAGGAAGCGTGCGAGGCAGGCAGCAGGCAGGAAGTGTGCGAGGTGAGCGCGCGAGGCAGGTGGCGGGCAGGGTGCCAAGCAGGCAGGGCGCAGGAAGCGGGGGAGGAGAGAGTGCAGGAATGGCGGGGGGCAGGGAGAGGGCAAGGGGAGAGGAGGGGGGACGACGGGCGCAGGGGGGCCCATGGCCAGCGTGCCGGGGGGCAGCTGGCCGCCGGGGGGGCCGGGGCTGGGGCAGAAGGGCAGAGCGGGGGAGCTGGAGGGGAGCGGCTGCGGCCCCCCCAGCGCCGCGCCACAAAGGGGCTGCCCGGGGGGGCCGCTCTGGCCAGGGGCCCTGGGGAAGGGCAGGGGCCCCGTCTGCGGGGGGAGCCCCTGGGGGGGCAGCCCCTGGGGGGGCAGCTTGTCCTGCCCCGGCAGCTGGTAGAGCTGCGGGGGCAGCGGAGGTTGCCCGGGGGCTGGTGGGGGCAGCTGCCCTCCGGGCCCGCCGAACTGGGCAAACTGGGGCTGTGGGGGCAGCTGGAAGGGCAGCGGAACAATTGGAGTCAGAGTGCAGTGTATTTTCATTATCTTTAATTCAGTAGGAAACCTTTATAGGCAGAAAATGAGGGTCCCATTCATACTTGCCACTGGAGAGCTGCATCAGAGAGCTACATTTCATACAGTGGGCTTCATTGTCAGGAATCGTGCACAGCTCACCAATCAGACTTCAGACTCTGGTAATCTCCAGGAGGAGGAAATGTTACCAAAGTGTCAAGGAGGGAGAAAGGTAGCAGGAGCTTTTTCACCTGACATAGTTGTTTACCAGAAGAGGGCACATCTACATAGTGTGTGTATTTAGAATGCACACTATCTATAATCCTGGGGCAGGAATTGTAACTAATTTGGATTGCTGTGTAAATTGGACCTTTGAGTCCTGGAACAATGTTAACCATGAGCAAACATGCACTACTATCAGCAATAACTCAGGACAGACCAGAGGTCACACTCAATCTATATGTAGCTAAATCAAAGCTATTAATCACATAGGATTGTATTTTTTAACTAAGGGCTTCTTTAATTTTTCTCCTTATCTTTTTTTTCAAGTACTGTACACTCATTCAGGTAAATTGTGAGAATATACTAATAAACAATATGGTGAACTATTTTCATGTGACTGCTATAACAGCTGTCTATCTTTGAAAAAGGGCAATGTATTGGGACTAACATGGGGACTACTAATTGGTTACAGAACCTTTATTAATGCTTACATACATTACCCAAATCTGTCGGGCCGGGGAGCGCACCCGGCGGGCCCGGCGCGGGCACGGGCGGCGGTCCGGCGCGCGCGCGCGCTCACGTGATCGGCGTGATTCAGCAGACTGCACTCAGCACGGCAAACAGCGCTGCTGCCCGCTCTGCCCGCTCTCTGCCCTGTCTGCCCTCTGCCTGCTCTGCTCGCTCCCTGCCCTGTCTGCTCTCTGCCTGCTCTGCTCGCTCCCTGCCCTGTCTGCGCCCTGCCTGCTCTGCTCGCTCCCTGCCCGCTCTCTGCCCTGTCTGCTCTCTGCCTGCTCTGCTCGCTCCCTGCCCGGTCTGCGCCCTCCCTGCCCTGCTCGCTCCCTGCCCTGTCTGCGCTCTGCCTGCCCTGCCCGCTCCTTTACATTGCCAGGTTGCCTGCAGCAGTTACCACAGTGCTGTTATAACCTCATCAACTTAAGCTAAAAGAGCTAAAATACCTTATAGACTGTTCTAGCAGCCTGTTTCTTTCAGATAGTACTGACCATAGGTAGCACTGTCTTCCTTTAGTAATGTGCCCTCAGCATGTGCACTATTTCTTATAATAGAGCCCATAGACCAGGAAATTGAAGTACTACCATGTTTGGGTGGTGTGGCCAAGGTTAGGAGTTCTGAGCCCATTGAGTCACAGTAAGAACTATATTTGCATACTCTTGGTTTCCTTTGTGCAAGAGGGTTGGTTTTTTTTTAATCTCTGTAGCCAGAGAGAAAATGAAGGTGTCAGCAATTTTCCATGATCAGTTCCCATGTAGTTTATCTGTAAAAGGTATAAGGTGTTGAGTTCTTTGTTTGGAGCCATTAAGCTACCACCAGAAGGGTTAGCTGGGCTACCAAAAAATGCACATTAATGGGCCTAGTGGTAGACATTCTCTGGTATGAACAGTACTCCTTCCTTGCTTATATGGATACTAGAAATTCCAGTAGAGGTAAGACCAACTTTCTCGAAAACTCACATTTGACAGCAACAACAAAAAAATGTTTCATAGGCAGAATTCTGGGGGAAAAATAAAAAATCATCTTTGCATTTTGTTAGGCATTGAGCAACTGAGACCAAGGCCTTCACAGTTTCTGTCTCTCATTTGCCTATGGACTTCTTATCTGTGTGAATAAATGGGGAAATCACTATCTCGAGTTTCTCCCTCTTTGAGCAGCAGTTGGGCTAGGTCATCTCTAGAGGCTCCTACCAATCTCAGCCAAGATGTTATGCTTGATACTGGGTTACCTAAAATATGTTGTCTAAATATGTTTACCTGTCCCCAGGTAAACTGAAGGGGAAGGGATCTCTAAAGATGATCCTTCTTGATTCAAAGCAAGAGCCTTTTAAAACAATGAACTGTACCTATATAATTGCTGTCCTTTTTGCCTAGCTTGTCCTCCAAGCTCTGCTATTGATACTAGTGTTTCATTATCTTTGATTGTTAGGGTTTTTTTCCCCAGTCACTAATCTAAATATTTTATGGAGGTGACTGGAGCAGTCACAGTCCCATGAAGAGCCCTCTGGCCAGGAGGCCTGACAGAAAAAAAATACAGATTTGGAAAATAAAACCAATATTATACAGATAATAAGTATGGCAGGAAGGATTTAAACTGAGACAATGGGCCCTTAATGAAAGGCACCAATATCAGCCACTCACAGATGAATGAGTTGATTGGAAGCTGGATGGAGTGGCAGCCCAGGAAGCTTCATATTAAGTCAATTAAATCCCATTATTCTTCAGATTTTTTAATAATTAAATTAATTTCACGTGACTGTGAAGGGAGCTGAGACGACTGCCAAAGCCTGCTCTTGTGACAGACTACAGAGACAAGATTAGTCTGTAATTAAAAGGAAAGGTCAGTTAATTTTCAGTTGGACAGGAGTGAGTATGTTAGAAACATAATGTTAAAAATAGCAAAATTAACACTAAAATTGTGTCTGAAATGGTTTTTATTTGCAAGCTGGATTTTGTTGTTCACTGATGTTTCTTGCTATATACTACTAAATGTCCCACATTTTCTCTCTCTGATCAGCATGCACTTAAAATGTTACCTATTGTATTGTTTCTCAAATCAATGTTAAACAAATTCTCTATTGTCTGGGGCTTCTGTGCTAATTCCTGGGAGGGCAGTGAAGCCAACATGAACTCTTGAGCTCTGCTAATGGGATGAGGAGTGGTAGAAGCAGAATCTTCCTCTTTGGTTAGCACCATCCATGAGGGCAGCTGTTGTCCTTGGTTCTGTTGAAGCAAGCTCTTAGCTTGTCTCAAATCTTCTCGTTACATCAAACATGAAAGGCAAAGAAAAAAAAGCACTACTTGCAGAGATGCACAAGAAAACTCATGTAGAGGTACTAACATATCCTTGGTTTTATTGGACTTAACCAGACTTTGATTTCATATTTGTTTAGCTAAGCTTGTCTAGTGCCTTGCTCTCAGTGAACTGTGCATCAAGGACGTAAAATATTGTGACTTCAAACAGTAGAAGACAGTAGAGGGCCAAGCACTTGGGTTTTTATGTGATCTCTGTGATATTCTTGAGTCATTTTCCCAGTTTGTGTGCAGTGACCAAGATAGAGGGGGTAAGTCTTGTAATTGTTGAAGGTTATTTATCATAACCAGACTTAGAAGGTCTGCTGAAGCAGAGAGTGTCTAAACTCAATGTTGAGTTATCCAAGGCCACAACAATTAAAGTCTCCCCAGAGAGGGGGAAGAAGAGAGCCCTGACATTTCAAGTGTAACTTCAGAAAGGTGGGAGTTGCCTACAAGAAGAGTGTGGGAGAATAAGACATGGACTGTGTGTAGGAGTAAGTCTGCTCTGGGACTCAGGTGAAAGATGTTTCTGCAGGGCTACACAGTTATGTGCTACAGGAGAGTGAGCATGGCAGCTGGGACTATGGCACAGAAAGACAATTCCCTTTTACAGAATTCTCTTGTCACTCACAAGAGTTTCTATATGCAGTTTGTGACTTTCTTTGAGGGATGTTGGTAATTTAACTGAATAGCATAGGAAGGAGTCTTATTTACCAAGTGCCTTTGAAACTCAAAAAGTCATGTCAGATTGGAAAGATTTGAAGTAGAGTGGAAAGTTTCTATTTCAGCAAAGAAAGCTAATGCATTGGCCATTTTGGTACTGGTCATAGTCTTGTAGAGATCACGGATTTTTCCACTGGAAGAATCATGTGTTAAAGTCTGCAGGTGTAGCTTTCTGTGACTAAGGCTCACTTAAGGTTTCAGAAAGGAGTGGAAACAAAAAATTAATCCATGGTAATCAACTGGAAGTGAATAACAAGGAAAACAGAAGGCTGAAGCAAAATTCACAAATGAAAAGGAATATAAATAGCCCTGAATTCTTTGCTCCTTTGTATGGTAGCCTGACACTACAAACCTTCTGCTGACTGCAAGCAAGTATTTGTGTTGCTTCCATTTGCTAACCAGAACTCGTCTTCTTTCAAAATAGCTTCCAAAAGGTCAAAACCTACAGAAATCACTTTGTCAAAAAGGACAACTGAGCAGCATTTGGCAGGCTGCTCTTATCTGTTTTGCTCTTCTTTTAACTCTTAAAATTTTGGGGTTTGCACTATTCCAGTTGGCTACTGACTACTATTGAGAAGTACATTTCAAAATTCTGTATTTTATTATTATTTTATTCTGCATTTCACCACCTACAGGCCACCTGCCAGAAGAGAGGTGGTGCAGCTACAAGCTGGGCATGTTAACATGGTGTGTGAATGACCCCAAGGTCTCAGAGGCCATCAGCTTGCCCTTCTGCTTCTTTCTTTAATCCAAACTGGAGCTGACTGGGGCCTTTGTTGCTTTTAGTTGGTTTTTTTCTCCCCTTGCTGGGGGCAGGGAGCCAGTGTGGCATGGCCACCAGAACACTTGCTCCTTGGAAAGGCAGCAGCTTTGCTTTTTTTCTGCCTGTGTCAAGGCTGTGCTGCTGTCACACGTGTGAGTGGAGGGCAGCTCAGATGCTCTGGTTGTTTTCAGGTGGTTATTTGGCTGTATTTTTGAAAGCACCTCACACTTTGTCATTTTGAAAATAGGTCTGACACATATTCCAAGTGGGAAGTAGAATCTTGTCCTTCGGGTTTGATGCCTTGATTATATATGTGTAGCAAGGTGAGCTCTTGACTTGTGTTCAGCTTGTGCTGGATTGCTTTCCCTTGACCTTCAGCTGCACCAGCAAATGAATGCAAGAGGAAAGAAATACTAATAGAAAAGAACTGAGCCTGGAATAGCTCTGAGGCAAGAAATGAGAAATGATGCCATGGGCACAGTGCATTTGCAGCTAGGCTTGCCACAAACCTGTTGAACTCAAATCTTGGCCCTCCATATCCAACACTTCTGCAGTTCTGATGGCTGTGATGACCTGGATGCCTCTCTGTCAAAGAGCTGAAGGTGATTTCAGAGCTTTGGAAAAAAAACAGTGTTCCTCTGTGGCATTTACAACTGCACCCTTCTCAAGAGTGTTTCCAGTCACGTTCAGCATCCCCTAATTTCTATCAGATTAGGTATCGTGGTGAGGGCAAGAAGTAGCTTGAGGTTCAGCTTAAACCAAGTGTCTGCAAACCTCCAGCTGAGCTAACTTTATTAAAAAGACCTGTTGGGTCTCTGTTAGAGTCATTAAGGTGCAATCTATTTCAAGTGTTTTTTGTTTTTTCCTGAAATTTGAATGTTCGGAAAGCTCCTAGATACTGATGTGAGTAGCCCAGGCTGAGTGTCTCCCTCCCCTATCTCAGTGGCTAGGGACTTGTGCAGAAATAGCAGGTGGAGCAATATTAATCCTGAAGTAGATAACAAGCTATTGACTGAAGTACAAAAGAGCCTCAACCTCCCCCAGGGCCAGGACAGTGCTAGGGGACTGACTCATAACCTGCTGTTGAAAAAGCTGTCTTTTCAAACCAGTTTGAAACACTAAAAGTTAAATTTCCACTACACTATTTATACTGTTCACACTGCAGGATGCTAAATGCAGTTTATCATCAGTTTAAAGACACCTAGGACTTCTCTTGTGTTATCTTTATGATGGTGACCATTATTTATTATTTACATGGAATTCTTTTCAGTTTAGCTGGCAATGTTCTCAGGAAGTTTTCTTATCACTGACAAAACACACACACAAGCCTATGGGTGTTGCACTGCTGGGCGGACGTGGTGGAGGGGCCCAGAGTGGAGGTCCGGGGTCTTGGCCTGGTGTTGGGGGTCCTTGGGGCACTGGGAAGGAACTGGGAGGCACTGGGTGGGCAGGTGGGGATTCTCTAGTGGCTCGTACGAGGTTGTGGGCGAAGATGGAGTAGTGGAACTGGGTCTTCTCATGGTGTTGGGTGTCCTTGGGGCACTGGGCGGCACTGGGAAGGAACTGGGAGGGCAGGTGTAGATTCTCTAGTGGCTCGTACGAGGTTGTGGAGAGGGATGGAGCAGAGGAACTGGGTCCTGTCCTGTCTCCAGGTGTGCTTGGGGGACTGGGAAGGAACTGGGAGGCACTGGGAGGGCAGGTGGGGATTCTCGAGAACAAGCAAAAATAAAGCATGGGAAAGAATATTAAACTCTTAACCACCCAACTGAGAGCAGAAGCTGGAGGTACACATTCTCTCCTGCCCTAGAACACACTCCAAATTGTGAAGAAGGAGACAGCTAACTAATTAATGATTTTCTTATTTTTGGAGAGCTGATACCAAGTTTTCATATAGCATTTAATTAAAGTTCCAGAGCTCTTTGCTCGAGCATGCATTGAAGTTAAAAAACAAACAAACAAACAGATAAATTCTTGGAAGGCATTTCTGTTGCTTGTTTCTAACTACTGTGGTCTAGAAAAAACTTCTAATCATGATTAAAGGCTCATCCAAGTTACCAGAAGCATCTTGTGCTTCCTGGCGGGGGGGCGCGGGCCGCAGGTGCAGCGGGGCCTCACCCCTCCCCCCAACTCCTTAAACCCCCCACCCTCCTCAGCAGCGATGGGGGGGGGGGGGGAGGGAAGGCACGAAAAGCTGTTCAACAGCTCATGTTCCAGCAAAGTTCTCCCCCGGGTCGGCGGTGGGTTGGGGGGCGGACGGGGGCAGAGGCGCAATCTGTGCTTCAGCGGCTGCCGGCGGGTTGCCAGCCCTTCTCGGCAGGCGATGCCTGGGTTGCTGGGGGGGGGGGGGGAGCCCCGGGCCCGACCCCCCAGCCTGTTTTGCGTCGCCCAAGTCCCCCCCACCCCCCGCGGGTTCCTCGCCCCCATAACGGAGGAACGTGTGCCAACTGCAGAGCCTTCTCTGAAAATTTTTAATGTCTACCTTTGATATGATGGGAAACCCCCTCAAAATCCAGGGCTGATTCTGAAGTGCTACACAACACAGTGATATTTGAACAGTTGTTTTAGTTAAGTACTTTACACATGAAGTGTATGTGGCAGTTAGGAACAGACTTAATAAATGTTTATACGTCAAATAATGTCTCTATTGAAACACTTGATTACCTCTTTTAACTTACAGTTTCAAATGTGCTAGTGTAGACTTTTATTCTTATGCAATATTCACATTGAATTTAGTGTATGGTGTAATTAGAGCTCTTAGATGAAACTGGTGGGATCATGTTCAGAACAAGGGAAAAGGTGAATTCTGAGTATTTGACTGTTAGATGCCCTCTTGTTTCTCTTTTATTGCTTATCAGTACAAATTTTATCTACCAAATAGAAACCATCCTTCTCGACCAGGTCTTGGGTCATCTTTTTAACTCTTATCCAGTTTTTTTATCAAACGAGGTAGGTTCAATGAAAGAAATAAAAGCTTCTGGGCTCTTCTTCCCAAGCAGAGCCTCTTCAACAGAAAAAAAAAAGTTTAGGGGCTCAAAAACAAGACTGCAATCCCCCCACTACACGACTATAGTCTTCACCCATAGAAGCATGAAATTCAGCTCATGCAAAGCAAGTGGAATTCCAGAAAATATTGAAATGACAGTTTAATGTCAATACAAACTACAGTCTAAGTAACAAATGGATTCCAAACAGGTAGCACTGAGGAATTCAGAGAACTGTCCAATCTTTCTTCCTCTTTGTCCCCTCTTGTCACTTTTGAGAGAGTTTTGGACTAGGAAAGCCCATCAGAGACTTTGGACAGAGCCAAACAAAACACCCTGCACTGGGATTGAAAGGTGCAAGCAATTCAATGACAGATCCCCACCTGGATCCACCCTCCTTTCAGGGAGAGAACCATCACCCAGCTGGATGAAGCAGCAGGATTTTCCTACAGCCTCTTTGTGAGGTGGCACAAGGAGACCTAATTGGAAATTCTGTCTTTGCTAATCACCCAGAGTGAGAACATTTGGTTTCCATGACAAGTGGATGTGTTTTACTGATCAAGGCAGAGGAAACTGTCTGACAGCACACCACCAAGAATGATGAACCTTGCCCATCATCAGATCAGCCCACCAATCCTTGCTCCAGCCCTGCCTAGGATCCCAGAAAAGGGAAATTTTGTGTAGGATGCAACTAATAGAAAAACTTGGAGGAGAATCTAGGAATTGAGGCATCTGTCAGATTTTTATGGACTTATACAGGAGTGAGACCTGTCAGTAATGAGAGTCCATGGTCCAAGGGAAACTTATTTTTATCTTAGGTAACTAAGAGTAGCAGTGCTATTGTGAGGCATCTTATGGTGGTATACAGAGCCACGGAAAACTTGTATAGGGATCTGCAAACTGAAAAAACTTGGGAGACTGTTCTGGACTCACTGGCTCCAGGTAGAATGTAACTTGGAGGGTTCTGAAGTTTGGACCTGAATCCAACTTCTGACATTCTGAGTCAACTTGAGTCCATCTTTGATTAGAAAGATCAAGAGTGCCTGTTAAATATTTATGCATTGAATATTTAATTATCGCTAACTGACACTTGTTATGTACCCCGTGGTTTTGCTTCTCTTACAGAAAGCAAATTGGTAGCAGGTTCATACCAGCTTTTGAAGTCTAGGTTACATTAATTGCAGCAGTAGAGGGATCAGAGCAGCAGTTCTGTAGCAGCACTGCAGACTAGAGGGCAAGGCAGGAATCCTCCTCCAGCCAGCCTGAGGCTAAACCTGGAGGTATCTCACCAAATGGAGAACTGTCTCCCTAAGTAACGTTTTGAGACAAGACTTCCTAGCTATATAAATATTTAGGGGAGGCAAATTTGCTTAAACAAAAGGCAGCGCTGCTGTGAAAATAAATGGATGCGCACTACTATTTAAACTGAAGAAGTTTTTAAACAGCCAGGTGCCTTGCAATAGCACAAACCATTCCGTCTGCTCGTACTGCTTAGGAGTTCATATGTTTATCTGTAGTATTAGGATGAGTTTTGATGAGCCAGTGTGTTACTCCTGTATTTGAAAGCCTTCATTTCTCTTCTCTTTGTTTCATCCCAGGCACGACAAAGCCAATCAACTGGCCCAAGCCAGTGTACATGCTGGACACGGAGCCCGACATTACCAGCAAGGAAAAGTTTGGGCCATTAGTAGACTTAGCTAATTAATAAAAATTTGACTGATGGCCTTTTTTTGGCCATTTTCCTATATATAAGTGCTTGTTAATCTGACAAATGGAGCATTTAATATCCTTTTTGGTCCTATCCATCAATAGCTAAATTCTTTCAGTTGGAGGTATGCAGAGGATGTGATCATGTTACTGTAATCTGAGTATTTAATCCAAAGGAACTCTGAGGAGAAATTAGATGGCAGATGATTCCAAGTATATGAAAACTTCTTTTAAAAGTGTTCTTTACTTCATTCCTTCTCTCTGATGAGTTTTGAAATGGATGTCGCAAAGTAACTTCCACCTTGCAAATACTTTACAATTACATTTCACATTAGTTAAAGTTTAATATGTTCCATTTGTATTATTCTAGTTTCTCAAAGTGGTGTTTTCGTCAGAAGTGTTAATACAATCTTTTTGTATATATAAATAGGAGAATATCCAGAAGGATTCCACAGTTCTGTTACTTGCATTATATTTCTATGTATGTTGTTGGGAATGGGTTTGCAGGCACAAATTGGAGAGTTGTAATCTGTTAAAACGTGTGACAACTGCTATTATAGAATGTTTGTTTTGAACACATGTATTCTTAAAGTTGGTATTTTTTAATATTTTTTTTTTATCAATATGCCCTACTTGGTCTTTATTCATAGTTGTAATCTTTCATTCTTTTATCCCTGGATGATTGTTGTAATACCTCCCAGTTAAATATGAACCTTCCCTCAGCAGGAAAACCCTGGGTTCAGGCCCTGTAAGTCACATGAACCCTGCTTAGCTTTTCAAATTTGCAAACCAGAAGAAAACAGCAGGAAAATCCCTTTCTAAGCTGTGGGTGATGGGACAAGGAGTGAAAAGAGACGAGGGGAGGAAGTGTCATTTCAAAAGTAAGTTGGGTAGGTTGTAGTGGGCACTTTTTTCCTATTTTGGACAAAATAACCCGTTTGCAGCGTGCTGGTGTCTGACAGCACGGGTGACTGGGGTGGAGGCTGCAGCTCTGGAGTCAGGCAGGGAGAAGCAGCGTGGTTTGGGGACGAGCTGGTGGCCCTGCATTTCATTTACTGAGAACTCAACTCCCAGCCCAGCAGTGTGCTCAGAGAGACCGTGTGGAACACCAGGGTTCCTGCAGCACAGGTATGACACACTCACCTCCAAATGCACTCAAATATGGCATTTCTTCCTGGGTGGTGTTGCCAGTGGAAAGCATTCAGAGCAGAACACTACTGTCTCTCAGCAGCAGGTGGCTTCCTTTCTCCTGTGTTAAAAGTTCAAGTGCTTAGCCCTACAAGTCACCCACTCAGATCTACAGCATCTCCTAAGTGAGGAAAACCCTGGCAAAAAAAAAAAAGACTGCTAGAAAAAAAGATAAGATACTTTTAAAGTCTGAAACGCTTTCATGAGGAGAAAGGGAATCACCTACCATATATGTAAGAGCAGTCAAGGAACATTCACATCTTCACCATGCAATAGTGAATTAAATGCTTCTTTGCATTAAAGAGACAATTTTATACACATATTTATACATCATATTGCAATTGATACGTGTCAATTTACAGATAAGAGCCAAATATCGGTTACAAAGCTGGATCACACTGATCCCCAGTAAACCTCATTGACATTGCTGATTACCTGAGACCATGCTACATGTGCTACACACAAAGTAAAGGCCTATCACAGTTCACTTTCTTCCTTAAATAAAATGCAAAACGTTTGGGTGCAATAGAAACCTAACTCCATGGAGTAACTTTTACCCACAAAATCAGACAAGCTCTGCCAGAATCTCATGCAGATAAAAACTTTAAAACATTCAGAGTTTTTTGCAAAACCTGCATTTTTTTTCTCAATTTTTAAATAATTTTTTTTATTTGGTTAAACATGTAATATGTCCATCATTTTCAGGAAGATTTTTCTTATTGTTCTCTTTTACACAAACATTTATTGATTTTTAAAATCTCAGGTATTGCACTAGACTACCAGCTGTGCTCTGTTCACTTCCAAACATCATGAAGCTTAATTAGGAGTTTGTGCCAGTATCAAGTATAGAGAAGTAACTATTTCTGGTTTCACCTTTAATGTGCTTGGAAGCAAAGAAAGGAAATACCCTTTTCATATCAGAAACTCTTTTGCATTATTTTTTCAAGCTGTATCAGTTTAAAGTCTTCTGGCATCTGTTGAATAACGCTGCTGTAGCTGTACTGCCTGCTCTCTGTCTCTTCTTAACCCTGGGATATTGTGGTGAAACATGTAGCCCAAAATTAACTTTCTGAAAGTATTTAGCATCTTTCTAAAAATATATTTTGTCTATCTGGTCCTTCTTAAACTCCAGTTACATGTAACAAAGTATTAAAAACGATGTTGGGAAGGTAATTTATACATGGATTAATGGAACAATGGACCATTGTCAACCTTCCAATTTTCTCAGAGGAATTCATAACCACTAAGATTAAAAAATAAAAAAAAAGAGAGAGGAATTAGCAGCAGAGCAGATTATGATTGCAATGCACAGTGACACTTTTCTTACCATTACCCTCTAGGTGATCTTAAGAGTTTGGTAGTTCACCCTTTTACAACTTACAGGGCAAAAGTGCTGGAAATTCAGTTTCCCAGTGTTGGAAAAAAAAAATGAAACAAGGTTAGGCTGTTACCTAAGAAGCAGAAATATCCTCCTAGTTACACTTATTGCTGTACTCATTGATTGATTGATTGAAGAAATAGCAGGGGGAAGGACTACTATGTAGTAGTAAGCTACTGTGTGACCAAATACAAATAATCATCAATGCTGTTTTGCAAAGCAGTTGCTAATATCCTTTGCTGGAGCAGTCAGGGTCATTTGGAATACCAATTTGAAAATAAAATGAAACATTACAGTTGTGCACATCTTTTTCTTCCCTTCAGCCCACTGCTTTGTTCTTCCCATCCTTTCAGCTCCTCCTGCCCCCCCACACTTGCCCAAAAGCTGCCAGGTGTTGAAGTGTGGCTGTGAGGGTACCACTCCCTGGGCACGCCAGATGTGGCATTTCTGCCTATCACTAGAGGTGGGGTTTTGGGGACTTGGCATCCTATAAGGGTCATAAGCTGAAACACAAGGTTTAGGAGCTCTCTGCAGTAGGGATTTCCAGGCCCATACACCACTGGTCTCATGTTAGACAATTCTTTTTTCTTCTGAATTTGCACTTACAGATGTAGTAGAAGACTGTGGATTCTTTCATAGGGTCAGGCAGTGATGGATACACACAAGTCCCACCCAATTCTCAGAGCTCTGATCATAATTTTACACTTGCAGTAATCCCTTTGCTGCCACAACTCCATGAAGTGGTGACAGGGAAATGAGGCGTTTCCCCTGCTTTTAGGGGGAAAAAACCCCATCTGAATATTGCACCAAACATAAATGTGTGAGGGAGTTAATTCTGCTGCAATCCAAGGAAAACCTACAAGGGGGTAACCTCACAGCAATCAGCTCTGCCATCCTCTGAAAGCAGAAGGAACCAAAAATGCTGCTGAATAACAGTTATTTCCAAGGTGTTGACAGAAGGGACTGTCTTTCCCTGATTTCTCTTCTCCTAAATACTGTGGGAGCAATCCTTGAACTTTTTACTCCAACGGTGGAATTCCCACTCATTATCTCCCACTGGATCATCTTCAGCTAACTCAAGATGTCACCTTTCAGTGTGCAAATAAACTATTAGTATATATTCGTAAAGTTCTAAGGAAAATGTAAAAGCTAGTTTCAAACTGCAATCATATAGGTAGCTAATCATTCATTCCAATATGTTTAAGAATCCGGACTCATGGTAATAGCTCAGTTCTAAAACAAAGATACATTAAAATAATAGCAGTAGGATTTACAGAATGCCTATGTTGTTATTTAGCAGTACAAACCAAAAATGCCAGACATGCTCGATACTTACTATAAAATGGTCTATCCAGACATTATAGAACAAACAAAAAAGTAATACATGTCAAACATTGTTTACGCCTCTTGGGCACTTCAGAAGAAGATGGTGCAGGGGGAGAACAGGGAAGTGAAAAGAGTGATGCTCATCTTCAGTGATCCATCCAAGGCTTGGAGCACTAGTGGAGGAGCTGGGAGAGGGTTAGGAGGAGAGGAATTAATAAAGTAAATTAATGGATTAATGAGAAAACCAAGAGGACAAGTTTTCGTGAGTGTGAACACGGCTTTAAGGGCTGCTGAAAGCATAAGGAAGGTGAGGAATGAACTCCACACCTAGAAAATACTGTAAAATATTTTACTTTTTTTTTTTTCTTCAATACTAGTAATTGGTTTATGGCTTTGGAGGGTTCCAGCTGAGAAGGGAATGGACTGCCACTGGAAGAAAAAACAATTCAGTGGGATTATTTTCATCCTGGAAGCACTGAATGAAAATTTTAGTAAATGAATTCCTACTCCACGTTCCACAGCTCTGTGCCATTCTTACTGCATTCTCTGTTCTTGTTAGATATCATTCAATTATTTAACTATGGTTGTTTTCCCCGGACTTTAAAGGTATATAAGAGGTACTTCTGGTAAGCAAATGACAAGACCTCCACAGCAGAGCAAATAGGGTATTTTACTCCAGACCTGTTTTGAGATGCTAAGGGAAGGCTGGAGCTGTGACTTCTTACACTATAATTCAGCCTAGAACTTGAGAGAGAACTAACTTTCATTTCTGAAACTACTGTGTGTCCCTGCTGAAAAATTAATCAGTAGCTCTATCATTGTGCATGTATGGTGAGGAAGAAATGGGATGTTTGTTTTTTGTTTGGTTGGGGCTTTTTCTGGGGGTTTTGGATGGTTTTTAAGAGAGAGAGCTACAGGCTTTGAGTCTTAAAACTGCCTTAAATTGTCTTTCCTCATCTGCCATTTTCCTCTCAATGTCTCTTAATTCAGCCCTTTGTTAACTTGCAGTTATCATGGTGTTTGTTCAGACACTGCTGATTTAAAGAGCTGAATGGAAGTGGTCAGAGAGGCTGGATCCATCCTGGGAAGTTTTAATTGGTGGCAGGGACACACTGAACCATCACAACTATTACATGGCTAGCAAGGTCCCCAGCAGGACTCCTCTGTGCAAGAAGGTGTTTTAGACAGCAAGAAGCCAAACTCGCAGCCAGGTAATTCCTTTGTAGCAAGGAAGCTGTTGTAAGATTGGGAGCACACAGTGGTGCTGTGACTGCCCTTCTGCACAGGAGGCTTTTATTCCTGGAGTAAGGTCCTTCTTCCCATGAGAAGAGTGAGGGAGCACATACTACAATTAGAAGCAATTAAAAGCAAATTAAACAGTAAATGTGGCTTTAAAACTCCAGTGCTTGTTTATTCTCTGTTGTCTCAGAGAGCAGACCCGAGACCTCTGGTTTGGCCTGGAGTACTGGAGGGCAATCCTGCTTTCCCACTGCACTATCCCATTTTACCTGGGATCCAGCTGACACTTTGGTGCTCCAGACCATAAATAACATTAGTATCAGTATTCCAGTTTTACAGCTATCTCTGCAATGCTGATTAGCTATGACACTTTCTCTGAGGTGAACTGGAAGAAGTTGTACAACAGAAACTGCACAACAGAAACACCAACACCAACTTCTGAGGCAGCTAGAATTTTCCTAGAAGACATAACAGGTTTTGCTTGACTCATTGACACAGAGGTGTCACAGGCTGAGGTACTGTAACTAGAAATGAGTACAACCTGAATAAATTATTAATAATTCCTTACAGAACCATGATCCTTAGGGAGGCCATTAACTGGTGCTGGAAGAAGGTAAGATGTTTACCCTTGGCTGTCAGCATAGACCATTATCAGTACATCACTATTTGATTTTGCTAATGTACTATACATATTTAAAGAATGCAACTCAGATGGGGCACATTTCCCATAGATAACTGAAAATAAATGAGGGGAAAAGGTAGATCTAAGAGGAAGCTTCTGCACTTTTCTAAAAAGTTTGCAAAAAAACCTCATTCAGCCACAAAAGCAAAACTTTGTCTTTAAACATAAGAATTGTTATGACATAGGAATAATTAGAATGCTTTGATTTAGAATTTACTCTAGAATTGAAGTCGTTGATAAAGACAAGTGGTGTGGTTAAGAAAAGTAAGGTCCTTTCAATGGAAAAGGACAGTAATAACACATATGCCAAATTTTCAAGTGATGAAATGCTATATGCTTCCTTCCTGCATATGAAATGTTTAACATTTGAGTGTAGCCTCTTAGTCTGGGAGGAAAAAGCAAGTTAACGAGGTTGTATCATGTGAGCCCATGTGTGCCTACTATTGGAATAGGGATCTTTTCAGGTCTTCAGTGCCTTAGTTCTGCACAGATGAATTTACCATCTTTCATTGGTAGACAAATGTACCAAATGAATATTTTATTGAGAATTGAGGTGACGTCACACTGATGGCTGTGTTATTTCATTCCTGCACGGCTCTGCTCCCTCAAAATGCAATAAATCTGTGAATTTCCAGTATAAAGTTTTTGCTTTTTTATTTGGCAAGGATTGTCTTTTTGAGTTGTAATGTTTGGGGGTTTTATTCCACTTCTTTTCAGCAGGCTGTCCCCTGCCAAAGTGCAATTTTGGTAGCCTAACCTCTCGTGGTTTGTGAACTCTCTCATTTTTTCCTCTATCTTTTTTGACTGTACAGTAGAGAGCTCTGTTGACATTATTTTACAGCAAAGATCAAGAGCTTCCTTACTTGAGAAAGTTTTATTGCTGTTTTTTTGTTGTTGTTGTTTGGTTTTTTTTTTCTCAAACTTCCACCCAAGTAAATATGTGAGCATGTCAGATAGGCCTTTCTTTTCCAGAAGTGCTATAAGCTCCTGGTCTGATGGATGGTAGCAGTCCCCAGGACCTAGGATGGATTACACAGAATCATCCTATTAAGCTTACCACAGCTCAGCTATAGTGTTTTTGTGACAGTAACTTGGTTTGTATTAATCTCCCAGATGATGGCATCCATGTGAAATTATCCTGTGCTGTAGAATAACCATTAACATTAACAGTGCTCAAAAACCATGAGCTGAGAAAATTACTTCTCATAATGCATCCATAGGGATTTGACTGCTTTCTTCAAGTATTTCCAAATTGCAGGAGTTTAAAAGATGAGAAGGATGTAGTGGAATGAACTTTAGGGAGGGGCAGATTCTACCTTGTGTGGCTAATCATAGGGCAAACAGAACAGAAGCTGAGTGGAGTTGTTGGCTTTCAAAGGGACTGAGCATGTAAACTGCAGGTTCTGCCATAAGAAGATTTCAGGCTAAAAAAGGAAATGTCGGTTTTGGGGTGAATTAATGTCAAAATCAGGATTTTTTTTTCAAGTCACAAGGTCTTGTCTTCATGCTGTGATGACTGATCCTCTCTGACAGGTAGTACTGCAAGAGAAGAGAAATCTACAGTATAGAAGAGTTATCATCCATAGACACTGAGCTTCATCTACCTCCTACCATCTTCTGTGTGAAACAAGTCACACAACTGTGAGGTGAAAGTCTTGCTTCTGAGTCCCTGAAGTTTACTTTTACCTCTACTTCATTTAGCATGAAAATTTTCAATGTGATTCAAAGTGCCATTGTGATCTGTGTATCAGTAGATGTGATCTCCTCAGTTTTACCCTGTGTTCCAGTGTGTCTTCTCCAAGGGTCACATATGCTTTAGGCTGTACTCTTTATCCCCTTGTAAGAAATGGAATAGTCTTAGTTGAACTTTATTCTTCATGCAGTATGTGGGTACATGTGAGTATGTGAGTACATAAACTCTTCTCATTGTGTTACCTTCCACTGTACCTATTACAGACATATAGGAATATTTATTTTTCATATTATTATTCATATATATTATATATCATTCTCTTATTAATATTTTAAGAGAAGGGAGTCTATGTAAGAGCTGGTAACCCTTGGACTCCCTTTGTAGTCAGTGGGGAAAAACAGGTGCTTTCAGGGAGGAACTCATCTGGCTTACTTTCTAAGTCCTGAATGAAATAAATTCCTTCAGAAATTCCTGTCTGGTGCAACAGACAATCCCTAACATTGAAATTTAAGCTACATCACCCAGGAAAGCCTTAATATTTCTTTGGAAATGGGCCTGGCAGAAGACTGCCATGGCAGAGGTGATGTGGCTTCAACAAGCAGACCAGTAAGCTGTTCTCTTTTGCTGCCTTCCTGGTAAGGGACAGCCCCCAAGAAGGGCAGAATGTATCAAGGAATAAACATGGCACATTAGCCAGCACCCTACTGCCAGAGGGTACATAAAAAAATAGAGGATTCCCGTCAGGCAGCTTGTCAAAGACCTGCTAAGGTTGTCTTTGAATACCCCTGCCAGCACAAAAAAAAAAAAAATAAAATTTCTGTAGTCTGAAATACTTAGAACTAGAAGAAAGAACACAGACTCCTGAAGTGTATTCACATACCTGAGTTTAAGGCTGTCTGACAGTCTTTCAGCTTCTTCAACAGCTTTTTTTAAATTTGTAGGTCCAAGAATTGAATGAAAATATTCCTAAAATTACAAGCATGACTCTATACATTAATAGTACAGATTAATAATGCCTACCTCAGAGCACATCAAGGGCTGCTAATGTACAGAGAATTGGTATTATATCAATATTCATGTCAACAAAGGAAACTATTTTGAATCACTCTGTTCCCCTGAAACATTAATTTGTAATTGAAATTGTTCCACAGATAAAGGCTAGGCAAGGCAACTGCACCAAAAGGTTGAATGAGAAAGATGACAGTACCACCTCTCCCTGAAAAAATATCTGATCAGTAAAAACTCGGAATAAGAATACAGAGGCACAATGAGATGTAACACTCCTGTGACAAAAATGTTTTATGCTTTTAATACTAAAAAATTTAAATCAAACCTCTCTATGAGATTCCTCTCAGCATCCTCTTCAGTGGATCACCTCAGAGGTAGGCAGCATTTTATTTTTTTTTTTATACACTGAGTGAGTGTATTTTATGACATTGTCCTCAAGACCAGAACCAGGTTATTAAAACTGAGGCTCAAAAGAAAGAGATGGCTTCATTTGTTCTGCCAAATGTCTGTATTTGTGTAACCCTTCTTCCAGGACTGATATCAAAAAAAGGTCAGGTTTCCATTTTAAAGGAAGTTATAAGGGATCGGAGGAGGCTACTCAATGGTGACCCCTGCAAGCACCCAGGAAAGACCCTCCTGGAATGTAACAAGGGTGTGGGCCAGGTGGAGCTACGATGAATGAACCAGAAACATAATAAAAACCCAGGGCCATACCTACTTACTGGGGGGAAACATCACCATGGACATCTCAGGCTGGAAGCAGCAGCCCAGGAACATCTCTCCCCAACACCCTCACCACCCAAGAAGGACCATGGGGTGGTAACTATCTCTCCTGTTCTCTCTTTTTGTCCATTTTCTCCCTTCTTCTCTTTCCCTTTCATTTTCCTTCTTTCTCTGTTCTGTCTACAAGAAATAAATAGTCTCATCTTGATATAAGACCTTGTTTATGTTTAGGGGGGGGGGTCGGGCAGGGTGTGGACCTGGTTGCGGGCGTGTCCCGGAGGCGGGCGTGTCCCAGAAAGGTGGGAGTGTCTGAGAAGGGGGAGGGTCTTAGAAGGGGGTGTGGTCTAGAAGGGGGTGTGGCCGGGAAAGGGTGTGGCCTGGAAGGGGCGTGGCTTCCAGAAAGGGGCGTGGCTTGGAAAGGGTGTGGCCCTGAAGGGGCGTGGCCTGGAAGGGGGCGTGGCCCGGAAGGAAGTTGCCCGGAAAGGGGGCGTGTCCTGTAAGGAAGTGGCCCAGGAGGGTGTGGCTCGGAATGGGGTGTGGCTCGGAATGGGTGTGGCTTGGAAGGGGGCGTGGTCTTGTAAGGGGGCGTGTCCCGTCAGACTCCTCCTGTGGAGCTGGCACGAAGAAGAGGCCCGAGGAATGAGATGCAAAAGCTCAGAACTTCATCTGGCCGTCTCTGTTAAGGATAATAAGAAATGCTTTTATAAATCCATCAATAACAAAAGGAGGGTCAGGGAAAACCTCCACTCCTTACTGGGTGAGGGGGGGGAACATAGTAATGGAAGATAAGGAGAAGGCTGAGGTGTTTAACACTCTCTTTGCCTCATTCTTTAACAAAAAGACTAGATATCCTCAGGACAAGTGGGCTCCGGAGTTGGTAGGCGGGGATGGGGAGCAGAATCTCCCTGTAATCCTGGAGGAAGTAGTTAGTGACCTGCTGTGCCACTTAGATCCCAACAAGAGTTGGGTGTCCTAATGGACCATTCAATACATTGTAAATGTAACATTCAGAACATAGAAAATAACATTTCAGTAGTTTCAAACACTTTTAACATTTGTCTTTAAAGAAAACTACCATCAGTAGCATATCCCTGTAAGAAATTTTTTTTCTTTTTAAAACCCTTTTGTAATGGAAATCCGCTGCACTGAAGAAAAGTGCACCTGTTTTACTCAACATATCACTAGTCTTCAATCAGGAAAGACCTGAGCTTGATTTTATGACCACTCTACATTTCTCTGTAACTGATTCTGTTAGGCCACCGCATTTGTATTTCATGGTCAGTTTGCAAGTGTTAATAAGATAAATGGCTGATGGTTTTATTTAGAAATATTCACTACAGCTTTCTCAAGTTCACTGACCCCTAACCGAGGAAAAAACCATCTCACAAAACTATGGAATCCTATTCCCCTTTTGCTAAGGGATTCTCCTCCCATTTAGATCTTATCCAGGGGATTAAGTGCCCAATTGTACATATTCCCTTCCATCCTGCAGGGAGCTGTTTCCTACTAATGCCGTCTCCACACAACCACCAATACCCATCAGGTGGCCACACTGTGCCATCCACACTGATGGGACCAATTCCCCAGTATGTCTCAACCTTGGCTTGTATAAATTTGCAATTGTGTGTGATTACAAAAATCTATGTAGGTAACATTCAATCCTGTCAGATTCCATGTGCCCACTTTCACTGGGTGGTATTCCTGAAAATGTTTTGTGTGATCCTATACAAGACCTGGGATGCATTCAGAAGACACAGTAACAAGAGAACGGACATCACAGGAATATTAAAAATTCTCAAAAGCGGAAAAATTATCCTCCCCTGTCTTGCCTATAGATTAGGTAGGCTCACAAACAAGCAACAATACTGCAGACACATATCAGCTTAACCTTGCGATCAGAGGTATAATCATATTGTAGGTTGACAATACCCAGTATAGCAACATGATACTCCTAACTCAGTTCCCCAAAATGATAAACAGCACTACAGGGAACACATAGTACATATAAGAGTTTATGTAACACCACCACCACATGAACAAATGGACCAGCATTATAATAATCCAATCCCATATAATGAATATGGAGTTAACGCTGTTGAATATGCATGATTTAGTGTAATAAATGCCTGCTTGCTCGACACCTCGGGTGTGCGTGCTGGTGGAGTGCAGACTTCCCGCGCACCCAGCGCTGCTTGCTCATTCCCCATCACTAATAAATTTTTGCCTTCTTAATTTAAAGACAATTTTGGTCTCATTTATAACAATTTGGTGACCCCAACACGATCCTGTTTCCTTCATTGAGCAGAATCAATCCGCAGGGGGGGCGCCCCTGCCTCTTTTTTTTTGGCGGCCCTGGGGAGCAACCACTGCCCGCTGGAGGATTACGGGAACAATTAAGGTGAGGATTGAGCAAGGAATTGCCTAATTAAAAAAACCAAAATGTAAGAAAAGCTACAAAGCTAAAAACTAATATTAAAAGAAGCTAAAAAAAAGAAGCTGAAACATAAGATTAAAAAGAAAAGTTGAAACTTATTATTAAAAAAGCTAAATCCTCAGATTAGGAAAAAAAACTTATTTAAAAAACCCTAACTAGTCTTAAAAGCAAAAGCAGCTGAAACCTAGTATTAAAAACAAAAGAAGCCATAAACTAACATTTAAAACAAAAAAGTTAAACCTAATATTAAAACCAAACACTAAAACCAAATATTAAATAAAAAAGAAACTAAAACCTAATATTAAAAACAAAAGAAGCTAAAACAATTTGAAAAACAGAAAAAGCTAAGACCAGCAGTTCCACATTCTCTCATTCTGCTTTGGCAGACATAACAAGCGTTGAGCTAGGTGTATGCATCACCCCCTACGCATATCTTCCCATTAAATCATTTACCCTCTGCCTCCCCTCCTTCCCCTAATTCAGTAGTGTTGCTCAACAGCCCTTCTGGGCAACTTGCTGTTGATCTGTATTGTGATAGCCATTAATGACATTTTTAACATCTCTACTGAGGATTTGTATAATACCAGACCTTACTTTCTGATATGCATTCCTGGAATGCTAAGTAAAAGGGTCAGAATATTTTTCTTTTCTTTTCTTTTTTCTTTTTTTTTCTTTTATTTTCTTTTCTTTTGTTTTCTTTTTTTTTCTTTTCTTTTCCACCAGTACAAACCAGTCCAGCCCATTCCCCACCAGTACAAACCAGTCCAGCCCATTCCCCACCAGTACAACCAGTACAGCCCATTCCACACCAGTATAAACCATTACAGACCATTCCACACCAGTACAACCAGTACGGACCATTCCACACCAGTATAAACCAGTACGGACCATTCCACACCAGTACAAACCAGTACAGCCCATTCCACACCAGTATAAACCATTACAGCCCATTCCACACCAGTATAAACCATTACAGACCAATATAAACCAGTCCAGCCCATTCCCCACCAGTACAAACCAGTCCAGCCCATTCCCCACCAGTACAAACCAGTCCAGCCCATTCCCCACCAGTACAACCAGTCACCTAGTGGCTGAGGGAAAGGCTGTGGGTGTTGTCTATCTGGACTTCAGTAAAGCCTTTGACGCCATCTCCCACAGCATTCTCCTGTAGAAGCTGGTGGCTCCTGGCATAGACAGGTGTGCTCTTCGCTGGGTTAAAAACTGTCTGTCCAGCCAGGCCGAGAGAGTTGTAGTGAATGGAGTTAAATTCAGTTGTCAGCTTGCCACCAGTGGTGTCCCCCAGGGCTCAGTTTTGGGGCTGGTCTTGTTCAGTATCTTTATCAAAGATCTAGATGAGGGGTTTGATCTGCTTGAGGGTAGGAAGGCTCTGCAGAGGGACCTGGACAGGTTGAATTGCTGGGCTGAGGCCAATTGTATGAGGTTTAACAACCCATTCCAGTGTCTCACCACCCTCAGAGTGAAGAACTTCTTCCGCATGTCCCATCTAAATCTCCCCTGCTCTAGTTTCAAACCATTGCCCCTCATCCTTTCGCCACAAGGCCTTGTACCCAGCCCCTCCCCAGCTTTCCTGTAGCCCCTTCAGGCACTGGAAGGCCACTATAAGGTCTCCCTGGAACCTTCTCCAGGCTGAACAACCCCAACTCCCTCAGCCTGTCCTCACAGGAGAGGTGCTTTGCCCTCGGATCATTTTTGTGGCCTCCTCTGTACCCTCTCCATCAGGTCCGTGTCCTTCTTATGTTGAAGGCTCCAGAGCTGTCATACATATCTCTACACCTTTCAAATGACGAAGCGAGAGGTTGTCCCTACTGCGTTACCTGCTTTCTCCATCCAGATCCAGAGGATTCAGCTGGGCACCGGGATCAGCTAGGAGACAAGTCATCATCACTGCATCTCCTGTTTCTCCTTCTACACCTACTGTCTCCCGAGGATCCTGCTGGGCACCGGGTCAGCTGCCCAGGGTGATTTGTGAAGCGAGCTTTTCATCGGCCATCACCACGTGAGGACTGAGCTCGCTTCGGAGCGGCCCTGCAGGTGCGGGGACATCATGGCGCCCTCCCTGCTCGCTGGGAGCGAACTGCACCAAAGGGGAAAGTGCTTGCGGCCGAGTGAGGTTGGCACTGGGGTCCTGGTTCTGTGTGTTGTTACTACCATAGTTAGAGAAACACCAATTGAGTTGGAAATATTTTTCGATTTTAGCTATTTTTAAGTTTTAGATATTTTAAAGGTTTAGATATTTTCTAATTTTAGATAAAGTTTTAGATGTTTTTCAATTTTAGGTATTTTTAAAGTTCTCCTATTTAAAAAAAACCCCGTCCATGCTTCTAGGGGGGGGGAAATTAAATAAACATTATACACAGTGTTTGGTTCATTGAGATACAGAGAAGCCTAAATTAAGTTTTTTATATTTTTGTTTTATATATTTTTCAGTTTCATATATATTACAGCTTTAGATATGTTAAAGTTTTGGGTATTTTTTTAAGTTTTAGATATTTCTTAAGTTTTAGATATTTTTAAATTTTACTACTACACAGGGAGGGAGCCCACCACTCCTGGTGGGTTCGGGGATGCTGGGGATGGCTCTGGCGCTGGGGACCAAGGGCTCCCTGAGGACATGTGGACACAAAGTTGACAGAGAGCATGTCTGTGCGCTCCTGCTGTGTCCCCAGCCTAGGTATCCCCAGGAGGAGGATGGCTGTACCCCCAAGCATCACCATCCCTCCTGACCCCCATCCTCTGTCCCTTTGCCAGCTGGAAGAAGAACAGCAGGGCCTGCAGAAGAAGCTGAAGGGCACAGAGGATGAGGTGGAGAAGTATTCCGAGTCCGCCAAGGAGGCCCAGGGGAAGCTGGGGCGGGCCGAGAGGAACGCCCCCGCGTCACGGAGCCAGACTCATACTCAGATTCAGCTTGCGAAGGACCATCTCCCTGATCTGTTGCTGGACTTGGCTGTTTTGTTTTTCTTTTCTTCTTTCTCCAGAAACCCACAGCGCCTAAGAAGGTTTGTGTGAAAAAGCCATATTCCATACCATATGATGTCAGCTCAACTATAAAGGGAGAGGGCGGGAGGAGGACCACAACATCAATAGATGGGGGAAGAGCAACCGACGTCATTTACCTGGACCTGTGCAAAGCCTTTGACACTGTCCTGTGTGACATTCTGGTCTCCAACCTGGTGAAATATGGGTTTGATGGATGGACCTTTCAGTGGATAAAGAACTGGCTTGATGGCCGCTCACAAAGCGTGGTTGTCAGTTCCTGGGCGCCCTGTTGGTGTCCCTCGGCATGCTTGGGGCGGTAGGTCCGGGGCACGGGGATTCCTGTGAGCCATGTTGGTGGCCCTCGGCATGCCGGGAGCTGTAATTGCGGGGAACGGGGCTTCCTGGGAGCCATGTTTGTGCCCTCGGCATTCTGGGAGCTGTAGTCGTGGGGCACGGGGCTTCCTGGGCGCCATGTTGGTGGCCCTCGGCATGCCGGTAGCTGTAGTCGCGGGGCACGGGGCTTCCTGTGCGCCATCTTGGTGTTCCTCTGCATGCCGGGAGCTGTAGTCTCGGAGCATGGGGCTTCCTGTACGCCATGTTGGTGTCCCTCGGCATTCCGGGCGCTGTATCCGTGGGGTCTGTGATGGGCTGTGGGACCCCCCCAGCTCCCTGGTAGGTGATGGGGGGGGGGGCCACACACACGCCATCCATACCCTGTTTGCAGGGGGAATCCCCATCTTGGGGAGGCAGCAGGGAGAGGTGTGAGCCCAGGCAGGCACCGTGCTCCTTTGCACCCATCAGGTCCTGCTGCTCCCCCCCCCCCAAAATCCTGCAGCCCCTGCTTTGGGTGAATAAAGGGGGGGACTGACCCTGCTTTTCATCTCACCCCTAAGGATTTGGGGTGGGGCAGGGGGGGAGAATCCCACTCTGCCCTCATTTCAGCAGCTCCCTGCTTGCATCTTGCCCTTTCCACCCCCCCCCCCCCCCCCCCCCCCCCCCCCCCCGCAGGATCTATGGGGCAGGGGATGCGACGTGGGGCCGGTGGGGTCACTTCTTCTCCCTCTACGGCCCACAAATCGCCACGGAACCCACCCGAGACGCCCCCTCAGCCCCCGCTCTCTGGCTCAGGGGATCTCTGGGGCGGGATCTATGGGGCGGGATCTATGGGGCGGGCCCCACCTCGGAAGTAACCCCCGTAGGAGCCTTGCTTGTGGTCGAAGACCCGCTCGTTGTTCTCCACCAGGTTGCCCAACTTCTCGGCCAATTGGAGGGCCAGGTTCTGCTGGGGGGTGGGTTCTGTCCGGTGCATCATCACCGTCTGCGTCGGCTGGTCCAGCGACGCCTGCCCGGGGACGCGACCCATAAGTGGGGCAGGTTTGAGTCGTTTTCGGGCCCTTTCAGACCAGTTTGGCCCAGTTTGGGGCCACTTCAGGGCATTTGGGACCAGTTCGGGCCAGTTTGACATCATTTCGGACCAGTTTGGGCCAGTTTGAGGCCTTTTTGGGTCATTTCGGACCAGTTTGGCCCAGTTTGAGGCTGTTTTGGGCCATCTGGGACCAGTTTGGGCCAGTTTGACATCATTTTGGACCAGTTTGGGCCAGTTTGAGGCAATTTTGGGTCATTTTGGACCAGTTTGGGCCAGTTTGAGTCCATTTTGGGCCATTTGGGACCAGTTTGGCCCAGTTTGACGTCGTTTTGGGCCAGTTTGGACCAGTTTTGCGCCCGTTTTGGGCCTGGTGTACGGTGTGTTGTGGGGTTGTACGGTGTGTTATGGTGTTTTATGGTGCGTTGTGGTGTTGCACGGTGTTTCACGGTGTTTCACAGTGTACCACAGCGTTTGTTTCATGGTGTACCATGGTGTTTCACGGTGTTACACTCTATACCACGGTGTTGCACGCTGTAGCACACTGCAGCACGCTGTAGCACGGTGTTTCACGGTGTTGCACTCTCTACCACGGTGTTGCACACTGTTGCACGCTGTTTCACGCTGTAGCACAGTGTTTCATGGTGTTGCACGCTGTTGCACGCTGTTGCATGCTGTAGCACAGTGTTTCATGGTGTTGCACACTGTTGCACGCCGTACAACGGCCCCGCTGCCGGATGCAATACTTAAAGTGGATCTCACAGCAGTGGAGTAGAGGGGTAAAATCACTTCACTCAACCTGATGGCCACACTTTTGATGCAGTCCAGGATATGTTTGGGATTTTATGAGCTGCACTCGTACATTGCTGACTCATACTGAGCTTTTCATCAACCAGCACACCCAAGTATTTCTCCTCAGGACTGCTCTCAATCCATATTGCACCCAGCCTGTGTTTGTCCTTGGGATTGCTCTGACTCAGATGCAGGACTTTGCACTTGGCCTTGTTGAACTTCATGAGGTTGGCATAGGCCCAGGTCTCAAGCTTGTAAAGGTCCCTCTGGATAGCATCCCTTCCCTTCAGTGTGTCAACTGCACCACACGGAATTGTTCCTCAGCTCCAACCTCAACCTCCCCTGGGGCAGCTTGAGGCCAGGCCCTCTCCTGTCACGCTGGGCAGGACTTTAAGCTGGGTTTACCGGAGCAGCTCCACTCGGAGGTTCAGCTTTCCCCCCGTGGCTGTTTTTTTGGGGGGTCTCTGGGGGTGACTGTTCCTAGTGCTGTTCTCTCCACCCCCCCAAGACATTCCTGAACCCCTGGTACGAGGCCAGCCTGGTCCCCATCTTCTTCATCACCCTCTGCACGGGCCTCTGGGCCTTCGTCACCGCTGGCGGCTCCTTCCGCAACATCCTCAAGTGCCTCTCCTGTAAGTAGGGGGGCTGGGCAGGGGCTGGGGCACCGCTGGGGGATTCCTATTCCTCATGTCTTTGCCTGAAAGCCCCTTAATTTCAAAATTATAAGCATTCAGAGGGGAGGGGGTTGCATTTTTCCATTCCAGGGGGGGCTCCTGCCTTCCTTAGCAGACACCTGTCTTTCAAACCTAGACAGAATCCTTCCCCTTTTACCCCTGAGACTGTTATTCTTTGGTCTGACAGTTTCAGTTGTAGTGGGTCTGGCTGAGCTACTTCTCCCCATCCAGTGCTCACACGGCACCAGAGGCTGGGGGGGCAAGATGGGGGAGGGGATACAGCCAACCTGAGCTGCCTGTTATAAGTTTTGCTCAACAAATTTCCAGGAGCCAAGTTCAATTAGAATTTAAAGTCTTTATTAAGCGTTCCGGGGCCACCACTCCCAGTATCACCAGTTTGGGGGGGAAACAGTCCCAGTAGCATCAGTCCCAGTATCACCAGTTCCGTTTGGGTGGTACCAGTCCCAGTATCACCAGTCTGGGGGTATCCAGTCCCAGTATCACCAGTTTGGGTGGCACCAGTCCCAGTATCACCAGTTTGGGAGGAACCAGTCCCAGTATCACCAGTTTGGGGGGGATCCAGTCCCAGTATCACCAGTTTGGGTGGAACCAGTCCCAGTATCACCAGTCTGGGGGGATCCAGTCCCAGTATCACCAGTTTGGGTGGAACCAGTCCCAGTATCACCAGTCTGGGGGGACCAGTCCCAGTATCACCAGGTTGGGGGGGATCTTTGTCCTCCAAGCGGCTGCTGCGTGTTCCCGGAGCCCTGCTTCCTGGACTCGGCCCGACATCACCTGCGGATGGGAAGTACTGAATAACATCTTAGCTATCACAACCCACGGCTCTTTTCTTTGTGTCTTATTCTCTCCCTGCGTGCCCTGCTGATGGGGGTTGGGGGGAGTGATAGAAGGGCTTGGTGGGCACCTGGTGCCCAGCCAGGGTCAACCCACCACAGACATTCAGAAGCAATTAAACTGTGTGTCCGTGAAGGTGGTAGCTAGAATAGGCCAGTGTGTCTTTACTGTGTGCACTGCAGTAGTATTTATGGTCTCTGATCTTAATACATGGCTGGCATTGGCAATTGACTAACACAGCCTCCCAGTATGCCCCAGTGTGCCCCCAGTGCCTTCCCAGTCCGTCCCAGTGCCCCTCTGCACCTTCCCAGTGCCTCCCAGTATGCCCCAGTATGCTCCCAGTGCCCTTCAGTGCCCTGCCAGTGCCCTTCTGGACCTTCCCAGTGCCTCCCAGTGCTGCTTAGTCTCTCCCAGTATGCCCCAGTGTGCCCTCAGTGACTTCCCAGTCCATCCCAGTGCCTCTCTGCACCTTCCCAGTGCCTCCCAGTGTGCCCCCAGTGCCTTCCCAGTCCGTCCCAGTGCCCCTCTGCACCTTCCCAGTGCCTCCCAGTGCTGCTTAGTCCCTCCCAGTATGCCCCAGTGTGCCCTCAGTGCCTTCCCAGTCCGGACAGGAGGTGACAACAGGAGGTGACAAGTGGTGCCAGGAGGTGACGAGAGGAGGTGAGGACAGGAGGTGAGGACGGGAGGTGACAACTGGTGCCAGGAGGTGACGAGAGGAGGTGGTGAGGTGACAGGAGGCGATGAGATGGTGGGAGGTGACAACAGGAGGTGACGACGGGAGGTGACGACGGGAGGTGACGACGGGAGGTGACAAGTGGTGCCAGGAGGTGACGAGAGGAGGTGGTGAGGTGACGGGAGGCGATGAGATGGTGGGAGGTGAGGACAGGAGGTGAGGACAGGAGGTGACAACAGGAGGTGACAAGTGGTGCCAGGAGGTGACGAGAGGAGGTGAGGACAGGAGGTGAGGACGACGGCCCCTCAGTCCATCCCAGCACCCCTCCCCGTGCCTCCCAGGCCTTCCCAGTACCCCCCCAGGGCCTCCCAGCACCCCGCTATGTCCCTCCCAGTGCTTCCCAGTAAGCCTAGTGTCTCGAAGGAAACCCCCACTGTCTCCCAGTCCTTCCCAGTACCGCTCCCGGTGCCCCCCAGTCCTTCCCAGTAACCTCCCAGCACCACGGTACTTCTGTCCCAGTCATTTCCAGTAAGCGCCAGTGCAGACCAGTGCCTCCCAGTCCTTCCCAGTCACCCCCCAGTGCCTCCCAGCACCACGCTACTTCCCTCCCAGTCCTTCCCAGTCACCCCCCAGTGCCTCCCAGCCCCACACTACTTCCCTCCAGTAAAATTTGTGGGTTGAGATGAGAACAGTTTAATAATTCAAATATAAATAGTAATAATAAAAAAATATAAAATAATTGTCTTTAAAAAGATCACAAAGAGAGAAATAAAACCCAAGAAAGACAAGGGATGTACAATGCAATTGCTCACCTCTTACTGACCAGTGTTCAGCCAGTCCCTGAGCAATGATATGTCCCTCCTGGCCAGCTCCCCTAAGTTTATATAGTGGGTGTGATGTCATGCCATGGAATATTTTTCTGGCCAGTTTCGGTCAACTGTCCTGGCACAACTTCGTGTCCCTCCACCCTTCTTGGCTGGCAGGACACGAGATGTTGAAAAATTCTTGACGTAGATGTTGCTGAGCACCGGTCCGCGGCGGAGCGTGGAGCTAGAGCCGTGTGGGTCCAGCTAAGCCGGGAGTGGGGGGGGGAGACGCGGGGATGTCTCCAGGTGTGTGAGCGCTCTCGGGAGTAACGCCGTGCGAGAGAGCGCTTTTCTCCGGGACAGGCTCCGCGGAGGGCGGAAAATCCCCCAGCAAGTGCTTTGGCGGGGAGCTGACCACCGCTCCCGCTCTTTGAGGAGGCAGCGACTCGGCTAAGCGGGACCCCGGGCTCTGTCCTCAACCCCACCTGCATTCGCTTTTCCTCTTGCCTTTCTTCCGAGGTCGGGAGATGGGTTTTTTTTTTTCCCCACCCTATAAACCCGCGCCTGTCCCCGCTTCCCACCCCCGGCGGGTGCTGTGGGGTGGCAGCAGGTGCCCCGTAGGTGCCATGGGGTGGCAGTGGGTGCCACATGGATGCTGTGGGGTAGCAGTGGGTGCCATATGAGTGCCGTGGGGTGGCAGTGAGTGCCCCGTGGATGCCATGGGGTGGCAGTGGGTGCCACACGGGTGCCACACGGGTGCCACGGGATGGCAACGGGTGCCACACAGGTGCCGTGGGGTGGCAGTGGGTGTCATGTGGGTGCCGTGGGGTGGCAGCGGGTGCCACGCGGGTGCTGTGGGGTGGCAGCAGGTGCCCCGTAGGTGCCATGGGGTGGCAGTGGGTGCCACATGGGTGTCACACAGGTGCTGTGGGGTGGCAACAGGTGCCATGGGTGACATAACACGACGGATCGCGACATATCGCGACGGGTCGGGGCATGACATCACGATATATCGCGACGGGTCGCGACATAACGCGACGGATCGCGACATATCGCGACGGGTCGGGGCGTGACATCATGATATATTGCGACGTGTCGCGACATAACGCGACGGATCCCGATATATTGCGACGTATTACGGCATGACATCATGATATATCGCGACGTGTTGCGACATAACGCAACGTATCGGGGCATGACAACCCGATATATCGCGACATAACGCGACGGATCGCGACATAACGCGACGGATCGCGATATATCGCGACGTATCGGGGTGTGACACCACGATATATCGTGACATAACGCGACGGATCGGATTTAGGGGCGTCCCGGGCTCCCCTCACCCACCGGCGCCTCCTCAGCCGCCGCCTCGCGCCCAGGGCCGTTTCCCGCTCAAATGGCGGGAAGGAGGCGAAGGGGAAAGAGGGGGCGGCGCCATCTTGGGTGAGGGGAAAGGGAAGGGAATGGAGGCGGGAGGGGGCTGAGGGGCTGCTGGCTGGGTCCGGGGCGGTTCCGAGGGATCTGGGGCGTCTTGGGAGGGATCTGGGGTGTCATGGAGGGATCTGGGGTGTCTTGGGAAGGATCTGGGGTGCCAGGGGAGGAGGTGGGGTGTCATGGGGGGGGGTGGGGCGCATTGAGAGAGATTTGGGGGGAAGTGGGCAGGATTGGGCGTGAATGTCCAGCACCTGAGGTGAAGACATTTCTCCTCCTGCCCAACCTAAACCTCCCCTGGAGCAACTCGAGGCCGGTTCCTCTCATCCCGTCAATACCCGCTCAGCCGAGGAGACACCTCCCCAGCATCCCCCTTTCACTCGGGGTCCTCCCCGAAGCAGCGAGGGGACCCTGCACGCACCGGATGATGCTGACGGGCTGACTGGTGTGCTGGATGGCGACGATGAGCCCCCCCGAGTCCAGGATGGCGTAATGGTGCGGCCCCTCCAGCATCCGCGCCCACGTGTAGCCCCCGTCGTCCGAGATGTAGACGTCGGGGCTCATCACCGAGATGGCCCCTCCCACGCTCCCTGGAAGGGGGGGGGACAGAGGTAGTATTTAGAATTCTCCCCCCGCCCATTTATTTTTCTTTTTCTTCTTTTGAGTTCTTCTGCATCCCACTGTGGATCAGTAAGTATTGATCAAATCACCTTCTGCAAGTCCCAGACAGTGTTAGAACAGGACAAATTTGTGGCATGGGACTAAATGTGGAAGAACTAGACCACTTATAATGGCTAGAAAATTAAATGATGAGTAGTGAGTAGCATGAGAAAAACTATATTCATAAACATATAAACAGCAGATAAAACCTTCAAATAATCTAGTTGTGGAAAGGCTATGCTCTACACTGTTTCACTGACTCAGTAGTTACAGGTTACCTGCAGGAAATGTTAAGGATATACACCACTTACCAGAATGGAAAATCCATCACCATTCCAGTTTAGTGATCATTTTGAAAAATAACACATGAATGCCATTCAAAAGCTATTTCCAAATACAAAAACACTACTAAATACATTACTTCCTATCAGTTCAGGTAATCATTATATTGTTTTTATTAACAGACCACTGATTTCTAGACTTAATACAAGCTAAATGTAAAATTGAGTCTTGTATGTTACCTAGTGCTTTCTAACAAGATTTCATTATGTCTTGGTTCTCACTGAAAACTTGTACACAAAACCAGCAAAACAGTTGAGAAGGTACTTCATTTGCCATGTTTGCATAATACCACTGAATGGGACAAATAATACACAGGCTTAGTGCCAAATGTCAGCACTATAATACCTAGCTAGAAGACTAATTTAATGTACAAAATAACTTTTTATACCTAACTTCCCTCTGTCAAATATTATGTAGGGTAACTATATAAATTTTTAAAAGCCATTCTCAGTGAGAAATATGCTATGTTGTAGGATTCCAGTTATGCCAAAACTAAGATGTTAACCAATCTAGAGTCTTCTACTTGACCATCTAGGTACAGTAAATCAATTAGCCCCCTTCAAATGACAACACTCCTTCAGCTTATTGAGAAAAAGCTCATTTTAAAAGATATATAAGTACAATAGTATCTGAAGCCATTCTTTGGATTTGAAGATTACACAGTGTGATTGCAGTGTTACAAAACTGCTGAACAAAAACATACTCCTTGCAAATATTAGTGTTCAGTGCTGTGCATTAGATTGCTTTGGGGAGCTTAGTTTTGCCATCCTCTTGCTCTTCTCAGCAGTATGGCTTCCATCCATTACATTGTTTTGCCTTTAATATAATTTCAAATGTTTGTGAATTGAATGCAGAGATGGGCTAAGTAAAATAATACCCATAGTTGCTTACAAGTTGTAATACATTGCCATGCTTTCCATTATTTGTATAGAAATAGACCACAGCAAATAAAAATAACTAGTAATATATTTATATAATGAAACTCCTGAGTAGTTTTATAGAACCATTTGCTTCGAGCTCTGTAAGAATGTAAAACGACCATATATTTTAAAAAGCTTAATAAAAACTCACATTTACATTTCTCTGTACATCTCACAATCCCAGTAGGACAGGCACTGCCTCCTTCTTTCCATCCAGCTCTTGCAAGTGTTTCCATGCTGGGTAGACTTGCTCTGCTTGTCTGCTCTGCCACTGCTCACAGGTCCACACTGGGGCAGGGACCAGCCCAGAAAACCCAGAGGTCTTTGAACAGATCTCTTTTCTTCATTTGCCTTTTCCTCTCCTTTTTCCATCTTTCTGGAGTGACCAGCTTGGGAAGGCTCTGCTGGTTTTGTTTCTCTTGGCAGGATTGTGTCTGGTGCAGGTGGAAGGAAAGGGTAGTTGGGTGGTAAGTCAGAGGAGATGGAGAGTACACTTGGCATGCTCATGGCTGTATGGCAAGAGGTGGAGGGTGGGGGAGGGGAGGGGAGAGAAGAGGGGTCACTCTGCGGGGGGCTGCCCCTCGCCGGGGGTGGCCGGGGGGGGCTCGGGGGGCCCGTCGCGGGTTCGGAAGAGCAGCTCCCCGGAGGGAAGGACCTGCTCGGGCTGCCAGGCGGCAGCGGCGGGGCCGTAGTGCTGGTAAAAGTCCGTGTCGGCCTGGAACATGACCAGGGCCTGGGCCGTGTGGATCCGGACGTGCTGCGCCAGGCTGCTGGCGTCCAGGAACTTCTCCCCGCAGGAATCGCAGGCGGAAAGGATCTGGGTGTTGGGGTCTGCGGAGGGAAAGGTAAGAGGGGAGACTGGGGTGAGGTGGGGGGAAGTCTGCCGCTGCCAGCCCCCCAGCCCATCCTTAGCATCACCATGGGGCTGGGTATGAGGATCGGGGACCGCTGCCAGTACCGTGAGTGCCTCCCGCCCGCGGCCACGTGGGGACGGGGATGGGGACCAGGACGAGGAGGGCGGATGGCTGGATCCTCCTCTTTTGGGGGATGCTCTCTGGGGACAGCACCTGAGATGTTGGGTTCACAGGTCCCCCTCTTTTAGGGGATTCTCTCTGGGGGCAGCACCTGAGTTGTTGGGTTCACAGGTCCCCTTCTTTTAGGGGATGCTCTCTGGGGACAGCACCTGAGATGTTGGGTTCACAGGTCCCCCTCTTTTAGGGGATGACTGTCGGGGGACAGCACCTGAGCCTCCAAGTTCCCCAGCACTTGCTTTTGGCTGAAGTGGCAGGTTTATCACATCTATCTCTTACCATATGACTAAAGGAGGAAAGCTGCTTAGTCAGGAGAGCAGAAAAATAACATTGAACTGCTACTGCTATCAGTCTGGGCTTATTCTCATCTGTAAGTCTGCTCATGTTTAATCATGGGTATTTGAACAGAGGAAAATCCTTTCACTTGACAGTCCTACAAATTAAAACCCAACCTCTGGGCAGCTTCCTGGGTGCTGAAGAATGGAGTGTGGGTGTGTTTGAGCTTTCTGATCGCTGCACCTTAAAATTGTGCTTGCAGGAGCTGGCCTGGCAGAAGTCAGCTGTCCCCAGATGTGTATCCACGGGGATGACGGGGAGGGGACGGTGGGGACATGGAGGGGACACTGGGAACAGGGACACGGGGACAGGGAAGACAAGGACGTGGGGACATTGAGGTGAGGGAGATGGGGATTTGGGAGCACGGAGATGGGGACACTGGGGACACGGGGATGGGACACCGGGGGTCTGGAGGGGACACGGGGACACTGGGGGTCTGGAGGGGACACGGGGACACTGGTCACGGTGATGGGGACACTGGGGACACAGGGATGGGACACTGGGGGTCTGGAGGGGACACGGGGACACTGGGGGGCTGGAGGGGACACGGGGACACTGGTCACGGGGATGGGGACACGGGGGACGGCGCCAGGGACGTGAGCCAGGGTGGTTTTTAAGCTCTACTCTTTCACACTGCTAAGACTGCAAGTTTTAAGCTGAAAAGGGAGTGAGGCAGCATAACTGCCTCTTTACCGTGATTAAGCAAAATACATAATCCTCAAGCATTTCAATTATCTTTCCAGTTTACTGTTAAATCTAGGTAACTTCATACTTGATTCATCACAGAGGAAGCAGGAGATTATTAGTCTGCCAATACTTCAGATATCAGATATTCCTAAGATTCCTTCAACACTTCCCACTCAGGCTCAGCTTAGCTCATTTTGCTAGACAATCACAGAATGGATGACATTGAAAGCGACCTATGGGGACCATCCAGTCCAATATCCCTGCTCAAAGCAGGGTAAGAAAAAACTGTCCCCGGGTGATGTCCCCACGGGCTGGGTGGAGGTGTCCCCGGGGGATGTCCCCGCGGGTGGGGGTGGGTGTCCCCGGGTGATGTCCCCGCGGGTGGGGGGGCGGCCCCCCCGAGCAGGGGAGGGTCTCCACGGTGACGGTGCCAGCGAGCGGGGCGGGGCGTCCGGGCTCGGGGGTGGGGGGTCCGCAGGGGAAGCGCCCGGCTCCTCCCCCCTGGGCAGCCCGATGTCGCCTCGGTCGTTGTCGTCGGACCCGTCGTCTCGCGACTCGTCCCCCGGGCGCGAGCTGGCCCCGGCGGTGGCCGCCCCCCCCCGCCCCCCCCCCGCCCCCCCCCCGCCCCGGCCCAAAAACGCGGGCACCCCGGCAGTATATCCTGCCACGACATCGATCAAACAACACTATCTTGCAAGTCAAGAAGGCATTAGGGAGATGTTGGGAGACATAAAGGAGGAGTTTGAGTGGATGCTGGGGGTTGAGAAAGTTATCTTGAAAAGAAACTAATAGCAAAGGTGTGCAAGAAGCAAATACAAGGAAAGCAGGCTTGGGTGTTTTAAGGAGTATGTATCTAAAAGTGGGTAGCTGGAGCCTTTCTTTTCCAGCATGTTTGTTGGTAGATGACCAGTGATGTCCAGGTGGCTGATTTCTTCCTGAAAGAGTCTTTCTAACAGTTCCTGTTGCCTGTTGAAACTGCAACTCAGTGAGCAACAAAACCCATGATCATTTTTGTAAATACTGCATATACTTAATGCACTGCAAATACTTCTAGTTTATTCCACTAATACTAATTTGAATTTGAATTGGTAAGTCTATTTTTCTTCAGACCTTCTTCTCTTGGATCGCTTTTCCAGCTTTTCTCAGCTTGGATCAGGTTCTCTTTTGGTTCCTTCCTCGGAACATCCAAGGAGGACTCTGTCCGTTTTGCCTTCAATCCTGATTCGTGTGTTTCTGAGTCCGGTGCCAGAATCTAGCTCCTGCATACAGATCTCATCAGCTATAGGTCCCAGTCTAGGACTCTCCCAGTGCATACTCCACAGCATCAGTGATGGTGATGTAATTACCATCAGGGTGATTGGGTTTGATACTGGTTTTGTACGGCACCTACCACGAGTTAGTACAGACCTTCCCAGATAGAAGCTGAGGAACTACTTCTGTGACTTGAATGTTGCTATCGATTGTAATTCACTCTTACATTACAATAGAGGTAGAAGGTCCCATGGTATCTTTGTACTAATGTCTTTACTGCCGTTCCAGATGGTGTTTATTTTTGTGTATCCTACTATTCATCAGAAAAATGAAAGTGTATGAAATTAATGGCAAACTGAAGTTCTGCTATCAGAGCACTTACTGTCTTTTAAGACATTTACAACTATTGCCTACTTATCTGTCCTTAACTGAAGAGCAGAGCCTATGGTGGTGTATTTCCATGTTTAGAGCATAGGATTTTGTCAATGTTAATATACGACATGGACAATGGCATTGAGTGCATCCTCAGCAAGTTTGCCAATGACACCAAGCTGAGTGGTGCCATGGGCTCACTTGAAGGAAGAGATGCCATCCAGAGGGACCTTGATAGGCTTGAGAAATGGGCCAGTGCAAACTGCATGAGCTTCAACAAGTCAAAATGCAAGGTCCTTCACCTGGGTCAGGCCAATCCTAGGCACAAATGGTCACAGAGTGGGTTGAGAGTAGCCCTGAAGAGAAGGATTTGGGGGTGTTGATAGATAGCAAGTTCAACATGAGCCAGCAGTGTGTTCATGCAGCCCAGAAGAGCAATTTCATCCTGGGATGTATCAGAAGAAGCTTAGACAGCAAGTCAAGAGAGGGGAGGAGGAGGATGGTGGGGAGGATGATGAGGATGATGATGCCGTTGTGCTCTGACCGTGTGCGCCGCGGGTGAGGATGAGGATGGGGATGGTGAGGGTGAGGATGAAGATGAGGATGAGGAGGAGGATGATGATGGTGAGGATGAGGATGAGGATGGTGAGGATGAGGATGATGATGCCGTCGCGCTCTGACCGTGTGCGCCGCGGGTGAGGAAGGGCGCGCGGTTGATGGCGATGGGCCCGGCGCCCTGGCGGCTGTGGAAGTGGTGGGCGTGGTGGGTGGTGGAGAGGCTGGAGGAGACCCGGGCGGGGGTCCCCGGCCCCGCCAGAGCCCCCAGCGCCAGCAGCGCCAGCGCCAGCGCCCCACAGCCCCCACACCTTGGCACCCGCCGCCCTGCCGCTGTCCCCTGACCGCCTGCCGCCGTCCTGGAATGGGCCACCACCAACCCCTGATGTCCCACCGCCATCCCATGATGTCCCACCATGATCCCCTGATGGCCTATCGCCATCCCCTGATGGCCCACCACCACCTTGTAACAGGCCACTTCCATCCCCTTACGCCCCGCTGACATCCCCTGATGTCCCACCACCGTCCCATGATGTCCCACCATGATCCCCTGATGGCCTATCACCGTCCCCTGATGGCCCACCATCATCCCCTGATATCCCACCACCAACCCCTGATGTCCCACCACCATCCCATGATGTCCCACCACCAACCCTTAATGTCGGCTTAATTTAGATCTCATAATATTATTCACTTCCCAAATTCACCTGGAAGTTCTTAAATACTGTGACAGTCGAGGCACTTAAGATGTAGTAAATGCACACGACCTTTGTTGTTTTCTTTCTCTGGTCCATTCTAGTTGAGGGCCTGGTCTTTTTAATATTGGTCTTAAGCTTGTACAAGCAAGAGAATATGACTCTCATATTGAAGGTTTAGAGATCATAATTTTTAAGAGTTATCGTAGACACTGTTTATTGTACTCAGAAAAATCTTCTGAATCTTTCACAACCCCTTCATTAGACAGAACCGAGTTTCTGATTCAGGTTTCTCAAATTTCAAAGGAAGACATTACAAAGCTGTGCAAATTGCAGTCCCTCGTGCCGCGCCCAGCAGAGGCACCGCAGGCGTGGGCACGGCCCGACGGCACCCCAGCGATAACCAGCGCGGCTCCGGCTGCTCCCGGCGTCGCCGCGAGGCAGCTCCGGCGTTCTTTGGGTTGGAAAAGGGGCCCTTTCGTGGCTTCGGTCGCCGAGGTGGCACCCGGCAGCTGCCCGGCGCCGGGGAGAGGTGCCGAGCGTCGGGGAGCGGGAGCTGCCCGGCACCGTTGGCTCCCCACCCAGTCAACACCACCCCCCCCCCCCTTCTCCCCGCTGGGGAACGGGACGGAAACCGCCGCGGGGGTTTCATCCGACCCTGGGTTTGGGGGGTGCCGCGGCCACGCCCAGGGCAGGGGACAAGATGTTTCTAAGCCGAGAACACGTTCAGAGACGCCGGTAAATCTCTCTGTAGCGTACAAGCTAGAGGCTGCAATGCATATTCATGATGAAGAGTTGCAGCTAAGAGATTCTAACTGAGTACTGGCTATTTCTGAGTGACCGAGAAAACGTTCACCCGAGCTGTTAAATCTTAATGTATTCAACAAGCTGGAGGCTGCAAAGTATGTTCAGGGTGAAGAGTTGCAGATATGTGAGTTCTAACTCGGGAGATGTGGATGTTTCTCAGCCACCGAGAAAATGTTCCGAGAAGCCGGTAAATTACTTTGTAGCGTACAAGCTTGAGGCTGCTAAGCATATTCACGATGGAGAGTTGCAGCTAAGTGAAGAGAAGAAAGAAGAGGACAAAAAAGAAAAAAAGGAAAGAGAGGGGGGGGGAGAGAGAGAAAGGGGGGGGGGGGGGGGGAAGTGATTTGGGAGAAAAGGCAGGATTGGAAATAAACTCCTCGGTGTGGGTGTGAGCTGGCCAGGGGCTGGGGAGAGATGTGAGCGTGTGTGGGATCCTCGCTGAGCGTTTGAGTGAGGGAGAGGAAAATGCATCCTAGAAAACGATAGAAAAATAAAATAAGCACCCCACGTAGAGCCCTTCCCACTCGGGATCCCTGTCTCCCTGTGGCTAGAGGAGCGCTGCTCATTGATTACCTCCGGCCTTTAGCCCGAGTCATTTGGGGCCGGGGGGGGGGGGTAGTGGAAATCTGCAAGATCTGCTTTTTGGTACCACTGTGTGTAAAGGGGCACAGCACGTGCAAGTTCATAGCACCTTCATTAGGACACTAAAACCTCCCTTAGTTTGTTGTGTCAAGTTGAATCACCCCTACAATGAGAGCACAGGGCTCTTGACCCCAGTTTGCAGTGTGAGTTTGTTCATTTGTTGGAGTTTAAATAACACTCCTCCAGATGTACACTGCTCTGCAATAAACGTATTTCTGTAGTTACATGGTCTGAAAAAAAAAACCAAACAAAAACCAAAAACAACCAAACACCAAAAAGGATTGTTACAGCCTTATTAGGCTGCAGGATACAACAGGCAGAAGGTTTTGTGGGTAGAAGACCATCCTTGACATAGACTCATGTCAACAAAAAGGGAAAATATACAAAGCACTGAGATATTTGTGTCACTAGCTTGCCTGTGTTCAGGGAAATAGAAACTACATACTAAACCAGTTTCCCCATTAGCATCAGACATGTGATGGAGAATCAGAAAATAGTTAAGACATCTGTGAGCAACCCTGGAGTCCAGAATTATATCAGGGACTTGCCATACAAGGGTTTAGCCCACATCAGGGGTCTCACAAGTGAAATAGGAAGGTCTAGAATGGTGTTAAAATGAAAAGGTCAGATCTGAGCTTACAATGTTCCAGAGCCAACAAAGCAGAAAAAGACAACTTCAGCATCCACTAAAGACTTCAAATTAATCTCTGCTTTGATATGATTTGTGACATGCCATACATGGATAAGATCTAGTGCTGTGCACAGATAACTTTGAAGCAAGACATACATAATTTAACTGAAAAAGCTTGACATTTATAATTTTATTTGTGTGAAAAACTTTTCTAGTATTAAAATGTAAACAGGGTGTATACTTAGTGTATATATAGAAATACATGTGTGTGTACATAATAATTTATGTATATAATGTATATACAAATATATTATGTGCAGCTTTTGATTTAATTCAGCAATACAATGTAAAAAAATTTAAAAATAATTGCTTTAAACATATCTGACTTAAAAATGGAATTTAATTTTACACTTCTTAAACAAAGAGGCAGCCTTCTGACAATCTTAAAGGAGTATTTCCTAGTTTTGAAAATTAAGGATTCACCTTTTTGAAAGTCTTAGTGGAGAGGTTTGCACCCTTTCTGTTACCAAACAGCCAGATATTTACTTTCTATTAGCAAGTAAATGCTCTCTGTTGCTGAGTGGCAGCCAAGCCCTCGGGTACTGTGAGGCTTTACATCTGAATTTGGACTGTTAGATTTTTCTAATCTGAGCTATGTCAGTTATGGAAAACAGGGCATGCCAGATCTGCACAGATGAGGAAAAAGTGTTGGTGTTTTTCTGCTTACTGTTTCTATGTACCAGTATGCAAGTTTTCATACGAATTTGTAACATCTGGGAAAAAAACCCAAACTTGTCTATACTTTAATGCTGAAATCCACTGATTGGTCACACGGAAGGGAAGTCTTTATTTGTCTGCTGTGTCATAAATGTTGTTCCTCATAACAAGGTCCATCTGTCAGGGGGAGCCTTTACTATAGTGTGTGTTTGATGAGGAATATTACAGTTTGGAAAATGAAGAGTGTGCTTAATGTGATGCACAACGTGAGCATGAACAACGTGAGGACCACTGTTTCCTATGTCTGCAACAGAATTTCAGGCACTTGATCAAAATGCTGACAACTTCCAGTTTGGTAATGTGTTCAAAAAAGTTCTTCCTTAGCCACATGGTAGCAATTTATATTTTACCTTGCTTTGAAGTAGTTCTGGGTATTGGGCACATAGCTGATTAAAGGGCACAATTTGCTAAGCCCTGACCAAAGGAGAACTGCAGACTCACCTATTCCCTTGGAAGGACTCAGACAAAGGAGAACAAAGCAACAAATGTTTGTTAGAACTTGCCTTTTGCCTATTCACAACATCCTCTGATGGGCTGGAAATTTTCTTGCAGCTTCTCACCATGGGCTAACTCTCAGAAATGTTCATATGTGAACCTTACTTTAGCAAAATGGTCACCATCAGTACAAAATTTGGGGAAACCAGCAACAATTAAAACCAGTGTAAAACATTGTTAACATAAGACATGTATTTCTTTGACTGTTTCTGTCAGGAAATAAATAAATTGTCAAGTGTGTTCATTCTCCAAGACAGAATCTTCTGTCATACCTGCGCCCAAACCAAGGAACAGTACTTCTATCAAGCAGGTTTTTCCTACTGCTGTCCTGGCTTACAGCAAAGGGATTGCAAAAAAATTTGTCTGGCAATGTATATGCCATGATAAGCTTCTTTTATAGCAGGGAGAAACAGGCACTTGAAGGCATAAATCATTTCTTTCTAAAACACATTTCCAAGATAGGTAAGATAAATTGGACTATTTCTCATCTTTGGCTGTAAGAAGACATCTAAGCGAGTGATTCAGATGTGTCTATATTATAGTTAACTATGTGTAGGTGAGATGAATCCCATTCCGAGTTTTTTGAAACCACAATTCATCTGTGAAGTGCTTCCAGATAAGTAGGTAATGTGATGGTGGAGTCTAATGAAGAATATTGAAAAGGTTACAGAACTTTTTCTTGCTTTATGTGCTTTTTGTCTTGAGGCTGGTGCCTGAATGGTAGAAACAGTCAGGTTATTAAAAAGCACATCTTTCAGTTCCCTTTAAAATACAATTTTCTTTAATTTTGTTTCAAAACACACATTTGTCTGTGTTTTTTTTTCTTTTGCCAGTGCAAAAATTATTATTTCTGGCTAACCACTGCCAGTTTCTGTTTCTCAAACTGATGTTTTTTTCTCATGCACTTACTTCGAAAGCATGCAAAAATCTAAATTGGACCTTTGCTGTACTAAAAGTGTTCATGACAGAACATACTCCTTAGAAATGCTTTGGCTGTGCCTGAAAATACTTCCAACTTCATCATTTTTCTGGTATATAAGTTGTCTAAGTGGACTCTTGGAAAGCTTTTAATGGACTTAATTGTGAACTGTGTTTAATTTTGTGCACCTTATTATTAGAGTTTTTAATTGCTTTTAAATATATATAAAACCTACTTGCTACCAGTACTTGAAGTCAGAGATCCAAGCTGTTATAATTCAGTATATGGGGTTTCATGGCCATGCTTGTGTGTGGCCCATATGATTAGCCAACAAACATAAACTTGAATAATAATAACAAAATTTCACTCAGTTGCTTTTCAGCAATATTTATGTAAAATTTTGTTGACCTATAGAACGTTTCTTAGTACGTAAGATTAATACTCAGAGAGGCATGAACAGATTCACAGCTCCACAAAGCACAGTGTACTAAATATGTTCATGAGAGTTTTAAAATCAGGAAGGGCAGCTTTAATTTAATTGAAGAACAGCTCTAATTAAAACTTACTCTGCGGTGGAAGAAAACCTATTGTTCAAATGAATGTTTTATGGTTGTCATACTAATTTTCTCTTACCAAATCAGATTAGAATAATTAGAAGCCTATAATGACATTTTTAAAAAGCCCTGTAAACCAGCCACTTGCAGCCAGGATTTGACACCTTCCTCATGCTGAACAGCAATTGAATCTGTCGTGGGACTCCTCCGAATGGGTAATTGCAAAAGAACTTCCTGTATGGCAGTTAATAGCAGGCCTTTTTAAAAGAAGTTGGTCAGCATTGAGCAAGATTGCCTAGGAGACACAGAGCAGCAGAATTTCTGGGCTGGCTCCCTGTTCCTGTATGGTGGAGAGAAAAGGAACTGAACAAGCTCAACAAAGAATAAGTTTGTTTTCAAGTGTAAAGATGAATAAAGAACTCCAACTACAAATATTACAAGCCTCTAAACACTGGATTAGAATCAGGGAGGAATACAGCACTTTTTGCTCTTCAGTAGCTAGCAGAAAAAATGAAAAAAAAATAAAATCAAGGACTGGTAAAGTCAATGTACATACGTCTAGTATGTTTTTCTTTTCTTTGTCAATCTACATGAAGGGATGTTTCAGGCCCCAATCTCGTGACCTGTGTTGGCTCAGGCTAGGCTGCTGTAGCCGGCTTAAAAAAAGCCCCCAAAAGAGCTTTTTGTCAGTCTTTTTTGCTTTAGATCCCTTCTCCAGTGCAGTCTTACCTGCTCTGAAGCTGGTCTCCACAGCAATTGTTCTTACTGCAAAAAATGTCTTTTTTATGTCAAGATGAAGACTCTTCTGGTGCAAGCTGTACATGCTGCTCCTTTTATTTTCCATGTGGCTCCTTGTGAAAAGAGAGCATTTGTTCTCCTTTTAGCTGGCCTTGAAGTGCTTGAACACTGTGATAAGATCTGATCCATGTCAAGCAAAGATCTAACTCTTTCAGTCTTTCCATGAAGTAGGTTCATTAGCTCTTAAGTTTTCTCCAACTCTTCAGTGGTTGCTACTTATCCTACATCTGAGAAATTCCCTCTCCACTCCCCTCCTCCTCCTCCCTTCCCCCTCCCTCATTTATAACACCACACTAATTGAATTTCCAAACTGTGAGGAATGAAACGTGAGGTTCATCTGTGTGTGATCTTCCCTAACACTCTCACTGCAAGTCAGGTCTCAGCTTAGTCCTCCAGAATTTCTTCTACTATCACAAGGAAGAAAGAGACTGGCAAACCAAATAGGTCTGGAAAGAACATTACTTGTGTCATAAAATCTTTGTAAAGATGTTTATTGGCACTTCTGAGAAGGGAATGGGATAACAGGCAGTTGAGGCAAGCTTTCTGACAGATATAAACAGAAAGCTTTTTTTGCATATGTGCCTTATAGACTTGAATTTGAATACTGTGAAGAATGATTTCTCTAAACCCTAGATGTGAAACCCTGGAATTTCATAAAGAGTACAACATTCCTCACAACCTGACCCATACACAGAGGATGCTGGAGCACTTGCTATTTATACAGAGCCTGCACTGAGCTCATGAAGAAAATTCCTGAGGATAAGACAATCTGGCTGGTGCCCTCAATTTTCTTTTCTAGAAGAAACAAGGACCTCAAATCTAGATAGCATCTGGCCCATAATAAATGGAAAATGAAATCTCCATTTGTAGCTTAATTTTTCATCTGCAGGTCCCTCTACAGGTTTGGTTTGGAGTAGCTATTCTTTAGCCATCTTGACACAATCGATGATGGAAAGCAAAGCCAACCTCCATAGGCTTTTGTTTTACTCCCTGCCTTCAAGATATTTTCCATACAAGTGTGAAATGCCAAATTTGTTTACCCTGAGTCTGAAACCACAGGACTGGGAATCGGACAATTCAGTTGGGATATCAAAGTCAAATGGGATTATGGGTTACATATTTTGGACTGGGGTATAGGGTGCCTGGCATGAAAAGAAAGCTATGGAGCTCTGTCTGCTAGGGTCTGGCAAGTGGGAAGAAACTGTGGTTAATCCAGTTTTGTAAACAGCCTCTTATTTCTTTGCCTCCCTGAGAACCATCAATGGAATAAACTCCAGGTCATTCCTTGCAACAAACAAGTGAAATTCCTCCAAGAGAATCAGTGATAACCCAAGCTCCTGAAGGGCTGTACACTTATGGAGTTTGCCAGAACCCCCTCTACTTCTTCCTCAAAGCAAAAATATCACTTGTCAGAAAATTCTACGTTCCCAAGGATCACTGCAGGGGTGTCAGAACCCCACAGAAAAATACTTGGCTTTCAGTGGGAAATGAATGCTTTTCAAGTTTCCCCCTCAGAAACTTAGGAGTGTCTGCTGTAAAGGCCTCTTGCCCTTGGAGCAGGGAAAGCTGTGCATCTGAACACAGCCGGTTTTGAAATCATCAACAACATTTCATCTGAATGAGAGTCTCCCATGGCACATGCTGCGACTCAGACTGTGAGCAGGAATTGCTCTGGTGTTTCTGTCAAGCACTGTACAAATATGGACAACTTAGTTTTTTCTGTGTGATGTTGAAGTTTAATGTTATCACTTTAGGCACTTAGAAATCACCAGAATGAGAGGTACCACTGGCAAGCTACTTAGTCTTTAACATCATAGACGAAGTCCAAGGCCAGAAATAAGCTTTTCTGAGTCACAGCCTAGTACCACACAAGAGAAGCCTGGTTTGCTTCTTTCTACTTTTTATTTCGTTCACTGCCAGAGCCCGGAATAATTTAGAATAAAGTGTATATGCCCATCTCTTCAAAAAACCCCACTGCTTTGTGATGCATTCCTGGAGAGGCAGCATGAGCTTTTATGGAAAATGTTGTTAAACTGAAAACAAGGGCATAATAGAACAGTAATTGAAGAGCAATTTACTGACAACTGGAGCCCTTAACTGCATTGACTTAGCATTGTGGAGCAATGATACCAAGCCTGCTATTTGAACATATTCTTTGTCACTCAGAAAATCCTTTGGGCAGTATTTAAAACACTTCCATTCTTTAATTGTTGTTCTTGTGACTCATGATAAGCTGTTGTCTAGCTCATAAATTACACATCATTTATCTCATCCTGTTTGTCACAACCCCAGTCAACATATTTGTCTGTGGCACTTGTGAAATGTGATAAGTTGGATGTGACAACAGGAGGATAACCTAATTTCTGCTTCCAGAATATGACACTGTTTTATCATGGCCCCGGGCTGTGTCCTTAACTGCCACTGGGACAGAAATACAGCTCTGTAAGGGATTAGCATGTTTTATGGCAAGAAGTTAAGGACAAGACACGGTTGGAACTACTGCAATCACAGAGGCAGCAGCAAACCACAGCTGGCTTTACCTGAGACTGTTCTCTTGCTGAACTGACCCATACCTTTTCACACCCTGTGACTGAGCTGAGGAGGAAGAGGAAGATGGCTTTTGCATGTGGGCAGATTGCTGTCGTCATAAACACCTGAGCAAACATTACTGTATCCTGTCCTGGCTGTCATTCTGCATATGTGACAGAGAGCCTGCAAAGCCAAAGATTTCACATAGTTTGGTCAGATGGAACCTCCTGCATTTCAGTTTGTGCCCCTTGTCCCTTATCCTGTCGCTGTACACCACTGACAAGAGTCTGGTTCCATCCTCTTGTACCCTGGGGACCCTTTAGCTATTGATCAGCATTGAGATGTCCTCTCACTATCTTTGTAGTCCTTTGTTGGACTTTCTCTAGTAGTTTTCTGTCTCTCTTGAACTGTGGAATCCAGAACTGGACATACTACTCCAGAAGTGGCCTCACTAGGGCAGAGCAGAGAAGGGGAAAACCTCCCTTGACCATTCTTCTGAATGCATACCTGGTGACTGGCCTTCTTGGACACAAGAGCACACTGCTGGGTCATGGTTAACCTGTTATCTACCAGGACAAACCATAGTCCCCTTTGAAAACTTATTCAGTGGTTCAGCTTTTTTCCTACCCCATTCTGCAGTTTGTCATTTTAATTAAGGTCAAACCAGTCTTTCCCCCTTTCCTGAGAGATGGGAGCAGAAGTTGAAATGCCATTGTTCTCCCTAACTGCACTAAACTTGGCCTTTCTTCCTTGAGAGGTTTGTTGGAGGCAGGGACTCCTCTGCTGACTTCATCTCTCTTTTTTTTATCTGAACATTGTCTGTCTTTTAACAGTCTATTAACTGAGCTATTTTTGCTGTGTAATTTCTAGTCTAGTTTTAGTTCACAGCCTCCTCTCACTGCTACAACTGCCCAAGTCTTCCACTCTTCTTTTCATGATTGCATAATTTTCCTCTAAAAAAGAGACTTCAGGTTAGGGATTCTGGTTTGCAAGCATGGTAATGGAATGAGGCAACCGACTGAAGATAAAATTGCATCAGAAGTAATCCATGGTATATTCAGCCTAGCCTAAGCATGCACAGATCAGACTGAAAGAACAGTGGAGGTTTCGCTGTTAACAGTCCAGGTCTCAGAGAAGTCTCAGCAACACACACAATCAAGTGAAGTACATGGGCAGTCTTGCAGTCATCTGAATTTGGCAGGACAGGAGAGCCAGAGGTCACTAACATATTGGCAATTCACATGAAGCTGCAAGAAATGGCTAGTGATGTTATTGTCAAAACTCTTTCCTCCTCAAGAGCTTAAGTAAAATAAATACTCTTGTTCCAGCTAGTTTATAAATCAAGCAGAAAAGGAACATGAGACATACATCAGTTCAAATTCTACTTGAAATTTTTGTGTCAGCAATAATGACAGAAAAAGGTCAAATGAGCATGATATTTCTGTTCTGTATTTTTCTGTAAAAAAGAAAATGGGAGACTGCATTCATGCTTTAAATGGATTACTTTCCAGCTTAGCAATAACTACAGATGTAATTCACCATAATCTATTTATGTTAATCATTCCCAAGTCAGATGCATTTTTCCAAGCAATTTTTAAGCAGTTGACCTCAGTTCTCTCTTATCACCTGAGTGTTGGGTTTCAACATTTATAAAATAAATCAAGAAATCTGGCTCCAGCTGTGCAGGGATGCTGGTCTATGGGGGTCCAGCTCTGAAAGGATCCAGCGACGGGGGGATCCAGGTGGTGGGGGGATGCTGAACTGCGGGGATCCAGCTGTGTACGGATCCAGCTGTCTGGAGATGCTGGGCTATGGGGCTCCAGCTGTGCAAGGATCCAGTTGTGTGGGGGCCTTGAAGGACAGGAATTCAGATGTGTGGGCATGCTGAACTATGGGGGTCCAGCTGTGCAGGGCTCCAGCTGCACAGGGATGCTGGTGTATGGGGCTCCAGCTGTTCAGGGCTCCAGCTGTGCAGGGATGCTGGTCTATGGGGGTCCAGCTGTGCAGGGGTCCAGCTGTGCAGGGGTCCAGCTCCCGCCCGTCAGTGCTTAGGTGCAAGATAACCACTCTCATCATCTGGAGAGATCAGTTTCACCAGCAGGAGGTAATGGGAGCATTCCTCACAGAGGAGCTGGAAGCAAGCTGAAGGAATTAGAAGGATTTACATCCTTCCTGGCAGGACATACCCAAAATAGTTATGAGAAAACACTACTCTGGGGCTCAGGCCCTCATTTATCAATCCCACATTTTTCGCCCCATCTATTTGGCATCTTCTTGCAGCATCAAGAAATGGTCAGACAACATAGCTCATAGAGGAATTAGTATTTACATGATGCACACTTTCCCCTCCCTTTCAATGACTAGGATAGGCCAGTGTTTGAATAAAATAAACTCATGAATCTGTCAAGTCCAGCCTGCTTTGTTTTCCCCTAAATATGGCAGAGAAGTTTCCAGAGCTAACAAGAGAGGAAAGGAGTTTATGCTGGAGAATCAGGTGGACACTTGTATTTTTACCATCAGATTTGCACATTCAAGTGCAGCAAATGATGCTTTGCAGGTCTCTCCACAAGTTTCTGCTGGGCACAGAAAAATATTTGGACATTCAGAAGTAAAAAAGTGCAAGAGGACTTGGATGCCCAAGGGTTGGGTTTTTTCCCTCACATAAAAGGCATGAGTGTGATAAATGGTTAATTTATTCTTTATAATAATAAATAGAACTTAGATAGAATATATTATAGAATCAGAATAATTCAAATTTAATCTTGAGTATTCAAAAGCACATTTACCATTTTGTTGATACACAGGTGTCTTCATTTGAGACTGACGCTTCTCCTGGTAGAAAAACAAAAGCAAAACCAAAGTAATAGAAGAACTCTCTTACTAATGCAAGGGGTGCATGATTCCAAGAAGCACTCATATTGTAAACCTTAATGAAATCAAAGCATTTTCTAGCTAAGATTTTTTTTATTTTTTTTTAAATGCATTATGTAAAACTAATTTACAGTAACTGGCTGTTGAGAAAAGGGAATCAAACTAGAAATCTTTATTTAACATTTCTTACCTCATTCATTTCCAGTCTATCAGTATCTTGTTGTGGACTTGTTCCCTGATCAGAACTTCTTTCTCCTTCTAACTCTACTCAAGGCTTACATCATTTCAGTATTTAAACTTGTACTTCAAAAGACCATTTGGTCTATCTTTAGAATATTTTAACTGTAAAGTGTTCAAGTCTCCATTTAACATCATATCCACATGCATTAATCAGTGATTGCATTTTAATGCTCTTTGTGCTGCCACTCCATTTTCTTACTCTATTTACACTTATTTTCTTTTTTTTTTTCCCCCAAAAAAATCAAGTCCAACTATCATTTCTTTCTTATCATTGATACATTCTCTTTTCCAATGCTAATTATTTCAGATGTTCACAGGTGTTTAAACTGATGCAAAGAAATCTAACTCGAGAGTACTTCTGACCAATAATATCCAGGATAATAACAGTTTTCCAAAGGCACGGGGCAGACCGTGTAGAAACTGTAATTCAGCAAAAGCCAGGGTGTACCAGCAGGTGCCTTTCCTTGGTGGATAAATTGACAGTGTTTCAGCTCTTCCCAAGATTAAACAAAAGTTTAATAATGGCTCCTGCAAAGCTGGGAAGAGAGTAGGACCTGAGAGGGGAGCAGGTTAAGGCAATCTTAAATATCAGGTCTTATTCTTGGAAAGTTGAAATGAGGTTTGGACCTGCAACAGAGATGACATGGTGATGCCAGAGGTGTCTGAAGGAAAACCTTTGGCATTAAACATCAGTGCTTCGTGGCTGCTGTGATCCAGGGTTACTGTAACACCGGCTTTCACATTTCAGCTTTACTCTGAATCCCAAATCTTCATCCACAGTCCCATTCCAGAGGTGTTAGTTTCCCCCAGCCCAGATGGCTGGGTGGCTGCCACCAAAGGAATTATGGATCAGATGAATATTTTACAGTTTTATTTATAATTCCCCAGTTGGCAATTGCTGCTGCTTCCTAGTTTGCTCTAAGTCTTTTTGTTGTTCTTTGAGGATTAGAAATACATGCTTGAATATTGAAAGAATTCTTTGCAGTATGGAAAAAAAAAAAGTCCCCCAAATTACAATATGACTTTGAGTTTAGAGGTCATTTTTATCTTGAAGTATGTGAGACAACCCCGTGGCTGATAGATGAGGACATTAAAAGATGAAATAAAAAGCATTTAAATGATTTTATAGCTGCACTGAAGCCTCTGGCATCATCACTCTTGGTAGCTCAGACAGCTTAGAGCTAATTCTCTCTTTCTGTCCTATAGGAACTCCCTGGTTGAAAGAAGTCATCCATCAGAAGATGCTGGGTATGTTACTTGAATCTTCAGTGTGCTATTCAAAGTGCCGCCCACTGCTCTACCTGCTCCTCCTCACTAATCTGAGCTAGGACCCATGGGACACCCCTCTCCCCCACCCACCCTGTCTGTGGTTAGGATGGGAACTCCCCTTTGCTGTTGTGTGCTCTGTGGGGAGTGAGAGGGGGCACTGGGGAGGATGAGTGGTACCTCCACTGCACCACCCTTTACACCGTAGCTGTGCGACCTCCAGACTCCTCCACCAGCCTAAATTATTCTGTAATTTCCAGTGTTGGTGAATTGAAGTTTTGTCTATTAAGGTCAACATTATAGGTCCTTCTGACTTCAAAGAGACCACATATATTTAATGTTTCAAACTAGTCATAGGATTATTTGTCAAGGAGAGAAAAAGACATTAGTGTCCTAAGGAAGTTGGGTTTGGAAGTTATGTGATCTATGTGTGACTGTAACATATTGGGAGATCTGGATAGCCTGTGGTTTTCAAAGTTTCTTGGATATTTCCCTGCAAGCTGAATTCTGTGCCTAGGTATTGTTTGGGGCTTTGGAAATCCCAGCTGGTATCCATCTAGATGGGTATTTTTGGTCTATTATATTCAAGCTATACATAGGATACTTGAGTAATTTAAATTGATCTTTTTAGATTTTCCTCTTGGAAAAGCACATCATTACAAGCTTAGAATTGTGCATGTGCTTAGCAGGGATGACCTTCCATGTGTATGGATGTATTTAATTTGACTCACACCTAGAAGAGTCAGGATGCTCAAGCCAGGAACAATCACAAACATGCATCATTCACACTCATATCTCAACATATATCATTCAGATTAACCTAGAAATATGTGTCAGTAGGTACATAGTGATAATAAAAGTGTAAGGGATACTCTTCCTGAAATTCTAGCATAGCTAAAGACAAATGAGCTAGTTGCCAATAACATGACTAATGGCCTTTGTTGAATATTTTTAGCACATCCTTCTTTTCCTTAAGAAAAAAAATAAATTTATTTCCATGGTTGGAACAGCAGCAGGGAAGAGAAATGCACAAGTTGGCAAGTGGTTTGCAATGCTTAAGTTGGCTGCACTGGATGGCTTATATATTTAATTAGATAATTTGATACCATATAGAAATCTTATTAAATTTCTCACTTAACAAGGACAAACAAATCTAAGATATTCATTACATATGGTCAGTGTGGCAAAATAAGCACTCGTGGAGGAAGTTTTTGCTTTAAACAAGCTTAGTTTGAATAGTAATGTTTCATGTATACAGAATCAAATCCCCAGTCTGTCTCACAATTCCTTTTTCTGCTCATTCATAAGGGTCTGATTTGTAAACCATCACTTCTGACTCATGGTCCTTGCAATCTGTGGTACTATACCTGTGGCGAAGAATTTTTATTAAGAAGACAATGTAGAATCATGTGCAAAGCATATGGATAATTTAATAATTTGTACATAATAAATATGAGTGAGCATTTGCTAATGGTGTAATTTATTCTACTGCTAAAAGAACACTACTTGTTCATATAAATCTGCTCACTCAATCTGCTTTTGGCTGTAATTTGCTCATTGTCTGAGTGCAGAAACACTATCATTTACAACCTAGGAGTTAAAGTATCATCTCTGTCATATATTCATTCTAATGGAATTTTATCTGTGGTTCACCTGCAGTTTGACCCAGTACTATCAGACCAATTCTAAAACAATACCATCCAGCTTTAGAACTGCCATCAAAAAAAGATAACCACTTACCCTATCCATAAGAAGGAATAGAATTCATTTGGTCTATAACTCAGTGGTATAATTTGAAGTAGGAACAGATTTTTTTCTTTTTTTTTTTTTCCAGCCATTCCTGCAAACCAGTTTGTTTACATGAAGGAGACAAGAAAATCCTGATTTTGAGCAGGCATCTATAGTCCACATTACTAAGTGCATATGTAAATAAAACCAAATCCCACAAGCAAAACCATTTACAGCAGGGGGGAAAATATAAAATACATGTAAGAAAGCAGAGGTAGGAAAATAAACTGCCTGTTCTAAGGCAAAACTTCTGAAGTGCTGTTAATGGACTGTGACCTCAATACACCTGACACAGTGGAACCACAGAACAAAAAGGATCTCGGATAGCTGAGATGCATTAAGTGAAAAATAACAGATAGAAACATACCAGTGGAGGCAGAATAAAATTACAATACAGTTTTCAGCAATTTGACATGGATAAGTTAAGGCATGTCAGCAGCCACTGTCAAGATTTTGGGTAGGTTTCAAGGTGGATTAGGATTTCTGTGAGAGCCTTGAGGGATTCTGAGGAAGCCTTTACAGACCAGACGGAAATCTCTCCCCCAGTCAAGAGGGAATAATGAGGGAAAAAAAGCCATTTGTCTAAAACCTATCCAGCAGGTAGTTGAGACTGGCCCTTAACTGCACTGATTGTCTCAGAAAAGCTATTGGCAATCCAGATTGTGCTATAGGTTACAAGTAGACTCCCTCTGTACTGCTGAGTTTTATTCTTTTCTCCATGATACCAGGATTTCATCATAAAGGTTTTCACCTGAATATCCCCACCAGTGGCAATTTAGTCCTAAGCCAAATCTACCTAGAGAACAGTAATTTTTCATTCTCAAATTCAAAGGAAGCAACTTTACCAGGTGCTGAAAACAGGAAAAAAAGGAATTGCTTTAATAATTCTTAATTGGCTTTAATTGCTTTTGCTTTAATTATGCATAATTTGAGAGCATTGAGATATCTGAGATTGTTTTGCTTCAGATATCACAGTATTAGGGAAATTTACTCTGCCTTCCCTTATAATAAATTCAACCTTGTTGTATTAAGTTTTCTGGGTAACAAAAATAGATTAGATTTATATCTGCTCCCTCCACAAAGCAACACAAAAATTCCTGAAAATGCTGTCTTCTTAAAAGCCAGGCACTGGCAATTTCTATCAGAACGTTTATTGAAGTTGCTTGTTTTTATTATAACTTGTACTGAAAAGTTTGACTTTTTTAGAAATGTTGCTTTTTCATCCAAAAAAACCCCAACAAATCAAGTAGAATCTCAGAAGGGCTGAGATTGGAAGGTACCTCTGGAGATGCCTCATCCAAGTCCTCTACTAAAATCATGGTAAATTACAGTGCGTTGTCCTTAGCGATTTCAGAAGTTTTTCACTGTGGCACTATTAGAGTGGAAAAGCAAAGACCATTTTTTCCTGTGCCTCAATTTCACTTGATGTTTTATCCTAGGTATGTGATCAGTAATCACTGTGGCTTCAGTTCTTGCACTTCTTTAGGGGAAAGAAAAATACATCCTTTACTTTGAAGTGTCATTTGTTTTTGCCACACACTGCTGTCTGAAAGTTGGTAACCTGCTTAGTTTTTAATGGCAGTGGAAGATTGGACAGGAAAATTAAGGTTGAAATGCGATACAGTTGCATAATTAAGCTTGGTTTATTCTTCTCAGTCTGAAAAAGGGAAGGGAAATGTTCTTCCTTGTGCAAATCATGCCACAGTGAACACTCTATTAGTGTGTTTTGGAAATATCATCTAGTACCTGTGCAAAAAACAAAAACATCCCTTTCTTCCTTGTCTACCATATTTGTCTTTAGGGAAAAAAAAAAAAATCCCAATAGTTTTCGACTCTGAAGGAAACATACCAAGGTATTATTAGTGCTTGTTTATTTGTTAAAAAGTATGGGGCTTCTAGAAAGCACTGTAAACCCCATAATAAAAATGCACCATTCTACTATTTGTGAGGCTCTTGCTTCTGAAAATGCATTTTAAAGAAGGGAAAAGGAAAAAATGAAAGTGGGGGTGTGGAGTACTTCCATGTCGGCACTGAGGAAGTGACCCTGGGAATTGCAGATTGAGCAGGAAATCACAGAATAACACTAAAAATAATCCCAGCTGTCAAGGAAGAAGATCGTCTAAAGGACAGCAAGGTAGGCAGCCTGGCACAACACCACAGCATGCCTTGTGCCCTGGCACAACTCCAGCACCTCTGGGAGTGCAGGATTCCTGCTGTTCCAGTGAGGGGGTCACAGACCCACCCTGAGTTAAAAAAGGCAGCAGAGCAGTTGCTTGGAAAGTGCAGTGCCCTTGTATTGAGGAGGATGCCCTGGTTCTGTCTCCATCATCTGGTGCACGTTCTCCAGTGCCTTGCTGAAATCTAGGGCCCCAGTGATTAGAACTGGTGTTCCTGCCATCCTCTCACCATGCCAGGCTATCTGTACACTATCTCTGGGCACTGGAAATCATTTTGATCAAATACCTTGATTTTTAGATAGAACTTCATGGTTGATAGAACATCCATGGTTCCAAAGTGATGATCCATCCATCTGCCTTTAGTCTCCATTTGGAGTTACCTGGGAAAGAAGTCACTATTTGACACGTGTTGACTTCAAAATCTTCACTGATCTACCCAGGCTGAGTTCAGCAGTTTTGGGACACAGCAAGAAAACCTTTCTAATTGGCTAAAAGAAACTAAAAAAATCCCTAAAAAAAAATCTCTTGCAGCCTTGTAAACACAGTTTTCTCCCTGTTCCTGTAACTTCAAAACAAAGCTTTTCTTGGCAGTCTTGCTTTGCAGCAATCAGACCTTCCAACTAGGAAGATTTAAGTATTCAGAAAATATGAAAGTGAGTTTTTATAATTGAAGTGACTTGTAAAAAAAGTATTTAAACTACATTCAGAATTTTTTTTTTCTGGTTAGTAAATTACCTGTTTTCCCATCTCACAGACAACTGTATATGAAGTTTAGGAATATTTCTGAGAATATTTTTACAAGTGGTCTTTTAAAGGAAGGAGGAAGAGAGCTTTATTATGGCTGTTAAAAAAAAAAAAAACCAACTCGTAATTTTCACCACAAAATAAGGCTCCTGTTTTGTTTATTTCCAGTACAAGACAACATACATCTGTGTACCCTAATGTTTTTATGCTTGAAAATACATTAACTGTAAAAGAAAACTTATTTTCCCTTTTTAAAAGTTTTTTTGCTTGTGCATTCAACAAATGTACCTGCAAAAATAAGCTAGTCATTTACTGGTCTTCTATTGAGCAGTGTCATGCTGTATAAATACATGCAAAGATTTCAGTGCTGAGGTAAGATACTATTTATTGTGAAACAGTAGAAACCAGAATAGTGACTCAATAGCCTTGTTTTTATTTTAAGTATAATGCCTTCTCTTTGTAGGATCCATTTCCCTCAATGCTGAACTTAACCTTGGTGTATGGAAAGCAGAAAATACTGCCTTGAACTATTAGGTATAATTTTACTTGCCAGCTTTGCATATATATAAGGCATTTGCTGGACACCAGTGCTGTAAAAGCTGGGAAGGAAAAGAGGGCAGCCGTGACAGCTTCCAGCCGGACGATGCCATCCGGTTTCCCCACTCTTGGCCCATTTCTGACAAACAGGATCTTGCAGTAATTACTTGCTGACGCTAAAATGATCTTATGAGCTGCAAAGCAAACGCCTTCAGAGGACAGTTTGGTAGACATGGCTGACAGAAAGGGAATTTTACTTCTGTGTGGTTTCCCTGGAATCCTAGGAAGATGAAGAATTGGAGATGGGTTTCTGGGAAAATACAATTATGGGTAATCTTATTTGTTTTAATTCTTTAGAAATTAATTCAGTGTATGAATGGACATCTTTCAACTCTTAATATCCTTTCTTGAAGGTTTTCTATAGTTTCCTGCTCCTGTTACTATTTTGCATGATAAAAGAGTGTTTATCAGTGCTCAGGGAGATAGATATTATGTGAGAAATCATTTCTCTGTTGAGCCAGCAGCATAGGCATTAGGCATCAGGTGGGGGAAGGATGTGCTCCCAAGAATTCACATACATTGCCTTGGAATGTGCATTCTGCATCAGAGAGCACTGAGGATCACCCACAATGGGGCCAGCACTCAAACAGAAGCTTCCAGTGCAGAGGGGATTGGGATGGGTGCTGCTGCTGCCATCACCTCACTGTGAAGGTTACAGTACAATCTACAGTCCTGAAATAATGCAAACTGATCACTTCCCAACCCAAAACCACTCTTCTGAACACCTCCCAGTCAACATCTATTTTCTAAAGGGGCATTTTGTTCAGTGCTGTGCAGTGTCCCTAGAGATAGATCACTAGAATCCTTTAACTATTTTTGGTAGCTCAACATCATTGTTATAAGGTACAAAGATGAGGTGAAGGAACCATGAACTTGGATACATTTCTTTTTTTATTGCTGTTTCTTTTCATTAGGCTCCTGTCAGTATTTTCTAAAGTTAACCATAACCAGAGCTAAATTACTTTCAAAATCCTATCTGGTTGACTTAGCTTATTTGTGCAGAACAGTGAGGATAAAAAAAATATGTTTTGATGCCTCTGAACAATCAGAAGAATGTTAAATAAAACAAGAAATATGCTTGCTTAAAACCAAGATTGTAAATAAATCAGTTTTGAATAAAACAAAACTCATATAAAACCAGTGTTTCCCCTGAAGGTGTATGATGATAAGTAAATGGGATTCTAGATTTTTGTTGGAAGAGAACCAATATTATATCAGTTTCAATAGTGTATACTTAAGTTCCCTTGTCTTTCAGTGTTCATCACTCATGAGAGATTAAAGCACATTTAACTTCCTGCAAGCACAACGAAGTAAAATAGAATCCAGTCTTCTTATTTAAACTAGGCTTACTTACATGAACGTATGTATTTTTGAGAACCAGAAAGGACCAGTTTGGTTATGTAGTCTAACCTCCCACATACCCTATCATTGGCATACTGAATAAATTCTTTAAGACCAAAAATTGTTTAATCCAGAATTTTGGAATTACAGTATGTGTTTTCCACAGTAAGAGGTAAGGAGAGGAGAGCTGAGAGTATTTTAAAGGGCCTACATGTATTTAAGGGTCACTGCCTGATGTGCCTTAGAAAAGATTTTTCTGAGACTCAGTTGAAGTTAATCTTCCCTGCCCAATTTGAGTGTAACTTGGACTTCATTCTTGAAAGAGCAGGAAAGTTATTTTTCAATTATAATTTTTTTTTTTGTCAAGTGTAGTGTTTTAATGGTAACTATTGCATAATAATGTATATGAAAATAAATCATTAATCCTGTAGCAATACATGGGGTGGCTGAAGGTGTATAGCTCTTGCAGTGGTGTCTTTCAGCTGTGGGGGACTGTGGCCTCGAGCAGGGGAGTTGAGCCAGTCTATCACCCTTAAAGGTCAACTTTCACACAAGTGGAAAACTTTTTCTCCAAGAGTGAGATACATTTCATGGTGTCATCATGTAGGTGTATCTGGCCAGACAAAGGAGAATTCAGATCTTAGTCAGCACACAAGAATGTTTAATTAAGAGAAAAACCCTTAATTAAGTCTTTTAATCTTATTACCTTTGTATATCCTTTGTCCCATCATGTCCAGCATAATCACTGCAAGCTGAGCCACAAAATTCCTCCCTTCCCAGCCATTTGCACTCTACGTTTTAGAGCCTTTCAGCAATTTGCAAAGCAGGATATGAGAAGGACAAACAATTCTGAGATGTTCTGGTTTTGAATCCGTCTCAGGGCTTCAGCAGCACCACAGATTTCTGGTTTTTCAGTTTCTCCAGGAGTCTTCTCTACTGAAAAAACTGTTTCAAGTCCTTTCTCAAACAGCAGTGAGTTCTCAAGGCTGGGTCTGTATAAAATTCTGAGATCAAGAGAAGTATTCTGCAAATGCAAAGAGAAATCACTGATGGAGAGGGCAGTTTTACAGCAATCCCTGCAGCTGCACTTGAAGTGAAATTGAGACTTTTCCTGGGTTTAAACTGTTGATACCTGTTAGAATTTATCAGGAGCTCCCTCTGTTAAGCATCATCTGTGTGACAGGAGAAACGTGACACATTTATAGTGGGAACATGAATTTCCAAGGGTACTGTATTTTTCACTTTGAAACTCTGTTCCTTCTAGCTATTGAGCCACCTGGGAACTGCAGAACCTAAGGGTTTGGAAACTAGAAGATTAAAAGAAAAACAACGTCAAAAACTCTATTGTCTTAATTCCTGGAGGAGGCAGATTGTAACTCATGTTCTTGAATCGTGTCTAAAGATAAAGATCACTAGCAAAAATACTAAAAATATTTGTATTAATGTGTGAACATCACATGTGTGAGGATCATTTTCCAATGTTTAGTTTATAATCTCACTGTGTGAAGACAGTTTTACAGTATTTTTTGCTTAAAAATTATAGATGTCCTTAAAAACACATCTATTTCTTATATCTGAAATTAATGGTAAGAATATGTATGGAGATTGTATCACAATTTGTGTATTAAATCCCAACTTAATCCCTTGCTCTCACATCTCAAATATACAACTCTGACTGCCCCCAGCAGTTAAAACCAGTGCCTTGCCAAGAAAAAGTCCATGATACACTCAATGTCCAGTTGGTTTTTATCCCAATGGACTGCATACAGTCGTTTTCAAATCCTACTTTAGCCAATCTATTAGGATGCTATTAGGATCCAAACAAAAATGTTTGGTTATCTTTTAGTAGAATTGAAAAAAAAAAGAAGTTTGAAATGTAAAAATAAAAGTGCTGCTTGTCAGCTCTTTCAGCTGAGCTAACAGCATTATCCACTATCACATCTCCTCATTATAAAGATCCTGTGAGTAACTGATTGTCTTCAAAATGTGAAGACACAATTGAATAAAAATATACTGTTTTGATAACATTTATCTGATCCTGTTTAACTTATCTCAGCAGTTCAGCAGTGATCTGTATAGTTATTAAACTCACATATCACAGCATATAAATGTTTGACTTTCCAGATTTCTAAGTAAAGACTAGTATTTCTATGGTAATATCGTTTTTCATTGAGCTAATCAGAACTTTAAACCATCCACAGCCAATTTAATAGTAAGAACCAAAACTGTACATCAATGTAAACATTAATCAATTTTATGGTAATAAAGTCTTACCAGTAAATTGGTAGTTAAGATTTTCATTTAGTTTACATGTCTGTGATTATACTTTTAAATAAATGGTAACAGAACATGACAGTTACGGATAGGGGCCTGTGAGCACCACATCCCAGTGCAATGTTCCTGATGTTTGACAGCCCTGCACCAGGCTGTCACCCAGCTCTGTCCTGAGCTCTCACACAGATGGGGGCTGGAACCAACCAGGAGTGCAGGAAAAGCTGAGAACTCTTATTTCATGCATATTTGGAAGTCCCAGGGAGAAGAGTGCAAACAGAAACTGTGTCATCCAGCATTGCTTCACAGACCTCAGTGTGGCCTTTCTTTCTCCTACTATGCTTGTGTAATGAAAAAATGTGTCCTGTACTTTCTCTGCTTGTGAGTTGCAAACTAATTGCTAAATCTTTGTGGCAAATGTATCTTTTACTAATATCCAACCTAAACCTCCCCCGACTCAGCTTCACGCCATTAACCTACAACAATATTTTACAATTCCTCCGGGAGGGCGAATGCCCCACTCCAAGAGTGCAGTGTGATCTGTAACAGAACACTGCTCTGTGCTGAGCAGAGTCAGAGCTACAGAGCAGCTGGCATCACCAGTGCCAGGGCTCAGACTGCAGCCAGTCTAAACTGGGAGCATTTATAGGCTCAGGTTATGTGCTGGTCTTTAGCAACCTTTGAGAGGTGTGTGTTTTCCTGGAAACCAAAACCATTCGTCACTTGAGTTGTGAGTTTGTTTTCTGTGGTTGATAACCCACAAGATGCATGGTACTTACTTAGTGTGTGCAAAAGAAGACTGAGCAGATGATACTGACCTGCACTTATGCCAAGGCTTTGTGGTAAAACAGCCACAGGACACTGGCACTGGCCTTAAAACATTAGTCTGTGCTGTGACATGCCAATGGATTGGTTTCAGAGAGCACTATAATGACATGGCAAGTGTGAGGCTCAAGGAAAGTAAAGCACACCTGGAAATTGCTAATATTGCAGAGAAATTGCCATTAAGGCTTTAAGCTTGGAGAGGATTGGGCATAAGGAAGGCATTTGCCCCCTACTAAAATGTTTTACTTCAGTGTCTTTACAGAATTGTCATAAACACCCAGAATGTGAATCAAGAAGGTAGAACTGGTTGCACTTTGTTGATAAAAGAGATGAACTTGTGGAATTGCTACATGATTAGTTCTTCAATGTATGTACATATTTCTTTATATAGGTTGTTCCCAGGGGATTACTGCAAAGTGTAAAACTCAGTAGTTATCCACTTCAAATAGTACCCTGTTTACTTTGGCAAAATTCTTTTGAACTTTATTTTTATCCTTCATCACACCTGTAGCCTCTTCTAGGCACTGTGATTGGAGATTTAGTAAGTCTATTTTACTGTAGAAAACATACATGTCAACTGAGACTGAGAACAGCTCCTTGTAGAACCACACTTAGTGTAGCCTTCCATTTAGAAATGAATCACAAATAACTGTTTTCTGAACAGGTTTTCCAGATAGATTTGCCTACACATAATAAAGCTGTTATCCTAAGGAGGGTATTGCTTGGAAACATCACAGTCATCTACTTGCTCAGCTCCAGATGTCATTTTAAAAACAGTTCCCCTTAGTGTGTTTAGTTGTGATATCCTGAAAAAAAAAATCCTCTGTAAAACCTTTTAAAGGAACCATTGAGCCTAATATTCAGTGGTGTATTCAGTCATAAGAGTAATTGGAGATGCACTGCTTTTTAAATGCATGGCAGGGTGTTTGGTACTTTTACTAATCCACTAAATCTTCTGTCACTCAGCTTTAGAGTTTCTGGAGCTGTGCCTTAGCTGTGGTGCACACCTAGAATATATCTGAGCTACTGAATCACTTCTTGCAATACCTCATGAATAGTCACCCATTGCTGTTTTCTTGAGCTCAGACAGCTGCTGATTTCTCCTCTTGCAGACCTAGACTGAAAAGGTACAACAGTTTTTTAGGTAGTAAATTACTACCAGCTTTGACATACAGTTTTAGTTGCATTTATTCAATGGAAAATTCAAATACCCTTTCTCATAAAATGCTCACTTAAAATAAGAGGTGGGGGACTGTCTCCTTTGAGCCCTCTGGTGTTTGCAAGCTGGTGGATGGGACGTGTGTGTGCTTGTGCAATTACAGTAGAGGCTCTTAGTCTTTCATGTGCCTTGTAGCAATTGTTGAGGCAGTGAAGGTGAGCATGAAGAACTGGGATTGATCATCTGAAGCAGAGTGTAAAGCGACTCAAAACTTGCACAGCCCCGAATCAGGTAAGCACAACTAGTTTGGTGAACTGTGACAGGAGAATCTCAGAACGTTAGGTGTTGAAGGGGACCTTGAGTGCTCATCTAGTCAAGCCCCCCTGACAGGGCAGGATCACCTGGATCAGGTCACAGAAGGAAGGAACCTCTTGCAAAGTCTGACTAGGTTCTTCCAGCTGATTAGGAAGCAATATGCTAACACATTTGACTTACAGTAGTAGCTGTTGACTTCATGTTAAAAGAAACAATGACAGCCCTCTTAGTGTTAAAGAACCAGTGACAGACCACCAAATACTTTTGTCATGTCTGGCCGTAGTGGGTGTGGTGTTTAAATAAATAGAGCTAGATCTCTACTCCCAGTTAGTGGATCAGGTAAGGCCAGTATGAACTTGTTTGATGTTATTGCTTATTTATTATTATTTACTAAAAGTAAACACAATTCCTTCATATTACTCAGGTTATTTTCATTTTTTCACGTTATTTTTATTTTATTTGTGTGAGAAGGAGCAATATATGATAAATAAACCCCCAGATGGCTAAGAGCTGTAATGCATTTTCCAAGAGGAGCAATACATGATAAATAAACCCACAGATGGCTATGAACTGTAATGTGTTTCACAAGATGAGTTTAAAAATGAATGTGTTAAGTCAGCATTTAGTCATCACATTGGACATGACTGTAAAATTGTCCCATGGCTTTAGGGATGATGGTGAGTTGCCATGTGGTATGAGGTGCCATTTTGTATGACATCCACACAGGGCTAATAAAATGTGGTAACATATTGCTTATTAGAATGCGTGAAGATGCCAGAGGATGTCCAGCCATGCTTTTTTGCTTACAAGGGTGTTCTGACTAAGCTTTAGAAAAGCTGAGTGGACAACTCTGTAATGACAATGTACTGTATGAGTTTATGAAAGCAGGGAAGTGCTGTTCAAATGCTTCATTAATTTCACTATAACCATAGAATAGAAAACTGACTATTGGTGACTAGGATAATTTGACAAGGAGAAACCATGCACTAAAACCCTTTTCACATCATGTGAAAAAGATACATGCTTTAGAAAGATCACTGTACACCTATTTCCCACAGGTTTATACCTCTGTGTCTCTGGGTATTTCTCTTGTAAGTCATTCTGGTGAAAAATGGGAATATTATTGTTTCCCTGATTCCCTTTAGTAACTTTCTGTTTCAGTGTTGTGTCAAACAGTGTGAAACTTCTTGCTTTAGTCTAGTCAGGAATAAATAGGCTCTCTTCACACTGGTCTTTGGCTTTAAAATAACCCACCTTTGGCAGCATTAGATGATTGTTTGTGTGGTGAGACCCTGGCACAGGGTGCCCAGGGAAGCTCTGGATGCTCCATCAATTCAAGACCAGGTTGGACAGGGCTTTGCTCAGCCTGCTCTAGTGGCAAATGTCCCTTTCCATGGCAGGAGAGCTTGCACAGAGGACAAACCAAAGCACCTGCATTCCCAGTTGTCAGGGCCAGCTGAACAAGCTGGATGTTACTTCCCTGTGAAAAGGGGAAAAAATCTCGCCTCCACTGTCCAACCCTTTGGGATAGTCAATAGAGAGGCTGCTGCTAAACCAGAGATGTTCCCACTTGAGTCACCTTCGCATATTCATGGGCTTGAACAGACTGACAAGTGCCAAGGCTGAGGTCCCCTATACCTCTTCCTCACAAATCCCCCTCCTGACCCTCAAGTGCTTCCCTTGACAATTTCAAGCTCACACACATAAATAAAGCCAGAGAGCAGACATCTTACCCAATTCAGGTTTTTAACCACTTCTCTTCTAGTCTGTTCTCATTACAGACTAATTTTCAAACTAGAAACTGGTTCATTTCTTTTGATATCTAGTCCTCAGCTTTGGTACTGACATTTGAAGACCTGGTACCCTCAGAATCTCTAGCGTTGTGTGGGCATAAAACAAGAGTTGCTCTTGGCCTTTTGACTATGGCTGTAATTTTATGGTTACAGCTGCTAAAAGGCAAAAAATGCTGCTACCAGAAGGAAAACATGACTATGGATAGTAAGGATTGTTCTGGCCCAGGTGTGGAACCCTGCACTTGGTCTTGCTGAAACTCATACCATCTGGCATATTAACAGCAGTTGATCCCTCCAGTTGCTACATTATTCTATACATAGGAGCTCATTTTCTCCTTGTCTCTGGTTTTATTTTGTTTTTTAAGCCTGTGGAGACCTTCCCTGTGTCTTTCCCATGTAAGTGTGTGACTGGTTGCTGTTCCTTATAAAAAATTCCCAGATCCCTGCAAACTCCCCAGCTGTTTACACTCAGCAACAGAACTTTGCTAGCTGAGCATGGATATTAAGACAGAGAGAAAAAAAATTCCAGGGAATTCTCACCATCCCTTCCTTCTGGAAAAGTTCACCTGAAATAAAGAAACTGTTCATCAGACCTATTTTAACCTTTTAATAAAATGTGGTACACAATAAGCTGTGACTTAACTTTAGAATTCCATGGCAGCTGAATTTATCTTGCCTGCTCCCACAGTGCAGCAGGATGGTCTGTAGCGCAGCTTTACTGATACGTCTCTTTCTTTTATTTTTTAAAATAATCCAAGAGTGTTGTATGCTTCTCTTCTTGTCCACCACTACTTCTTATTTCAAACTTGCTCATGAAAGAAAACCATCTGAAATGTTGCTTTGCTTTTCCATTGCATCTTTTTGGTGGTGCTTGGGCAAGGTGATACCTGGACGTTGTAGATTTACCAAAAAATGGAAAGCCTTTTTTGCTTGTGCTGGTTTTCAGCACAAGCAAGGCATTTCTGAGATGTTTTCAGAGGAAAAACAAATAAACATAAATAAATGGTGCGAAGCATTTTACCGATGCAATAGAATCTCTCTCTGCTCCACTGACTTTCTTATCCCAGGTGACAAGACATGAGCTAGCTCACTGGTTTCATTTCCAGAATTTATGGTGGCCCTGTGCCATTCACTGTTAAGTTTGCTGGAATGGTCTTTCCTTCCACATGGTTTCTGTAGTTATGGTTAATGTGTGTGTAGTATAGTACTGGAAGAAATGATGGGGTTAAAATAATGCAAAGAGAAACTGTGTTATGATCACAAGTGGATTATTTTCCTCCATTTTCCACAACCATGAAAGGATGCTGGTGCAACACTCAAGGTACCACTGCCTTTAATTTAGGATAATATAAATCCATCCAACATAAAGTTATTTTGGGGAATCGCTAGCAGGCTATGATAGCACTAAAAATATGCATTTCTGCAGCAACATCGAATAAAGACATGTCTTTTTTTGTTGTATATTTTGAAATGTGTAACACAGCTATTTGGTGGAGAGAGAAAAACTCTTATTTTAGCTGGTATGTTTTGCCCTTCACATTTCTTTAGGTGAGGGATTGCTTTCATTCACTACCCCCAACTGATAAATGTTTAGTACAATATCAACCGGTTAAGTGTGCAAAGATCTAGTCTAAGCTATCTAAAGTTGGACACTTAGAAAATATGCAGTCTGCATAATTACCCTTAATTTCTTTATGCCTTAGTTTCCCAGATGTAAATGGCCTCAATAAAGCAAGTAATGCAAGTGGGATATTATTGATGTTCATGGAGCTTTGGATTGTTCTGTGTAAACAACAAAAAAAGTAGTCCAAGTTTTGCATTGGCCTTGTGACTGACCCTTTGCGGCCTGCTGTGGGCCAGGACGAACAAGAGCCACGAAAACATACAAGCAACACAGAGCACATCAAGTTGTCAAAGTGCCTGCAGCTACTTTCAGAGACACCTTGAGGGTATCTCTGAAGGCTACAGTCCCAGCACTTTGTGCCTCCTGGTTTGTCAGCTTTAGCAGCACAGAACAGAGGTGAAAACAAATGGTGTGCACTCCAGAGCAGACAGTGCTGCCGTGCGCAATGCTGAGGAAAACCTTCCTGCTCATAAGGCCTTGAAGGGGATTTCCAGGCTTTGAAACCGTGAGGGAAATGTTCAAACCCTTCAGGCACAGCAACAAACGAGCACAGGTCTGAGTCAGATATAGCCACCTTATTTAGCTAAAGGGAGGGAGGATTCTTCTTCTGCTCCCCTGGGCAGAGGCCCTTTGACAGCCTCACTTTTCATCCATAGCGAAAAGAGGCTTCACAATATACAGAGCTCTACTGATGATGTTCATAATGATTTAGAAGCTGTCCAGGAGGTAGAAGTTGAGGGGAGATTTACATCCATTCAATTTACTGGTGGCTTCTAAGAGCAGTATAAATTTAATGCTCTGAAGCAGTAATATATGTGCTGATACAAATAATATGAAACTATGACATATGCATAAATTCTTTGAGGCAGAGACTTTGCATAGTTATTTTTAATTTACATACTGTACTGTTCAGTAAGTGGAACTGACGCTGTGCTGCAGATGTACCAGTGGCCATTTCAGCCCTGCTGGGCTGGGTGTAACCTGGCACAGGTACATGATGAGCTGTTAATCTCCAAAGTAAACCTGAAGATATATAGGAAGATAGCTTCTTCTTTCTTAATTATTGTAGAGTTAGGTGTTTCATAGGGCACCAGGTAGTGTTCAGGTGAAAAAATAATTGTTTTCTTATTTAATGCTTTTGTAATTCTGTTTCCTTAACGATACAAGACATAAACATATGACTTGTTAAGTAATGAAGGTTTAAACCCACTATTGAAATTCAGTAATTGCCTCTGTGATTTATTGAATTGGGACTGAGATATTTACATGTTAAACAAATTCACTTTTCCCCAAAGCAACCATCTGCTGACTAAGTGCCTTTAAAAAACAACGGATAAGACAATTGCCAATATATATTCAATTTTTTTATAGCCAAAACACAGCATTAGAAGCACCTCCGTATTAAGTATAGAGCTTGTTCACCTTTACTGCTGTAGGCTGACTATTCTTTCAATGAATTATTCAGTAAGGCTTTGTAAATAGCTGAATTTATACTTAACCTCATAAATTTTACTTAAGCTTGGGTTTTGTTCTCATGTCTTAAACCTCTAACACTAGAAATTAGTATGCTTCCCATCTACTTCACCTCTCTCTCTACATAAGTTCTTTAGTGCTTTTGAAATGGTTATTGACACTGACTGGAATCGCACCTATAAATGTGAGTCGTTTTGGCTGATAGCTCCTGTTCCGCTCAGCGCCAAGAGCAGCAGTAATAACCAGAGATAGAGACCAGAGGGGCTATACTGACCGAGTGGGATCCCTTGCACAACAAAGTCTTTGTAGCAAATAGGGTGGCACTTGTTCCAAACCCCAACCTCTGCTGTGGAATGTTGAGGCAGAGATTTGAAGCATTGCTCATTACAGGTAGGAAGGGACTTTGTGACTTGATAAATGAATGCATTTATCTGAAATTTCCCCCCCACACACACCTTGGAATTCAGATGATTTCCTCTTATCTCAAGAAACAATAACCATCTCCTTCCTGTAGGTCAGTGTGTATGCCTTGTCTCTCTTTATTTCCCATCCTCTTTGCAGGAGGGGACCTGGAGGCAGGCACAGGGGCGGGTGTAGGTCTGGGGGGGGGTCAATTAGCATTTGGGCAAGTAAATTTTGGGGGTGGCTACTAAATCTTGAAGAGTGGCTACTGTATTTTGGAGGTGGCAACTAGGCCTTGGTGGCACCTGAGGGTACTGAGAGCAGCTGGGATGGGTTACTGCTCTGCGGGGGGGTCAATTAGCAGGAGAGCAAGTAAATTTCAGGGGGTGGCTACCAAATCTTTTAGAGTGGCTACTAAATTTCGGAGGCGGCAACTATATTTTGGTGGCACCTGAGGGCACTGGGGGCAACTGGGAGGGGTTGCTGATTTGGGGAGGGCCAGAATTCCCAAGGCTATTCCCTGTTTTTCATAAGAGAATAACCAGAAGGGTTTGGTGGTGTCTGGTAACCCTAAAGCAGGAGCTCTCATCAGTTCCTTTTTCAACTGATTAAATGCTTGCTCAGCCTCCTCATCCCAAATGAGGCTCTTTGAATTTGTTTTTAAAAGTTCATAAAGTGGTTTTACCAAAAGTCCATAGTTGTATATCCACAAACGGCACCACCCTGTCATGCCTAAAAACGTACGGAGTTCTTTAGCAGTGTGTGGTCTGGGGGTCCGGCAAATGGCCTCCTTCCTTGCAGTCCCTAAGGTTCGTTGTCCAGCGGTGATCTCATATCCAAGGTAGGTTACTTGCTGCTGGAAGGAGTTAGATAATCAAACTTTATAAATGGTAATAATCCAGTGGAACAATCTAAGCAGATGACACTGAATTTAGTAAGGTTGCTCACAGACTAATGGGGTCTTTGTTAAATGACCATTGTTCAGATTGTTCACGTTCGTATTTGTTCTGGCTTTCCCTTCCGCTCTAATGTTCCAACACCAAATCTGAAAGGGCAGTTCTAGAGAAAGGAAGGTGTAGCGTGCAGGGACGGACTCCGACAGCACAGCCAATATGGCTGTAATCAGCAGTCGCTTTACTAAGTGCTACAGGCCATATTTATACACGAGACAACACTGATCACGCACCCAGGTCACTTCTAATTGGCCCCACACTCAAACCCAGCAGAGACCTCGGGGCTGGGCATAACTGGGAACACCTAGGCAGGGTGAGAAGGACCAGGAGCCCAGGGTGTAACAGACGCTGCTGCCCACCTTTCCAACTTTAACCTCTGCTCTATTCTAGTCTATTTTAAACATCTTGGTGCCTTTTTGTGGCCATTGCCCTGACCTGTGGGAAAACCTTCTCTGACAGAAGTCCAGGTTAAGAAGGAGTTAATGATGTGAGGTGCCTTTGTAGCCTCGCTCCATCAAGTCAGTTCCAGCCCACTACAAACACTGAGCATCGTCCCTTCTTTCAAAAGGGTAATTGTATTCTGATCACAGATTTACAGGTGGCCAAGGAGAAGGGTGAAGAGGTTCAGAAGTCACCCTGGGCAGCCTGTTCCAGTGTTCTGTCACCCTCACCGTGAAAAAGTTTCTCCTTACATTTACATGGAACCTCCTATGTTCCAGCTTGCGCCCATTGCCCCTTGTCCTATCATTGGTTGAGACTGAGAAGAGCCTGGCTCCATCCTCCTGACATTCACCTTTTATATATTTATAAACATTAATGAGGTCACCCCTCAGTCTCCTCTTGTCCAAGCTAAAGAGCCCCAGCTCCCTCAGCCTTTCCTCATAAGGGAGGTGTTCCACTCCGTTCATCATCTTTGTGGCTCCACGCTGGACTCTCTCAAGCAGTTCCCTGTCCTTCTTGAACCGAGGGGCCCAGAACTGGACACAATATTCCAGATGACACAGGAACAGATCCAGGCAGGTCTTGAAAGTCTCCAGAGAAGGAGACTCCACAACCTCTCTGGGCAGCCTGGTCCTGTGCTCTGTCACTCTCACTGTGAAGAAGTTTTTCCTCATGTTGAGGCGGAACTTCCTGTGTTTCGCTTCTCTACCATTACCTCTCGTCCTATTCCAGGGCACAATTGAAAAGAGACTGTCCCCTTCTACTTGACACCCACCCTTCCGATATTTGTAAACATTCGTAAGATCCCCTCTCAGTCTTCTCTTTTCCAGGATAAACAGCCCCATGGCTCTCAGCCTTTCCTCATAAGCAAGATGTTCCAGTCCCTTCATCATTTCTGTAGCTCTCCCTTGGACTCTCTCTCTTGAGCAACATCTGCTAAGCCTTTGGTTGGCATATAATGAAAATATTCTTTCCTTGTTTTACACCATGGGAAACCTGAAGCTGTAAAGTTGGAGCAGGCTGAAAACTTTCAGTCCAGGAGGAGGGAGACAAAACTAGACCCTGTTGTAGGCTGTGGTTCCAGGTGGAAGGCAGATACAAAATCATCTTTAGTACTTCCAGCCAACCCCTAGCCCCAAGCATTTATTCGCATTCTTGAGATGCCCTCTCATTTTTGTCAGTGTGAATACAGGGATGGGATGGGAGTCTCTGAGATGTCAAAAACATGGCAGCTGCCCAAACAGAAACCATAATGAAATATGCTTACTGGAGTTACTACCAACATTTCTTTATAGGACTGGTCTTGCAGTCCACTGATCATTTTTGTGGCTCTCCTCTGGATCTGCTCCAACAGGTTCATATCTTCCTTGTGCTGAGGACTCCAGAGCTGGACACAGTACTCCAGGTGAGGTCCCACCAGAGCAAAGAGACAGAATCACCTCCCTCAGCCTGCTGGTCATGCTTCTTTTGATACAGCCCAGAATAGAGTCGGCCTTCTGGACTGTGAGCACACATTGACAACTCACGTTCAACCACCAGTACCTGAAGTCCTTCTCATCAGGGCTGCTTTCAATCCTGTCATTCCCCAGCCTGTATTGATACAGAGGATTGTCCTATCCCAGATGCAGGATCATCCTCTTGGCCTTGTTGTCAATATTCTCCCTGGTACTGGGGAGCCCAGAACTGGACATGGTACTCCAGCTGCTGTCTCACAAGTGCCAACCAGAAGGGAAGGGTGGTTTCTGCAGCCTGCTGGTTACACCCCTACTAACAACCCTGCCTGCAGCTGGCTCTCACTGCTGACTCATGGTCAACTCTTTGTCCCCCACGACCCCCCCATGGCTTTCCCAGCAAAGGTTCTCTGTAGGTAGCTGATCCCAGCCTGTACTGTTGTGTGGTGTTATCCTGGCCCTAAGGCAGGACTTGTTATTGGTGCCTTTGTTGGAGTTGACAAACTTCCTACCAGCTCATCCTTCTGGCCTGTCCCTCTGTCTGGCAGCACTGTCCTCCAGTGGAATTCAATGTTTGGCCAAAAAATAATCCATAAATTGGGGAAATTTGGGTCCGTTCTGAAATTCCTCAGTTGGCCCCAAAAGATCCGTAAATTGGGGAAATTTGGATTCTACTCTGAAATTCCTCAGTCGGACCAAAAAAAATCTGTAAATTGGGGAAATTTGAATCTACTCTGAAATTCCTCAGTTGGCCCAAAAAAGGGATAAATTGGGGAAATTTGGATCCATTCAGAAATTCCTCAGTTGGCCAAAAAAATCTGTAAATTGGGAAAATTTAGAATCCATTCTGGAATTCAATGTTTGGCCAAAAAATAATCCATAAATTGGGGAAATTTGGGTCCGTTCTGAAATTCCTCAGTTGGCCCATGGATCAGGAGTAGCCCCCTGGCTGGTTCAGGGTTTTCTGATGTCACAGGTGGATGTGCAGATGACCTGTGAGGATGAGGGACCAAGCTTGTGTAGGGGATTGTGTTGTTCCAGATGGATGAGAAGGAGATGGGGCAGGAGCATGGACCTGACTTGTGGAAGGTTCTGTGACATCACAGGTGTACTTACAGAATATGGCATAAAAGGAGACCCCGTGGCTCATGCAGGGGCTTGAGACGTCATGAGTGCATGAGTAGCAGATGGAAAGGAGCAATCCCTGTCTCGTACAGTGGACTGTGATGTCACAAGTAGGGCAGTAGGTGATGCGGCAGGAGGAAGGTCCTTGTTTCAGGACCATCTGTTCTGCCCTGTCTGCGTTTGTAATGCTGCTACCATTGCAATAGCTTTTTCCAGACCCCTCCTTTTATTGGATTCTCGATTTTGAAACACCGTCCATGCTTCATCTAAGAGTTTTTCTAAATCCCTTGCCTCGGGCCCTTTAACTTTTTGAAGTTTGTTTTTGGTTTGTTTGTTTTTGTTTTGTTTTTTTTAAAGACCAGCTGCCGTGTCCCCTCTGCAGAAGCCGGATCAAGCCTCATGGCCGATCGTAATTTTTCCAGAAATTCATTAGGGGTTTCATGAGGCCCCTGTCTCAATGAGTACATATATGACCAATTTAGTGGTTTGGGTATTGCAGTCTCTAATCCAAATTTAATCAAATTCTGATAGGACAGGTGACCCCAAACTGACCAACGAGGGATTCCAGCCCATATATGTCATTATTTGGCTTAGAACTAAGGGATCCGAAGGGTCTCTGTGCTTTTCCCCCCTTTTGGACTGCTTTGCCAGCTTTTGCTTGGCTTGGCTCAGGTCCTCTTTCAGTTCCTTTGTTCTGCCTTTGATCTGTCTGTGTGTTCTTGAACCCGGTACCAGAATCCAGCTCCTCAACACAGCTCCCGTCTGCTGCAGGGCCCAGTCTGGGACTCCCTCGGTGCCTGCTCATCAGTGGTGACGGTGATGTAATTACCATCAGGGGGGTTGGATTCGATACTGGTTTTGTATATATTTGTATATATTCCATTTATTATTATCAGCCCATAGACGGCATATTCGGTATAAAGCTGAGAGATCATAAGGGTCTCTGGTTCTCCTCTTTTCCCTCTTGGCCTGCTTTGCCATCTTGGCTCAGCTTGGCTCGGGTCCTCTTTTGGTTCCTTCCTTGGAGCATCCAAGGAGGACTCTGTCCATTTTGCCTTCGATCCCAAATGGTGTGTTCCCGAATCTGGTACCAGAATCCAGCTCCTCAACACAGCTCCCTTCTGCTGTTGGACACAGTCTGGGACTCCTCCGGTGCCTGCTCCACAGCATCAGGGGTGATGGCGACGTGATTACCATCAGGGGGGTTGGGTTCGATACTGGTTTTGTATATATTCAATTTTTTATTATTATTATTTTATACCCAGTTACTGCAGAGCTGGGGTCCCAATGTACCCAGTTACCAGGGTGCTGGGGTCCCAGTGTACCCAGTTACCAGGGTGCTGAGGTGCAAAGATCCCAGTACAGTGGGTGCTGGGTTCCCAGTGTACCCACTTACCGGAGAGCTGGGTTCCCAGTGTACCCAGTTACTGGGATGCTGAGGTCCCGGTATACCCAGTTACCGCAGAGTTGGGGTCCCAGTGTACCCAGTTACCGGGGAGCTGGGTTCCCAGTGTACCCAGTTACTGGGATGCTGAGGTCCCAGTATACCCAGTTACTGCAGAGCTGGGGTCCCAATGTACCCAGTTACCAGGGTGCTGGGGTCCCAGTGTACCCAGTTACCTCTTATAGGGACCTTTTAGTACCTGAAAGGGGCCTACAAGAAAGGAGGGAAGGGTCTGTTCACGAGGGTCTGTAGTGACAGGACAAGGGGTAATGGCTTTAAGTTAACAAAGGGTAAATTTAGGTTGGACATTAGGAAAAAGTTCTTTAACAGGAGGGTGATAGATCAGTGGAATAGGTTGCCCAGAGAGGTGGTGGAGACCCCATCCCTGGAGACATTCAGGACCAGGCTTGATGAGGCTCTGAGCAGCCTGACCTAGGTGGAGATGTCCCTGCTTATTGCACGGGGTTGGACTAGACCTTTAGAGGTTCCTTCCAACCCAATACATTCTATGATTCCATGATTCATCTGTCTCTCAGATCTCTAGGACTGAGAGTTATAAACTGGCATTGAGCACATTTTCACTGGAAACCACTGGAAGAGCTAGTGAGGAGTACACTCCAGCACAGCACAACACAGCAACGGGAAAAATAATAGATGGTTAAGCAATGAGCTCAGCCTGGGACAGCAACAGGACTGAGAGCAAGGACTCGGGAGCCCATCGTGGTACACGTTCCTACAGCTGATGCCAAGGCAGGGTGCTGATGGGTTAGCCCAGAGTCCAGGAGGTGAACATCACGTGCATGATTCAGGTTAGACAGGAGGAAGAATTTATTCCCCAGGAGGGTGGTGAGACACTGGAACAGGTTGCCCAGAGAGGCGGTGGAAGCCCCACCCTGGGCAGTGTTATTTGGGGGACATTTTGGGGGCCATTTTAGGACCATTTTTGGCCATTTTAGGACCATTTTTGGCCATTTGAGGACCAATTTGGGGCCATTTTAGGACCAATTGGGCCATTTTAGGACCAATTTGGGGCCATTTTGGGGCCATTTGGGAGCCATTTTAGGACCAATCTGGGGCTGTTTTGGGGGCCATTTTAGGGCCATTTTAGGACCAATCTGGGGCCATTTGGGGGGCCAATTTAGGGCCATTTTGGTGCCATTTTGGGGCCATTTTAGGGCCATTTTTGTGCCAATTTGGGGCCATTTGGGGGCCATTTTGGGACCAATTTGGGGGCCATTTTAGGGCCATTTTTGGGGACATTTTAGGGCTTTTGTACCCCTGCGCTGGACTCTCTCAAGCAGTTCCCTCGCCTTCTTGAACTGAGGGGCCCAGAACTGGACACAATATTCCAGATGAGGTCTCACCACGGCAGAGTAGAGGGGGAGGAGAACCCCTCTCGACCTACTAACCACACCCCAGGATGCCTAGCACACCCTAATACACCCCAGGATGCCATTGGCCTTCCTGGCCACGCGGGCACATTGCCGGCTCACGGCCATCCTGCTGTCCACCAGGACCCCAGGTCCTCTTCCCCTACACTGCTTTCCAACAGGTCAGTCCCTAACCTGTCCTGGTCCATTGGGTTGTTCTTTCCCGAATGCAAGGCTCTACACTTGCCCTTGTTGAATTTCACTCGCTGAGGGACTGCGAGGACTTGCTGACACCACCTCTGAAAAACCTCTCATGGAGGAGATGGGTGCTGTAAGAGCCTTTCTGTTGCTGCATGTGCAGCAGAGGCTGCGATAGCTGCATGTGCAGCCCAGCTGAGTTAGCTGCAAGCTGCGCTCCTGGGAACACTTCAGCACAGCCCATGTTTACCAGGCCCTTGGCCAGCTGCACTGAGCTCTCTTCTGCCAGGGTCAAGCTGTAAGAAAGCTGCTAGCTTAAATTGGGTTTATCTTAAGTCTTTATGATCTCCCCAGCAGGTTCAGTTTCTTCCCTTCAGGGGACTTCAGCAAGGCAGCACGTAGGGATGCTGGGCTGGAAGGCTTAGCTGCAGATATAGCCCCATTCACTACAACCCTCTGATCTCTGCCCTTCAGCCAGTTCTTCACCCAGCACATTGTGTAACTGCTCATCTTACAGTTGGACAACTTGTCTAGAAGGGTGCTGTGAGAGCCTTACTAAAATTCAGAAAAACAACATCCACTGCCTTCCTTTCACCCACTAGGCAGGTAACCTTATCAAAGGATATCAAATTAGTTAAACAGGACTTTCCCTTTGTGGACCCATGTTGACTGTGCCTGACGTTTGCATTGTTCTTTAAATGCCTTTCAATAGTACCCAATATGATCTTCTCCATAATTTTTCCAGGTACTGAGGTTAGACTAACAGGTCTGTAGTTTCCTGGGTCTTCCCTCTCAATTGTATGGGCTCTAACCACACCATCCAAGTGGCAGAAGGACAGGGACTGGGAGAATGAAAATGTGCCCACTGTAAGAGAAGACCAGGTTTGAGACCATCTAATGAACCTGAAGGTGCACAAGTCCATGGGACCGGATGAGATCCATCCACAGGTCCTGAGGGAACTAGCAGATGAGTTTGCAAAGCCACTCTCCATCGTATTTGAAAAGTCATGGAGGTCTGGTGAAGTTCCCACTGACTGGAAAAGAGAAAACATAACCCTCATTTTCAAAAAGGGAGATAAGGAAGACACGGGGAACAGGCCAGTCAGTCTCACCTCAGTGTCTGGCAAGATAATGGAGCAGATCCTCCTGAAGGCACCCTACAAACACCAAATCCATACTCCAACCGCCCCAGTCCTTACTGAGAGGGCCCCAGTCCATACTGGGAAGACCGAATCCATACTGGGAGGGCCCTAGTCCTTACTGGGAGGCTCTCAGTCCATACTGGGAAACCTCAGTCCTTACTGGCTGGGCACTCATCCTTACTGGGTGGGCCCTAGTCCATACTGGGAAGCCCTAGTCCTTATTGGGAGGGCCCTGAACTATACTGGGAGGCACTGGGTGGATCCTAGTCCATACTGGGAAACCCTAGTCCATAGTGGGAGACACTGGGCAGGCCCTAGTCCATACTGGGAGTGCCCTAGTCCATATCAGGAGACACTGGGCAGGAGCTAGCCCATACTGTATCCATTGGCATATCAAGGACAAGGGGGTCATTACGAGCAATCAACATGGTTTTACCAAGGGGAGGTCATGTTTGACCAACCTGATAGACTTTTATGAGGACATAGCCAGGTGGATAGATGATGATAGAGCAGTGGATGTGGTTTATCTTGATTTCAGTAAGGCATTTAGCACTGTCTCCCACAGCATCCTTCTGGCTAAACTGAGGCAGTATGGTCTGGATGATCAGGTAATGAGGTGGATTTGGAACTGGTTGAAGGAAATAAGCCAATGGGATGGAGTCTAGCTGGAGGCCTGTAACAAGTGGGGTTCCACAGGGGTCGGTGCTGGGACCAGTTCTGTTCAACATATTCATCAATGACCTAAAGAAGTTTCTCCTCCTGCTCAGATGGAACCTCCTGGGTTCCAGTTTGTGGTCTCGAGACCTATGGAAATACAACCGAAAGGCCTGTATAGGCACCTAGTTAAAGTTACCACTACACTTGGAGAAACCTGGTTGCCTCCTGTTGTTGTAGTAGAAAATTCACTGTGGACAGACCCATCTTATGGTGAGAAGGACAGGGACGATCTCCAGAGAGACCCGGATGGATTGGATTGCTGGGCCAATGTTAATGGTAGGAGCTCCAACAAGGCCAAGTGCCAGGTCCTGCACTTGGGCCACAACAACCCCATGCAATGCTACAGGCTCATGGCAGTGTGGTTGGAGAGCTGTCTGGAGGAGAGGGGTCTTTGAAGGGGGGCCCCCTGCCCCCCCCCCCCGCCACGTCACGCACGGGGGGGACCCCAGGAGGCTCAACAGCCGGTTTTGTTTCATGCATACCGAGAGGAAATGACCGGCGCGCGACGCGACGATGGCACCGTTCCGGAGCGAGCCGAAAGAAAAGCTCAGGATGCTTGGCAGGAGCAGGGAGCAGTCGCTTCCCTTTGGGTTCTGCTTCTGGTTCGTTGGGTTCTGCTTCTGGTTCGTTTCGTTCTGCTTCTGGTTCGTTGGCTTTTGCTTCTGGTTCGTTGTTTTTTTTTTTTTTGTTGCTTTTTTTTTTTTTTCCCTTTTTTTTTTTTTGAAACTTTTCTTAAACCCCCGCCTTTGACGGGGTCCTATCACACAGCACCACTGAAAAGAGACTGGCCTCTTCTACTTGACACCCACCCTTCAGATATTTGTAAACATTCATAAGATCCCCTCTCAGTCTTCTCTTCTCCAGGATAAACAGCCCCAGGGCTCTCAGTCTTTCCTCATAAGGAAGATGTTCCAATCCCTTCATCATCTTTGTAGCTCTCCATTGGACTCTGTCTAGTATTTCCCTGTCCGTCTTGAACTGGGGAGCCCAGAACTGGGCACAATACTCCAGATGTTGTCTCACTAGTGCAGAGAAGAGGGGGATGCGAATATCCCTCGACCCGCTGGCCACACTCTTCTTTATGCCCCCCAGGGGACCTCTGGCGTTCCTGGCCAAGAAACTCTGTGTGTTCAGATTGGTCCGCTGGCTTACCATGGCTGAGAAGGTTTAAAACTGACTGCATCTCTTTCAATCCAGAACTGCTTTGGTGGAATCTCAACAAATTCAAGTTACTGCAAGATTAACCACTGTGCTGTTAAACAAAAACTCAAAAGACAGGGGTTGTAGTGCACAGCCCTGTTAATCATAACCAAAAAAGCCAGACGTGTGAAGAACTGTATTCCTCCCTCATCTGCTATGTAAGAGGCTACTCACAGTGCTGTGGAGCCTGTTTCTGAGGGCCCTTCATAGGAAACAGAACTCCCATGAAAGCAATATTCCCGAAGGTCACCTGGGCAACCAATAGGGTGGGGGTTATGCAAACAATTTATAACCCCAAATTTAGCAGAAATCAAACCCCCTTGCGTTCCAGCTGATCCCCAGAGAGCAGAGGGGATGGGGGCGGCTGGGCTTGATTCCTGATATACAGCAGATAACGAGATACAATTCACTCAACCGGTTAATCTTGTTTGCTTTGTTGTTTTTCTTCCCGGGAATCACTTAACAGATTACAATCACTTCATTCCCCTCCGTCTGTGTCCCTCGCGGGACAGCGGAACTGCGGATCAGAACTCCGCACTCGCTTCGCAGCTGCTCTGCGTCTCACACACACACACAGACCACTTCTTGCAGAGCCAGCTCAACACACTCATACCGTTTATGCCAATAGTTTATACTGTCTACTCTAGAAAATGCAGAGGAACCAAGGCTGGATCCCCCCAGGAGAGGACCCCCCCACCATGCCCAACCCCCCAGGCCCGCGCCGGCCGCCTGACCGTAGCCCTGGCCGCGGTTGCGGTTCTGGCGGTTGCGTTTGTTGCGGTTGTTGCGCCGATTCGCCCGCTTCTCCGAGGGGGGCAGCAGCTTCCGCGCCTCCTCCTTGTACTTGGTGACCAGGGGCTGGGCCTCCTCCTTGGGCAGCTCCCCGTAGAGCACCTCGTCCAGGTAGTCGCTCTTCTCGGGCAGCGAGTAGTTGGCTGGCGACGCAACGGGGAAGGGTCAGAGAACCGGAGCCCGACGGCCCCGCCACGGCTCAGGCCCTCCTCCCAAAGTATGTGCTTGTGAGAGCCTGTGAATTATACCGGGACAAGATTGTGAATGTTTTTACTGATTCTAAATATGCTTAAACAGCAAGATGCCTTGGAGCTCCCCTTGCTCATTACTCTAGCGGCTCCGGCCTCTTCCGCGCCGCTACCTTCGGCAAATATAACAGTGCCAGCCGTTTCCACAGCCCCTTCGATTGTCCAATCTGGTTTAACAGTGACCTGGAGCTCCATGGCCGTACCTAGCCTTTCTGCACGTGCGCCCGCGGCGCCTAGCAGTTCCGCGCATGCGCCCAGATCTGGGTGTCTTCATGTGCAGGCGCAGCCGCCGATGATGTCACTGCAGCTGGCAGTGTTGGAAAAATATTTGCCGGGTTGGCCCGGCCGCACGGTGCCCCCACACCATTTCTGCTCTTTTCCCCCCCTTTCGTTTTGCCTCAATGTGTATGCATTCCGTTCTGGACAGGTATGTGCTTACTGCATCTAGTATTTTGAGACTTTTTTTTTTTGTAATTTGTATGTACATTTCCTTCACGTATTTTGGGTTTTTTTCCTACTTTGTTGTACCATTTCTCATGCAAAGAGTAGAGAAAATACTCAGGCTTGCTGGGCGTAAAGTTGAACTTGAACATATTCCTTCTTCCCATCTGCAAAATTCTCTGTATCAAAAAATGCAAAACCCGCCTGTTTATCTTCCTTTATGAAGCTTTGTCTTAAGTAACACCTACACACAACCTGTTTGAGAGACAGGCATCTACTGGAAAGAGTCCAACAGAGAGCTATGAGGCTGATTAAGGGACTTGAGCATCTCCCCTATGAAGAAAGTTGAGGGAACTGGGGCTGTTTAGTCTTGAGAGGAGAAGACTGAGAGGGCACCTTATCAATGTCAATACCTGAGGGGTGGGCATCAAATGGAAGAGGCCAATCTCTTTTCTGTAGTGCCCAGCAATAGGACAAGGAACAATGGCTATAAACATGAGCATAGAAAGTTCTATCTCAGCATGGGGAGGAACTTCTTTACTGTGAGGGTGATGGAGCACTGGAACAGGCTGCCCAGAGAGGCTGTGGAGTCTCCTTCTCTAGAGGCTTTCAAAACCTGTCGAGAAAGGCAAGAAAATAATTGAAATCCTTTTAGACACTGGTTTTGCCATAAAAACAAGCAAGACCAAGGGACCTGCACAAGAGATCCAGTTTTTGGGAATCAAATGGCAAGATGGGCATCGCCAGATCCCAATGGACATGGTTTACAAAATAACAGCTATGTCCCCACCAACTAACAAAAAGGAAACACAAGCCTTCTTAGGTTCTGTGGATTTCTAGACAATGCACATTCCTGGTTACAGTCAGATAGTAAAACCTCTCCATGAAGTCACCCGAAAGAAAAACAATTTTAACTGGTGCCCTGAACAAAACCAGGCATTTGACCAGATCAAACGAGAGATTGTACATGTAGTAGCCTTTGTGCCCCAGCTCTCCCAGTCCCCCCAGTGCTCCCAGTGCTCCCAGTCCCCAGCTCTCCCAGTTCCGCCATCTCTCCCAGTGCCCCCAGTGCTCCCAGTGCTCCCAGTGCTCCCAGTCCCCACCTCTCCCAGTTCCGCCACCTCTCCCAGTGCCCCCAGTGCTCCCAGTGCTCCCAGTCCCCATCTCTCCCAATCCTGCCATCTCTCCCAGTGCTCCCAGTGCTCCCAGTCCTCCCAGTCCCCAGCTCTCCCAGTCCTGCCACCTCTCCCAGTGCTCCCAGTGCCTCCAGCACCCAGCTCTCCCAGTCCCCCCAGTGCTCCCAGTGCTCCCAGTCCCCAGCTCTCCCAGTTCCGCCATCTCTCCCAGTGTGCCTCAAGTGCAGTGGCTGCTGCTTTAACCTGTCCCCAAGGAAGGCCATCTCCTGCTCCAGAAGGCTCATAGACCATCTCCCCTCACCAGCCATGGCTCAGGATCACTTCTGTTCCTCACCACTGGACTCTAAGTTGCTTACAATACTTTGAAGCACCGATCTGGACATGGTGACGCTCTCCGGCACATGAGGCGGGACCACTCCCTGCCAGGGCTCACATGTGACTCCCTTTATAATAAATCCCCAAATTCAGTTTTTCTTTAGTGTCACATTGGCCTTAGGCTGCCATTTGCTCTGCTTTCACAACCCGGTCCCCAGTGCTGCTGCTTCCCCATCTCTTATCCATTTTATACTTGTGTGTCATCCCTGCAGGATCCCAGTCCCACATGCCCATGGGATTCCATCCCCATGACCCTGTGGGCACTGGGCTGATCCCAGCAGGGTCACGCCCCTAAATCCTATGGGATCACAGCTCCACATTTCTGCAGACGCTGGGCTGCTCCCTGCGGGATCCTGTCCCGGGATCCCGTCCCCCTGTCCCTGCAGACTCCGGGATGCTCCCTGCAGGATCCTGTCCCCCTGTCCCTGCAGACACCGGGATGCTCCCTGCGGGATCCCAGCCCTGAGTGCCTGTAGGTGCTGGGTTGATCCTTCTGGGATCCTGTTCCTGTAAATGTCAGGTTAATTCCTGCAGGATCCCAGCCCCGTGTCCCCACAGATGCTCGGGCGCCATTTCGGGAGGTTTGGCAGCCGTACTGGTTATTCTGGGTATACTGGGAGGAGGGGTGGGGGTCTTTGGGGCCAATTTGGGACCATTTTGGTCCATTTTGGACCATTTTGGGTCCCATTTGGTCCATTTTGGTTCCATTTTGGGCCATTTTGGACCATTTTGGGTCCTTTTTCGGCCATTTCGGGTCCATTTCAGGATGTTTTGCAGCCATACTGGTTATACTGGGTATACTGGGAGGAAGGGTGGGGCCTTTTGGGGCCAATTTGGGACCATTTTGGACCATTTTGGGTCCAATTTGGTCCGTTTTGGGTCCATTTTGGACCATTTTGGAGCATTTTGGGGCCAATTTTGGGCCTTTTGGGCACCCGCCACCCCTCATGGGCAACCACCATGGGGATGGGCACTCACCACCCCTCATGGGCAACCACCACCCCCCATGGGCAACCACCATGGGGATGGGCACCCGCCACCCCTCTAGGCCTGTCCCCCGCCATGAGTCGCCCACCTCCTGCCCCTCACCACAGCACCCAGGACTCTGACCTGGGGGCGGGGACAAGGGACACTGTGGGGGGTGCCCTGAGCCACCTCCACACCCTGTGACCCTCCCATCACCCCCCCTACTCCATCATCCCCCCCTTGAACCTTCTCCAGTCCCACCATGGCCCCTCTTAACTCCGGCTCTGCCCCCCTGCAGAGCCCTGGGGGGACCCCCCACCCCCCTGGGCGCTTCCTCAGACTGTGGCTCTGCTCGGTCACTCTGGGCCCTACAGACCGTTTTGTTTCACGGTGCGTCGCCGATTTTGTCTGTTCCCGTTCACTCTGAACCCTACCGCTGACCCATCGCTCTACACATTTGCCAACGCTTTTCTCTGCCGTTCACTCTGCTCCCTACTGACTGCCGCTCCTCTCTCGCTCCCATTTGTTCGTTGCACTCCTCTCACGCTGCTCTTACTTCTACTTGTTCACCCTGGTCCTGACTGATTACCTCTTCTCCTACCCGCCACTGACCCTCCGTTTCCGTTCACCCTGGTCCCTACTGCCCACGCTGCCTCACCCCACGACCGAGTCCAACTCCGCCCATTCACTCCCCAGACCCCCCGCGCCCCGGGACGACAGCTCCAGGCACGCCGACGGACAACACCAGGGCGCACAGCACCCGCGTGCCCCGCGACTACAGCTCCCGGCATGCCGAGGGCCACCACCATGGCACACAGGAAGCCCCGTGCCCCGGGACTACACCTCCAAGCATGCCGAGGGACACCAACATGGCCCCCAGGAAGCCCCGTGCCCTACAACTGCAGCTGCCGGCATGCCGAGGGACACCAACATGGCGCCCAGGAAGCCCCATGCCCCGGGACTGCAGCTGCCGGCATGCCGTGGGCACAAACATGGCGCACAGGAAGCCCCGTGCCCCGCGACTACAGCTGCCGGCATGCCGTGGGCACAAACATGTTTTCTTTAGTTAAGTGCTCCTGCTGACTGCGCCATGGATGGCAGGAGCCACACTACTTCTAGATCATGGGGCTCATGCAAATCAACACTACTTCCTGTGGAAATTGGGAATGTCACCCAGATACCTCAAGGACAGAAAAATATTGATCGTGGTGCACCCACCACTGAAGACATGAAGACTTGGACTGATCCAGTGAAATGTCACTGGATCCATGGGTGGTGATAACTTTTTCTCTTTATCTTACTCTCTCTCTCTTACTCATTCCCCCTATCTTTTCCTCTTTTCTAATACCTCTCTCTTCTTTTTCCTCGAATTTTAGTTGTCCGGTAAATTAATCCCCTAAAAAAATACACCTTTTTTTCTATGAAACCCTGCAACCAGTGGTGAACAAATCTGTGCAATGCCTTACCTCTGAAGGCTTTCTTTTTCCCGAGTGTGGGGCACCACAGTGGGAGGCTGTAAGGTGATCGCTGCTGCCCTGTCCGGCTGGCCAACGTGCTGCCCGGTGCTGCCCTGACTGCGCAAGGCGGGAAAACCCTGGGGGGGAAACTCAATACAGAGAGAATGACAATAACTGGGCTTTGTGATTGTAGGGGCATGTGTTTGGCTGTTGCGAGGCTGTACAGGGATGAAGAAGGGGACAACTAGGCAGCTGTGTGAACTCCTTTCATGCAGCACCTGACGCCGTGCCTTTTGGGGGAACGGCCAAGGTCAGAAACATTGTGAGGGGTGAACTGTTGGGGGGTGACCTTTGGGGGTTGACCTTTGGCAGGGTGGCGTTTGGCAGGGTGACGTTTGGGGGTGTGACGTTTGGCGGGGTGACGTTTGGCGGGGTGACGTTTGGCGGGGTGACACTTGGAGGGGTGACGTTTGACGGGATGATGCTTGAGCGTTGACGGCTGGTGGGGTGACGCTTGGAGGGTTGACCTTTGAGGGTTGACACTTGGCAGGGTGACTTTTGAGGGTTGATGTTTGGTGGGGTGACGTTTGAGAGGTGACACTTTGAGGGATGACGTTTGGCGGGGTGATGCTTGAGCGTTGACATCTGGTGGGGTGACACTTGGAGCGGTGACCTTGGAGAGTTGACACTTTGAGGCAGGGGGACACTGGCCATGGTGGCCACCCATGATAGGGGGATGGTGGCCGCTGTGTCTACCTGCGGTAGAGTGACTCTGGCCACTGTGGCTACCAGGGGCAGGGGGTCACTGGCCACTGTGGCTACCAGGGGGCCACCGGCCACTGTGGCTACCAGGGGCAGGGGGTCACTGGCCACCCCTTTTTTCTTTTTTACCCCGTAAACCACCCGATTTTGGGGCAAAACCGCTGGGAATTTCCAAGCCCGGGGCCAGAAACCCAAAAGAGGCCCCAAAAAGCCCCTTTTTGGCCTCATTTTCACCCCCCCCCCCGCCCCAACCTGGGCATTTTGGGGCCTTTTGGGGGCTTTTTGGGCCTTTTATGTTAGAAATAATTATAAATATGTGTAATATATTTTAATATTTTTTGATATAATTAATCTACTATTACCTTTTGCATGGAGAAATAAATTGCAGAGTTCTGTAATTCTGATGCTTTCAAATACTCTTCAGATGCTTCTATGCTGTTTTCTTCAAATTTACCATATTCTTTATTCTCTTTGCTCATATTTTCCTGATTGCAAATGATTTATTATGAGGTTGGTTTTTTTTTTCTTCAGATTTATTTCTTCTCAGATTTTCAAATCTGAGCCATGTTAGTAAGTGGCATTGTTGACTTCTGTTCCATGACTGGATAAGTAGATATACAACCAGTAGAAGAAGTGTCTACTTCAGAAGGAAGACCTGGGGGGCGCAGCCGGGAGCTCGGCGGCGATTGGCGGGCGGGGGGGGCGAGGCGGCGCCGCGCGCTGTGATTGGCGGAGGGGAAGGGAAAGGGGGCGGGGCCAGCGGAGCGATGGCGGCGGCGCTGCGCGGCCGGGGCGCGAGCGGCGGAGCCGCGGTGAGTTGGGGGGCGCTTCCGGCGCGGGCCGGGGAACTGCTTCCGGGGCGGGGCCCGCGCGGGCCTGCAAGGGCCTCGCCCAGTGCTCCCAGTCACCCCCTCCCAGTGCTCCCAGTGACCCCCCGGGCCCTGCTGGAGCCTCTCCCAGTGCTCCCAGTGACCTCCAGGCCCTGCTGGAGCCCCTCCCAGTGCTCCCAGTGCCCCCCTCCAATAGATTGCCTCTTGGTAGCAGCCTCTAGGTCTGTAGGCTGTCATTTGTCAGTTGTCTATATTAATTTTTCAAGCAGATGTGGGAGTTAGTATTGTGCTTGTCCTGAACATGAAATAAAGTGGTTACTGACAAAAAAGGAGCATAGGGAGAGAAAGGATGCTGGCGAGTTTGCATTCACTGCAGCAAAAAATTACATGCATGTTCACTGTTGTAAAACATGTGGGAACAAAAGTAACTAAGCTTTATATTAATCAAAATACTTTTAGGAACCTTTTAGCTAGCTTTACATGGGGGATAGTGTTTAATTCAGATGGATTTCAGGCTCTCAGTCTTTTAAGGAACATGGGACAAGAGATTAGCATTTCAGAGGGGGTCTGTGGCAGCACCCATGGGTGCTCCCTGCTCCTAGCTCTAGGTCCCTGCACCCATGGGTGCTGGAGTGCTGCTGGGTGCTGGAAGAAGCAGGGCTCTGCTGGCACTCGGGGTTCAGAGATGACCGTGTCAGCACCCATGGGTGCCCCCTGCTCCATATCCCTGCACCCATGGGTGCTGAGAAGGGGCACCTATGGGTGCTGGAAGAACCAGGGCTCTACTGGCACCCGGGGTTCAGAGGGGTCCGGATCGGAAGAGCGGGGTGCAGGGCCAGAGGGTGCAAGCAAGTGTAGCTCTCGGTGGTCGCCGTCTCATTGAAACACACCGGGCGGCCGGGCACGGACGCACCGGGGTTGGGGACACCCTCTCCAGGACACCTTGGGGGAGTGTGACAGGGACTGGGGGGGGGGGGACAGACGTTTTGGGGTTTGGGGTCCCCCCCTGACCCTCCCCTCCTCCCCCCCCCCAGGGCTGGGGTTCAGCATCGCGGGGGGGGTGGGGAACCAGCACATCCCTGGGGACAACAGCATCTACGTCACCAAAGTCATCGAGGGCGGGGCCGCGCACAAGGACGGGCGGCTGCAGATTGGGGACAAGATCCTGGCCGTGAGCGGGGGGCACCTGGGGACACCCCGGGGACACTGCGGGGACAGGGACACACTGGGGACATCCTGGGGGGTGGGGACGCCCCGGGGATGGGGATGGGGACACTCTGGGGAGTTACTGCAGAAAGAAAAAGCAGGAACACATATAATTGCTGAGCAAAAGATGTGTCTGCACAGTGACTTACAGAGGTCCAAAAATTCCAATCCATACATGCTGAAGACTGCTTGCTATTCAACAGTTATAATGCTGATTATGCTAAAAATTGTAGCTACTTGATAATAATCAGTGACTAGTTCATTCTCATATGATGAAATATATCAATGCAAATAATCTCAAGATTACTCATAAGAGGAAATTTCTATTTCAGAAAGGTGATAATGTACTAGGGATTCATGATAAAATTACTGTTAGCTACCAGAAACAGCTACAGGTTGTGTTTTTGTTCAAACCATGGTCATATATAAGCAACAGGTCAGGGAGAAGAGAAATGGCAAAAATGAGACACACTTCTGCGCACAGGCAATTCAAGGACTTTTACTACAGAGAACAAATTTCATACAGTCCATTCCTGAGTTTCCTAATTGCACAAAAATTCTGTCACCACCCAGAGGTGATGGAATGTAGATTGCTGATGTTCTGGAAGTGTCCAAATACCTTGGGATGTCTCAGGCATCTGATTTTACCCCAGCTATTCCAAAGCATCTTAAACATATGACCTAAGCCTGCTGTGTTGTTTCCTCTTTGATATCAAATTCACCTGCATAGCCCTGACATCAGTTACTGCTTGGCTAATGACTACCCATTGTAAAATTAAATTATTAATAAAAGTTTATTTCCTTTTAACAAGAAAAGCTGTTACATGTATGTTGGAGGCAAAAAGAAGCCCAAAGACAGTGTGGGCCTGCTGCTGGATGAAGTGGGTGCCCTGGTGACTGAGGACAGAGAGAAGGCTGAGGTACCGAATGCCACCTTTGCCTCGGTCTTTACTGCTAAGGTCAGCTACCGGGAGTCCCGGGTCTCCGAGACCACGGATGAAGTCTGGAGGGAGGAAGTTCTTCCCTCAGTTGAAGATACTTAGGTTACACACCAGCTGAGGAAACTGGACATCCACATGTCTATGGGCCCTGATGGGATACACACATGAGTGCTGAGGGAGATGGCAGAGGTTATTGCTAGACCGCTCTCCATCATTTTTGAAAGGTCCATGGAACTGTTTAGAAGTACTCATAATTTCTGTTTAGACAAGCTCTTCTGCCACAGTGATTTTTGCCAGAAGATGCTCTTCCAAACAACAGGCCCTTTAAAAACTTTTGTTAAAGAAATACTTTGAAAATTACATAAGTTTAAGCAGTGATGCTATTTTGATTTTATATATATATTCCTTTATGCTATAATACTGTACTTGTGCTAATGAACCATTGTGGTGGAAGTTCCACACAATGTGTTGGAATGGCACCTAAATTTAGTTCACTGGTACACTCAGAAGAGGGGAAACTTTTGATTCCAAGCAATCCAAATGTGCTCCTGTAAGTATTGTACCATGAAATGTACAAATTATTTTTTACCATCCCCGAAAAGGAGGGAGAAACGCTGAAAAAAGCACAAAAAACGGCCCGAAAATGGCCCAAAACACCCCAAAAGTGGCCCAAAACTGCTCCAAACGGCCCCAAAGGGAGCAAAAAACACCCAAAACACTGTTGCTCCCTGGTCCATCTGTCCCGGGTCTGTCTGTCCCGGGTCTGACTGTCCCGGGTCTGTCTGTCCCGGGTCTGACTGTCCTGGATCTGTCTGTCTGTCTGTCCTGGGTCTGTCTGTCCTGGGTTTGTCTGTCTGACTGTCCCAGGTCTGTCTGTCCCGGGTCTGTCTGTCCTGGGTCTGTCCTGGATCTGTCTGTCTGTCTGTCCCGGCTTTGTCTGTCCCGGCTCTGACTGTCAAATTATAACCATGTTGTGCCATAACTGAATTAACAAGCTGTCTGACCACACATCAACAGGATCTAACTGTTTAGCTCTGAGGAATAATGAAAGGATTTACTCTATTGACCATCAAATATTTCCAACAGCTTTTCCCTTTGTGAAAACATACGCAGATAAATTTTAATCCTGTACTACTTGAATGCTGTGTAATTACAGAAAACTCATAGTTATAAATGCCAGAATTTACAAAGAAAACTCTAGCCAGGAAAATATTTTCCAGTGGGATTGTCATGAAGCTCTTCTTGTCAAGCAACAGAACTTATTCTTGTTGTTCTATTAAAAACAAGATCTTAAAAAAATAAATGCACACATCCTTAAGGGGAAAGGGGTCTGGTGAAAAGCCCTGAAGGAGGAAAAGCTACTTTTGAGTTGTTGAAGGCTACTGGAGAGTCTGGGAAAGGAAAAGGGGGATTCTGAGGGCTGTGAGGGGGAACCCAGGAGGTAGAGGGACCCAAAAAGAAGAAAAGGACAAAGTGCCAACAAGAGATGAGATGGAGAGAGGAAGAAGGAATCTGGGAGGAGGAGACAGAAGTTCAGAGCAAGAGCAAACTGTGTGGTGGGGAAGGGGAGGAGGGGAGTCTAAGACCACGTTAAGAAATACTTTTCATAATGAGAATTTAAGAAGGGGTGGGATAAGGGAAAGAGAAGGGCTTATGAGAGGGTGCTCCTGACCCCAGGAAGCCCGGGGGAGTGGTGGGAGGGGGGGGGGGGGTGTGGGGGCGGGGGGGGGGGAGTTGTGGGAGGGCTGCTCTGGGGACACTGAGGGGATAGTGGGTTTGCTGGGAGCACTGGGAGGGAACTGGGAGCACTGGGGATACTGGGAGCACTGGGGATACTGGGTGCTCTGACCCTACTGAGGCTTCTGGGGATACTGGGGGCACTGGGGTTTACTGGGGGCACTGGGGTTTACTGAGGTTTACTGGGAGCGCTGGGGATGCTGGGGCACTGGGGTTTACTGGGGATACTGGGAGCACTGGGGATACTGGGTGTTCTGGAGTTACCGAGGCTTCTGGTGATACTGGGAGCACTGGGGCTACTGGGGATACTGGGGCCAGCACCAGTTTGACGTCCCCTGGTTTTGAGCTCCTCCAGCACGTGTGCTCTGGAGACACTCAGGAGAATAGAGATGAGGAGGAGAAAGAGACGTCCATAAAAATGCACCCTGTTCAATAAGCTGAAGCAGAAAGATGCTGAAATCCATCATCCTGCAAAGCCACCTCTGTTTCAGAGCCTGCAGTGCTCTCAAGTAGCCAAAGCCTGTGGGATCCAGCGAAGCTGGGGATGCAGGGGTGATGGTTTCAAGATGGAAGATTCAGGCTCTGCACCACAGGTCAGGGCTGGCAGCCAGGGATGATGTGCCACGGGGACCTGGGCACTGCAGCCCCCAGATGGAGCCCTGAGTGTGGGGCCCTGATGTTTGAGGTGCACCTGGAAATGTTTGAGGGGCACCTGGAGATGTTTGGGGGGCACTTGGAGGTGTTCGGGGGAGTCCCTGGAGGTGTCTGAGAGGACCTGGAGGTGCTGAGGGGTCCCTGGAGATGTCTGGGGGGAGCCAAGGAGGTGTTTGGGGGCCTTGAAGGTGTTTGAGGGGCAACTGGAGGTGTTTGGGGGGCACCTGGAGGGGTTTGAGGGCACCTGGAGATGTTGGGGGGTGTTTGAGGGGCACCTGGAGATGTTTGGGGGGCACCGGGCGGGGTTGGGGGGTGTTTGAGGGGCCCCTGGGGGTCTTTGGGGGGCGTCTGGAGGTGCTGGGGGGGGTTCGGGGGGCCGTTGGGGCTGACTTCAGAGGACCTTGGAAAGGATCCTGAATTTGAAATACATCGATCTGCCATCTTAGAAGCACATTTTGGCACTCCCTGTTTGAAGATGTCATAAATGGCACATATGATCTTTTATTCATCATCTACTGTTGCAGCTGATACAGTTCCATTCAACTGTGTTTTTTTCTTCACAGATAAATGCATTCTTTAAATGGCTTTGCATTTTATTTTAAGTGTGAATGTACCATACGTCATGTTGTGATAACTGGTTAATGAGACCCAATTTCTTTTGGAATTTTTCCTTTCACGTGCACACTAAACTGAGAATTATGTTTACTTTCCAGTGTCAGTGATACCCAAACTGATAAAGCTATTCACAAGAGGAGGATGCTTGCTGTTCATTGAGCAGCCCAGTGCTGGGAGCAGTGCCCAGGAATGGGGAGAGAAAGGCATTGCCAACACCACTGGTGAGGGAGTCAGTGAGGGACTGAGCAGACCCAACACCCTGGGCTCTGCAGGGAAAGAGGCTTAAGCATCTCAGGCAGTTTTAGGCAGGAAAATCAGTAGGTTCAGCAAAGTCACGGTACTTTTAGGTACAAGAAGTAACAAAGCTCTGAGTGTCTAGGGCCTTTTTACAGATACCTTGGATGTTTAAGGATTGAGAACCAATGCAAACGATGACTCAGTTTCATGGACTGCTCTTAGGAAGTGAAAAGGAGAAATTCTGCCATTTTAAGCATTGTTGGGGAGGAGGGTGGGGGGGAGTGGGGGGGGGTGGGGGGGGATGGGGGGGGGTTGGGGGGGGATTGGGGGCAATTTGGGGGGGATTTGGGGGGATTTGGGGCAATTTGGGGGGATTTGGGGTGGATTTGAGGCAACCTGGGCCGGTTTGGGGCACCTTTGGGGCAGGGGAGGGGCAACTGGGGCCGCTTCGGGGCGGGGGAGGGGCAATCGGGGGCAGTTTCGTGGCGGGACCTTGACGTAGTCGGCGTGGCCGGGGCAGTCGGTGTGGGCGTAGTGGCGCCGGGCGGTCTCGTACTCGACGTGGGCGGCGTTGATGGTGATGCCGCGAGCTCGCTCCTCGGGCGCGCTGTCGATCTCCTCGTACCCCTCCCCTTCCCCCGCAGCGTGCTCTATTTCGGGGTTCACCGGGGGACAGACCCCCCCCCGCCCCCCGCCAGCGCCCACGCCGTCCACGTGCGCTGGGAGGAGGTATGGGATCTATAGGGGTACCTATGGGATCTATGGGGGCAGCCTATGGAATCTATGGGGTAGCCTATGGGATCTATAGGGGCACCCTATGGAATCTATGGGGGCAGCCTATGGAATTTATAGGGGTGCCTATGGCATCTATAGGGGTGCCTATGGGATCTATAGGGGCAGCCTTTGGAACTTATGGGGGCAGCCTAGGGACTTTATAGGGGGACCGGGGGGACCTCTGGGGGAGGGTGTGGGAATCTTGAGGGGCATCGGGGGCTCTTCCTTCCTGTGCCAGCCTCTGCCTCCTCCTGTCTTTTTTAATTACTTTTTTTTTTTAATTTATTGTTCATTTTATTATTACTTTTCATTTTTGCATTTTATATTTTTTTCCTTTTAATTTTCCGTTTCTATTTTTTCTTTTAATGTTAACTGTAAAAACTTTTTTCTTTTTTTTTTTAATTTTTTCATTTAATTTCCCGATTGTTTTTCATTTCCTAGGGTTTTTTCCCCATTTCCCATTTGCTTCTAATTTCCAAATTTTTTTTTTAAATCTGGTTTCATTTCGACAAATTTTTAATCTTTTTTTTTTTTTTTTTTTTAACACCCCCCCCCCAGCCTTGTGGCCAGGGCGGAGATAAGTGATCATCAAGATAATACATTGTGGAAGGACTCTTATAAAGAGCGAGATAATTTTATCACCATCAGCAACATCTGTCAGTATGCTAACGAAGATCATGATAATAGTAATCCACGCTCATATTTTATAGGATAGAATAAACCCTCTTTGGGACACAGAAAAGACTAAATAATTGACTAGCTATCTGATAGGTGGTTTTAATCCTTCTTCTGACACCTAAAAGAGACAGAACACCATTAGGCACAGGATACCAGACTATTTGCTTGTGTTGACTCCCACCAAAGACTATGGCAATATTCAAGTGTTTGATGTGAACTCAAACTTATGTAGACATGTCTAAAGGTTTGGTGAGAATAGCTGGTTAGGTGAGAGCTTCTTTGCTGATCTATGATCAAAGCCTGAGTAGAATCAAAAACAGCCCAGGATGGAAGGGGCTTGAAAGACCACCTGGTACAACCTTTCAAGAAGAAAAGATTTCCCTGTGCCTTGTTTTTCCCTCTGCCTACCCTTCCTCCACCCAGCTCTGGTGAGGACTGGATTGTTCAGGCACCCATGGTGTCACAGTGTGTCAGTGGTATAATGCTATGTTCATATGAGAATGAACCAGCCTCCCTCCCTCCATGTCTGGGATTGACCCTTATTCACTGAGCTTCAGGCACAAATGACATGGAACTGCTCTGCTGAATTGTGTCCTCACAGCACAGAGCATGAGAGATGGGAGCTGGAGTGCGGGTGGATTCGGGCCAGATTCCGGGTGGATTTGGATCAGATTCCGGGTGGATTTGGGTCAGATTCCGGGTGGATCCGGGTCAGATTCTGGGTGGATTTGGGCCAGATTCTGGTTGATTCGGGTCAGATTCTGGGTTGATTCGGGCCAGATTCCGGGTTGATTCGGGCCAGATTCCGGGTTGATTCGGGCCAGATTCTGGTTGATTCGGGCCAGATCCCTACCAGCTTCCGAGCCGCTTCCCCACACCCGGGGTTGGGGGTGGGGGGGGTGGAATCTTCTATGAGCTCAGCACCAATCACCCCCCCGGCCCCCCCTCAGTCCAGGGGGAGAGAGAGAGAGGAGAGGGGGAGAGAGAGGAGGGTTTCTTGTGAAAACCCCACTTTTTGGGCAAGAAAACCCTTTTTCTGGCAGAAACCTCCCTTTTTTGGCAAGAAAACCCCCCTTTTTGGGTGTGAAACCCCCCTTTTTTGGTGTGAAACCCCCCTTTTTTGGCAAGAACCCCAATTTTTCTTGAGAAAACCCCCCTTTTTTGGGCAAGAAACCCCCCTTTTTTGGTGTGAAACCCCCCCTTTTTTGGCAAGAACCCCCATTTTTTCTTGGGAAAACCCCACTTTTTGGGCAAGAAAACCCTTTTGTGGTAGAAATCCCCCTTTTTTGGTGTGAACCCACCCTTTTTTTTCCGCCCTCGCCGAATCTTGTGCTTGAGGGCAATATTTTGCACTATCAAAAAGTACAGAAGTTTTCTTTTTAACTTTTCTTTCACCTATTTTCAAGGGGCCTAAACTAAACACATATAAAAAACCCACAAGCAACAACAGCACAAAACTGCACAAGAATATCTTAATTCAGCTAACAGAGGCTATATTTATGACCTCTATGGTATGACTTGCTGTCTGATGCATGGAATGCTATGTAACAAAGCAAAGCGTGAATAATGAAAGCCAATATACAAAGTGGAAACACTTGATTTTAAAAAATATTATAACATTGCTACAAATGAAGGCTTACAGCAATGTTTTCTTTTTATAGGTCATTCATCCTAGTATGAAACTGAAACAGCTTTTGCTCATGTAGATAAAATACATACACTGTACTAATTGGAAACAAATTCCTAGTGTGAAATGTCATTATTAACTTTTTTTAATACTCAATTTGCTTACAATTTGGTAAAAGTATAATTTGTTCTTATTATGAACTAACTTACTCTTTAAATCATTCCCCTGTGGAGTCTTGAAACTGAGATAGTGATGGATTTGCATTAAATACCTCCTCAATCCTCCCTATGCTGTGTTTTTGCTCATTGAGTTGTTCTCGACCTAGCTGCCTAATGATTTTGGGATATGTATTAAAAGCTCCACAACAACTTCTCCACATAAATATTTTGATTGCTATTTAAGAGAGAGAGTGATTTGCTTTTCTACGCCCTTATTTACTGCATCACTTGACTTATTTTAGGCCAGCGGAGTGCTTCCTTGTTTGGCAAGAATGCAAAGAAGACCTGGCACCTGTCTGGCAGCCTTCTCCCCCTTGCTTCTGATACAACTCTTTTTTCTGCACTTAACCCTTTATTAACCTGACAGTGAAGCAGTGCTGGGGCAATGCCATGGTACCTGCAGATGTCAGTGAACAATTTCAGTGGTAAAAATCAAGTTGTAAGGAGAAATCAGCAGGCCCGACTGCTGGAAGCAGAAAAATAATATGTATGTCACCCTGCTTGCAGGCAGGCAGAAAAACCATTTTGCTTCTTTAAAGGTTTCACATTCTGTCCTCTTTTAAGGAAATAGTTGATGTGAACTATCTCTACATGTTCTTTTTTAAGAAACTCTCCAAACAATTCCTTTCCTTGCTGCTTTTCCATTTTATTGTATCAGTTGACCAAGAAACACTGGAGAACAAAATGGTTCTTCATCCATGGAGGGAGAGCTACCATCCAGGATTATCATTCAAGGACCTTCTCAAGATAGAGATTTAGCTCCTGAACTTAGACCTTACATGTGTGATATTAAGCTTCCCTTAAATTATAGGTCTGAACTAAACTACACCATTGGGCTGAAACTCTAGCCAAGCCTCTATCACTTTATTGGTATCTCTATTACCTTTCTTGAGAAGTGTAATTAATAGCCACTAAATAAAACAGTTATAAAAAAATCATACTTGACATTGCCAAGAAATGCTCAAGGTTAAGTCAATCTTTATTAAAAATTAAGTCTTCATAGTATTTTTAAATGTTCTCACATTTTTAAGTAACACAAAAGGTGACTTTCAATCAAATTAGGACAGTTAAATTTTCAGTATCTAAATTAAAGCTAATACTTTTATATTACCACATAGGTGAAAATCAGACTGCAGTCACCATTTTCATGTATAACTCAATCAGCCAAAGAACCATTTTATTACTTTTGGTACTTCACTGACACGAATATATGCACAGAAACTGAACAGCAGCTGGCATTTAAATCTGTCATAATTTGTATGGTTTCTGCTTAGACTTAATAAGGAGTCTTTTTTCCCCCTGCTCTATTTGCTAGTTCATATTACGAAGTATTGCACTTGATGTAAATGATGCCAAATGAAAGCATGGTCTGATAAAATCAAAGAGAAATGGCTCAGTCTGTCTCTAACTACCCACAGACTGCAATGAAAGCACCACTGCTACTCTTGGCGCCTAGGCTTAGGAAAGCTGTAGGTCCATGATGAGAGTTTTGAGTGAAAAGGACCTGAAAAATCTCAGTTAAACTGCTATCAGTGCTGTTAAAGCAACTGTTGCAACAGGATGGTTTCAGTTTTCCTGCAGTGAAAACACGATTTCTCTCTATTTGCTGCCTGACACCAGCTAAGCTTTCTCCTCTTTGTGCAGCTGTTCTAATAACCAGAAGTGTTCTTTTCTTGTTCTGTCCCATCCCTGAAATTGAACTTGTGTTTAGCAATATAGTAACTGTTAAGGATATTGAAGTATGTAGCAGAATTTGTTTAGCTGCTTCAAATTCAGAATTTCCCAACTTGGTACACTATTTTTCTCTGGATAGGACTATCTGTAGAAATAAGAGGTGTGTGTGTGTGTTAGGTTTTCTGGTCATTTTCTGAATTGTGAAAATTATTACTGAATTGCTCATAATAAACTGACAGATGGCAGGTTTGTTTCGGGGTTTGGTTTTTTGGGGGTTTTTTTTAGGATTGCTGAACTATTTAAAGATTAGCTTATAGCTTAAATCTTAAGTGCATTAGCTTTAGAGAGGTATGTGCTCTATTAAAAGCTATGCCAGTTGAACATGCGTCTTTTTTCCCCTGTTGTCATAAATTTTGTCTTAAAAGCTGAGATATACCTGATGGCAGATTTTTTGAGTCTTTGCCTGGCATTATGTCATAAGGTATGTCAGTAATGTTTAGAGATGTTCTAGGTGAATGTCCAGTGCACTCCAGTCTGAGAGGATGTGTCTTGCCCTTGTATTCAGTTTTTATAGGTGATTCCAGCAGCTTGGGTATGATTGCATCTAATGTGTATCTGGAGAGGCAATGTGCTTGGACAATTCCATTCACATGTGAAGAGTATTTTTTCAATACAATAAAAAAACCTTAGCATTTCTTAAAGAGCTCAGTGACAGGGACTGCTAATATTGAACAGGAGATAATGCTGTATGACTTGTAGGTGCTTTATGTTGGTCACTCACTGTTTGCTATTCTGCTTCAAAGGGATGTTTGCTCGTTATCACAAACATGGATGATATATATAATGAATATCTGCTAAAAGCACGTGCAATGTCATAATCCTCAGATTCTGTGAATAGTGTTCTATGAAATCAGTAGAACCTGTCAGTGAAGAATGGAACCACACCTAGGTTATTAGGTAAATAAGTTCATTTCTGAGGGAAGCAGGGAGTCGATTTTGTCTGTCGTGCACAACAGGGTATTTTCTGGTGTCTTTTCAATGATGCACTTCTCCCTGAATAATCAACCCTATCCATGGCAATAAGAACCTTGTAGTAAAAGCGATTGCATTTTTTCTTAACGTCATCATGCTATATTTTGTTTGTCCCATGTTCCCTATAGTTTATTAATTTACATTATAACCATAGGCTTTATATATTTTTTAACCATGATTAAATGTGCAGACTGGAACCACAACATGTGCAATTTTAAAGTGCAGTTTAAAAGTTAGCTGTTGTGTTCACATTAATTATGGATCTCATCCATGGTCACTGGAACAAAAGAAGCTACTTAATCACTTTTCTTGGACCTGAAAGTGATATTTTTCTCATAGCTAGTACTGAAATTTATTCCTCTTTTATCTATTTCCCAGAGGAAAGATCTAGGAAAGTGTAAATCTAATATTACCGTAACCACCATCTTAATCTTAAAATCCCAATTGGTACATTCCACTGTACCACTTGTAATGTTCTAAAGAGAACAGGCAAAGATGAATTATCTTGCATGGTCCTTTCCAGTCTCCTTTCTGACCCCTTCATTCCACTTCCCCTTTCAAGATTACCCTACCACACTCATCTCTTTCTCATCAAGGAATAAAGGAAGATAATTGCTCCATGATCCAGTGATCAATGCAGCAAAAGAAAAAGGGGAACTGATGCAGGTACAGAAGAAACATATTTTGTTTTCAGGCGTAGAAGCAAGAGTATTGATTTCAAATAGGACACATTACCAAAACACAGTATACACCTGCTGTTAGCTGTCTTTGGAGCATGTTGGTTGTAAAGTATGTCACTGCAATGACAGTAAGATTGTTTTGAAAGGTTTTAAGGTGTATATATCAGTATTGAAACCATGTTAAAAAAGAAAAAGAAAAAGAGCTATATCCAAATCCCATGTCAAAAATGTGGTATATTCTATTTTAGGGAAGAGCTAAAGGAAACAAGGCTTATGTGATCACACTGCCTGTTGATTGGTCCCCTGCCAATAATTGTTAATGCATTGGCCAATTTTGACCAAATGTTACAGATTTAGAGATCTTAAGATATTAAGCTTCTAAAATCTCAATAAAAATATGTGTCTAAATAGACAAGGGTGACCCTGTTAGCCTTCCAGGAAGAGAAAGGCTGTATCATGAACTTAACCCTTAATTATCATTAATGAATCCATCTGGGGACCTAAATACATAGAATACTGTATGACTGAATACATAGATAATGGTGGGGCTATTCATGCTAGCTGTGGCTGTTCTGCATGAGCATTTATGTAGAATGTATTTTTTGCTTGTAGTATGCTTCTAGTCCATGGAATTCAAGCAAGTACTAAATATTAGCAAGTACTAAAACTATTGTCACTGCCAGAAACAGGTGTTGAAAACTGTAATTTGTTGAGTCGAACAGAAAGATTGTAAAATTGGTTGAATCTCTACACTAATTACCTCCCAGTGCATACACACAAAGTAGGTTCAACAAATTAACTGCATATTTTGTAAAATTCCCAAAGGGAAACTTGAGTTAACTTGTTTTTAAATTAGTTATATGGAAGGTTAAGTTGCAAGTATTTGAATAGACCTTATTCTTGTGTCATCATTTTTTATCATTCCACTCTTAGGTTTGCAGGTGCAAGTGTTGACACACAATTAGTCATTAGTACACACATTAGTAATTTTCATTAATTCTTAGACAGGAGAGGTTTTTTATCTGTTCACCATCTTTGCTTGTAATGTACTCCACAAACCTGGGATGTTACCAGATTTGTAGTGTACGTTTAAACAGGCCTGATATTCCTATTTGTTCCTCCACACCCTCACTAAATTTCCTGCAGTAGAAAAAGAAGCAAAACTAGGTGAAGAGAAGCTGTAAAGCAAGAGTGACACCAAAGTAAAGTCTCTTTCAAATGACTGAGCAAATGCAAAAAAATCCTGTTACCTAGGAACACTTTGAGAAAGGAAATACAAATAAACCAATTTGCTTGAAAATTTTATTTTTTCTTACTCTAGATAATTTTAACTCTAAAGTTCCTTTTTTAAAAGGAGTTTTAAAAATGCCAACTTTCTGAAGGAGAATGTTAATACCTCAGAAGTTCTTCTTTATGCAAGCAATGTTGTTCTTTCATAGAATCATATCTTGGGTCAACTACATGACAAACATTTTGCACAAGATGAAATGCTGAGCAAATGTTTTCCAGAACTCCCAGTAACAGTGTTCTTCACTCTTTATATTGTTGCATAGGACACATTGGAATTGCTGTCCCTGATGTCAATAGATGGTGCCCCAACCACCTCCCTGGGGAGCCTATTCCACTGATCCACCACCCTCAAGGTAAAGAACTTCTTCCTGCTATCCAGTCTAAATCTACTCTTCTCTAATTTAAACCCATTACCCCTTGTCCTTTCACTAGAGGCCCTTGGAAACAGCCCCTCTCCAGCCTTTCTGTAGGCCCCCTTCAGGTACTGGAAGGTGGCTATAAGATCGCCCCGGAGCCTTCTCTTCTCCAGGCTGAACAACCCCAGTTCCTTCAGCCTGTCCTCATAAGAGAGGTGTTTCAGCCCTCTGATCATCTTTGTTGCCCTCCTCTGGACTTGCTCCATCAGGTCCATGTCTTTCCTGTGTTGAGGGCTCCAGAACTCAGTCAAAGAATAAAAATTCCTTTTTTCCACCATGATATAACTCCATTTTATTTTGTGGACTGCTCTGCTGTAGGTATTTGCCAGAGATCCCAGTTGTATAAAGGTTGTAGATTTGATTGACAACTCTAATATAAATGAAACTCTGCTTTGCTCAGTGATTGTCATTCAAACAGTCATTTCAGGGAACATGGATTTGAACTAATGGCAAGAAAATTAACTAGTTCACCTATTGATTTGTTAATTCTTATGATTATAAAGGCATTTCCTTTAGGGAAATTACATTTTGTTCTAAAATATCTTCTGCAAGACCAGAATTGATTCTTGATGTGATCACATCTCATCCTTTTGATTGACAAGGTTGACCAAGATATGATAGTTAAAAAAAAAAAGTGAAGATGGAATCAATTATTTCTGACAGACGCTTTGTTTTTCACTGATAAATTTCTGATGTCTCATTATGCTCTTTTTAAGCTAGTTTGGAAATGATGGCTTAGAATGAGCAGAGCAACTGGAGTGGCTGGAATATCATGATGTTGGTGAGGTTTAGTGTAGGGGTTGTACTACTGCAGGTGCTTTTACCTCTTGCATCACGAATTCCAGAGAGGTTTTTTTCAATGCGACTGATGAAATCAAGAGAGATTTTTGAGTAAGACAAAAGAGGGAGGTGGGTGCAGCTTTCCTTGTTTGAAACTGATTTCTAAGTCATCAGCTTCCACCAGTTCAGGATATATATTATCACAGATTTCAGGTCCCTCAAGAGATCTGTGTAATGCTTATGTAACCATGAAATTATGAGCATGGCATCTTTCCTCTATTCTTTGTCTCATGGTAAACCCATTAGTACATAAACAAATGTTCAGATCAGCATTAAACACCTTTGTCTATTATACTAGTGGAATATATGTGAAGCACCAAGCTCTAATTTTAAGGACAGTTTGGTCAATCTTACTATTTACACTTTCTTTGACATTACCACTGATTGTACATTAGAGAACAGACACCTATTCATGCATGTTCAATGAAAATCAAGTTTTAAATGCAGTAATTCTGAAACTACTATGTTTTCAATCTAGAGTGAATGCAACTCTTTTCGCTTTTTAATCTCTCAGGCTTTGTTTTGCTTGATTGGGAGTGTTATTTTTAACAGTTAAACCTACGACTGCATTAATTTCTTCAGATTTTCGGCATATATTAGGGTCGGAGGAGAAAATTATGCTATTGCCTCCTTTAAATACTTTCCTCCTTCAGGGAAGTGGTCCAGGGTCTGGGGTTAGAAGGTGTAAGAAGGAAGAAGCACTGACAATCTACTGACTCCTGGCTACCCTGCTCTTAATGATGGTACCAGGTATGGCCTGTGTTAGCCAGCCTTCAGCTACAAACACTTTTGAAAGCCTCCCAAGCTCTCTGCTGTATTTGGGCATATCTCCCTGTATCACCTGTGGCTCACTGTACTAAAGCTGTTGCTGATGGTGGAAAGGTTTTAGTTCTCTGCAATGGTGATGGAAAGAGAAAACAGAACCTTTCTGCTGAGGGAAAGGTCCAGGTGAGTTTTAAGAAAATTCTGCAAAACGGAAAGTGATGGATGTAAAATACAATTCCAAAGAAGTTCAATTTTGCCTGATGGATGACAGCTAGGCTTACTTCACCTAACTTCTGGTATCTACACATGTTCCTGACCAATATTTTTATCACAGACTAAGTAATTGGGACCCGTCCAGCCAAGATATAAGGCATGCAGAGCAGAGAAAGCATTTGCAAAAGGCTGAATCTAAGCACTCTTCAGGAACTTGTAACGAATTTTTTTCTCTATTTTGGTTGTGGGGGGTTGAGTTGGGTTGGGTTGAGGTGGGTGAGGTTGGGTTGGGTTGGGTTGAGTTGGGTCAGGTTTGGTTGGGTTGGGTCGGGTTGAGTTGGGTCAGGTTTGGTTGGGTTGGGTCAAGTTGGGTCGAGTTGGGTCGAGTTGAGTTGGGCGAGGTTGGGTCGAGTTGGGTGAGGTTGGGTCGAGTTGGGCCAAATTGGGTTGGGTTGGGCCAAACTGGGTTGGGTTGGGCCAAACTGGGTTGGGTTGAGTTGGGTCAGGTTGGGTTAAGTTGGGTCGAGCTGGGTGAGGGTGGGCAGAGGTGGGTGAGGGTGGGTTGAGTTGGGACAAATTGGGGTGGGTTGGGGCGAGTTGGGTTGGGTTGGAAAAAGATGTACAAAATATGTATAAAGAAAAATGTAAATAAAATATTTTTAATCTTTAAACACTCTCTTGTGTCAACTTTGTAATGCTGAAAGTGTGGTGGATAGGGATTTTGCTTTCTACAGGACTTCAGCATTTGTGTGGTTAAGAACTCTACAGAACCCTTGTGTTGCTGTAATTCATAACGCTGTGTTAAAGATACCCAAACAGGAAAAGCTGGATGTCCTTGTATAGCATTGTGCTCATATCTTCAGCTGCATTTTTCTGTCTTCCAAAATTTAATTGCTGTAGGGCATTCATATGTCTACTCTGCATTTCAAGCTTGAGTTAATGTTCAGAGTTGAGTTCATTACATTTGTAACTTGTCTCTCCTCATCATTTCAGTTTGAAATCATTACACTGCATATTAACAGGACTTGAGGAGCAGAAACACCCAGCTTAGGAGCAGTGGCTTTTTAAGACCCAGTAACTTGGTCATTCACAGTTTTATAGATGCACATTTTCTTCTCCAGCACTTTGTGACCCAGTTCTCTTTCTTTGTCACGCCATCTGCATAGATTTCAAAGGATTTTCCTTGTACCCTCTTTAACTTTTTGCAGATTTCCTCAAGGCTCCAGTTCTTTTTCTTAACTTCTATTACATCTTGTCTGTGGACACTTACTGATGACACTTCAGCTACAGCCTCTACATTAATGATGCACAGATGTAATTCTTGCTGCAGTCTATCTTCACGTGCAGGAAAGATTCCATTAGAACACAGGCTCTCTGCCCGGCCCTCACTGGGCCTCCATTTATTTTTTTTTTGTCTACAGTTTCCTGCTCAGAATGACTTTGGCTTGCAGTTCAGATTTGAATATTCATCTCCTATTATAGAGAAGCTGTCTTTGAAAATGCAGCTAAAGGCTGCAAGAGCTTCTTAGGAGAACTTGTAGCACTTACTTCGGTCTATAGACAGTATTACTTCTTTAATTGCCAAAATTAGTATCATATTCTGTTAGAGAAGACTCTGTCATGTAATATTTTCCTCCCTTTCCAGTATAGGTATGTGTGAAAATGTTTGGGGTTTGTTGTTTTCATTTTATTTTTTCCTCTTTTGGGGTGCTTTATGCATCTACATTGGGTGTTATGTAGTAAACAACTACAGTAGGATGAGATACAGCAGGCCCTAGAGGTGCATATTTTTCTGTTCACTGAGGATAACTAGTCCCAGCATGCTGAGCTGAGAGGAACCATCCCTTAAAGCAGGCCCAGAAAAAGGATTCTGAGAGTGGCATGGCTTGAGTCCAGAGCTGTAGGATCCTTCTCAGCTATTTCCACAGCTGGTAAAAGAGCCAAAGTAGCATTTCTCTCATAGTGTTGTTTCACAGAGCATGTCTGACTCTTGCAGGGAGAGTGATTTCCACTCCTCTCACTGCTGCCTCTCTGCAGTTTGAAAGGAATTTAAGTTTCACAGAGTCAAAAGCAGAGATTCAGGTATTCCTCCACTCTTCAGTTATCTACTGTGCATGAAAGTTGTTGAGAGAAGTCCCTTATTACCCTGTGCTTCACTGCATGGCACTGAACAAAAGCTAGCCCTAAATGCAGATGTTTTCTGGCTCTTATCTAGGATTCTTTGACATAGAACAAATGTTATCTTTCAGTCACCTGCATTGTCTTTTCTGTCTTTGGAGACCTTCAAAAGATTTTCCATATCTTTGCAAATGTATATGATAAATTCTAGGTGATAGTTCCCTCCATTCCATGTACAAACATCAGCTTTTAGGGTAGCTACCTGTTAAATGAGCGTGAATAGTTGATTTCTATTAAACTAACAGTCCTTTTAGAAAGGCTGATCTCTCCAAAGCTATTATTTTGTTTCTAAAAGATGTTAAGTTTCATCCTTGTGAAAAAGATGTATTGTCTATCACAGATCTTAAATTACTATGTGCATTGGATGCAAAGAATTGCAGTGATATGCAGGGAAAATTGTTACTTGCATACTATAAACCAACAAATTGGACGTACTGATAGGGAGTAAAAAAACACAACCCAAACAGATTTTCTTGATTTGTGTATATTCAAAAGGCACAGGGAGATTGCCTACCAGGAGAGTGGAGAAAAATTCTCTGAACTGCAAACTTTTTAGGCTAGCATTCTTCAGCTTATTGAGAAGTTCAGCCAGCTGAAATAAGAAATTTGACCTAGGGCTTGCTGGGCTGGGGGTGGTGCGGCGGCGGCAGGAGCGGCGGCTGGGGGTGGGGGTGCTGGGGCTACGACCCCGCCACGGCCCGGAGGGTGCTGGGGGTTTACGCCGCGTTAGGGGTGATCGCGTACGGGGCGGCCGCCGTGCTCTGGCCCCTCTACGGCTTCCGGGAGGAGATGGGGGGCCAGGCGAGGAGACCGCCGCGGTGCGACCCCTCCTGCCCCTGGGATCGCAGGGTGCTGGTGGCTCTGCTGACCGCCCTGAACCTGGTGGCCTACGGGGTGGATCTGGTGCAGACGGGGCGGTTGGTGTTGCTCAGGGTGTAGGGGGAGGGAGGGAGGGATGGGGTCCCCTAACGGGGTGCCGGGCATCCTCACACCCATCTCCAAAGAGCACCAGGAGGGAAGCAGAGTTAGTGCTGGGATGTGAGTCTTTGTCTTTCAGCCCAAGCTGGAGAGAATGTCCAGGAGGTTTCCCCTCCCCACTGACCACAAAGAGCCCCTGGATGAGGATCAGAAGCTTTCCTGGTTTTCCCTCAAATTTAATTTCAAGGAGAGACTGCCCAGCTTTGGAGGTTGCCCATTTCCACTCAAAGACTCTAGGAACAGGCTGAAGACCTCAGCAAAGCTTTTCCAGCTAAACCAGTGTCAGGAGGGAGGAGAAACCAACCCAAGCCTCTGTGTAAAGTCTCATCCTTGGGAAGAAACCTCAGCAAAGGAGGAGGAAGCAGGTGAGGAAGTTTGTTTGTTACTCCAAAAACACAGGAAATACTGATCTTTGAACTTTGTCATTTGTGCTTGGTCATGCCTGTTCATTTTGCTTTGCCAGTATTTCCAAACTTGTCCGCAAATTTAGACATAATTTCTCTCACAATTACATTTTGTTTTCCACATCCATGAGGGTACCTTATGAGCTCATCAAAAAAGATTCTGCTGCATGTGTTTATGCATCCTTCTCTTAAGCCTACTTCTGCCTTCTTACATGCATCAACAAAAGCTTTCATATATAGAATTTGCTTATATGGTCTTCCTTATTTTTCTGTAGCTGTTTTGTGGTGGTTTGTTATTAAATTATATGCTTATGTAGACAAAAAATCACCTCTGCTCATGAAAGGAATGCAAGTTGATCCACCTCCCACAAATCTAGAACATTGGCTGAAAAGAAAATCAAAGGTACTACAATACTCCATCTAGGAGTTGTCTAGGATTTATACCCCAGCCAGCATTACTACACTTGCATACCCCTCAACCTTGCTGTAAAAGCATAAACTCTCCACACCCCCCTTTTCAGGTTACAGGCAATGTTCTTCAGAAAGCTCTCAACTTTCACTGGACACAGACAGGCTTTAACCCAAGTACATTGCTCAAATTCCTCTAGTGCCTTTGTTCCACACTTCAGTTTTACAGCTGCCCCCACCTTCTCAAAACTGGGCATGTATAGAGCTCCATCCCCTGCAATGGCCCTGGACATAGTAACTGCTGGGAAATAAAAAAGATGTTCCTTATCTTCCCAGTCCTTGCAGCAGATGCAGGAACTGAATTTAAAGTCATGCCAGGGTTAAAGATCTTGTGTAAATGCTCAGAGACTTGTATGTTTTGGTTCCATAACCATGATGTACCGGATCAACGGTGGTCTGTATAGTGTTTAAAAGCTTTTCCATATGACTCGGAAGTCAGGAGTTGATAAATTTCCTCAGTGTTTATAATTAAAACTCAGAAGAAGATATTAAACAGTTACTGGTTTCTATGTTGTGGTCAATATTAAGATTTATTGACTTGAAAACCAATATTGACTGAAGGGAAACTGATTTTTCCCCTAAGGCCACAATGAAAACTTTATTTTCTTCATACTAAGTAGATGATCCTGTGAGGAGATTCGTGCTTGAACTTTTCCCCTTATATATTATACATTATATAATTATTTTCATTGCACCTTCTTCCAGATATGGTTGGCTTTCTTGTAATTAAAAAGTTTCTTTCAGAGTTTTCTTCTCTTTTGGTAAATGTGAAAGAAAAGAGGTGGCAAAATACTATTTTAGATCACACAGTAAAGGCTCCTATTTAGTTTGTTTTAGAAAAGCACATGGATTGTCTAATTGTGATCATTTGACTGTGATCTGAGACATTCTTAATAAAATGTTTGCCCTTTATTTTATGTAATATAGTAAAACCTTTTACTGGAGGTTAGATACACAGCATATGGATTTGTGTGATACGGGGAGATAAATCAGGGAATAAAATGCCAGGCAGGAACATTGCAAACACTGCTCTCGCGGGTGAGCCTGGTATTTTGCCATCTGATTATTTTAAGAGGTTTCTGTCTCTGCAGTGAAATCTCTGGCATTAGCTTCACGTCCCAACTCTCAGTGTTTGGGATGGAGTCTGGGAAAGGCAAAGGTGTGATAAAGATGAAAGAATAAGCGATACTTTTTCTTAATGTCCAATGTGCCCGGGAAATGGCATGTATATGTGTGTACGGTCTGCTTCAGCCACACTGGGGTTCATTGTCTGCAAAATTCATAAACCACATAATGCACCAGTTGCCAAGCAAAGTCGCTTGTGGTCTTCGGGGCGTATGTCTGGGCATGGCCGGCGCCCGCCGGCGTCGGGCCCTCCGCATCGCGGTGGTGTGGCCGCTTGGCCTGGTACTGGTGGGGGGGTCAGGGATTTGGGGACCCCCCACTCGGGGATTTGGGGACCCCTCCCGGAATATAGAGGGAGCTCAGGGATTTGGGGACCCCCTGGGAATATGGAGTGGGCTCAGGAATTTGGGGACCCCCCCGGGGTTGGGGAGGGGGCTCAGGAACTTGGGGACCACCCCCCCAGAATGCAGAATTTGGGGCCCCTCCCAGGAATGTGGCGGGGACTCAGGAATGTGGGGACCCCCCCTCAGGAATTTGGGGCCCCCCTCCCGGGCATATGAAAAAAGATTCAAAGAACCAATCCAAGAAACAGGTGACTATGTACAGTTAATAGCCCTGTGCAGTTGAAGATTGCCTCTTCTCAGTGAAGAAAAATTAAACTATTGAGAAAATAAATGTTATAAACACAGTACAGCTTTAGTTAACTCTACAGTATTTATTCACTTCTCAGGAAAACAAAATTCCTGTCAACTAAGCAGTCTACAAAAAAGAAAAAATTCAAAGACTTATATTCAAAAATTAACTTTTTTTTCTAACAATTAGAAATGGTGTTCCATATGCCACAGAAAACTTCATCTGATCATCATCCTATGAAATACGTGTTTTGTTGATCTAACAAACTCATTTTGGCTTGTTACCCCGCCCCGGAGGTGCTGCGGGAGGTGTTAACACGCTTTGAGGGCAGGTGCTGATCGGCGGTCTCTCGTTCTTCTCCTGTGGCTCCTCAGTCTCTCGTTGGAGGCTGCCGCGTGTGGTAGCGCCTCAGCTCTCCCCTCTGGGATAGCCCCAGGACTGGCCGGGCGCCAGCGCGGGGTACGGGGCCGTCCCTCGGCCTCAAGGGCTCCTGGCACAGTGGCAAGGTGGGGAGCCCACAGCCGGGGTCGTGATGGTGCTCTGGACCTTGTTTGAGCCGAGGAAGTAATTATGTTTTTTAGGGTTATTGTGGGTTTGGTTTGATGGTTTTGGCTTTTGGTTGTTGGGGTTTTTTGGGGTTTTTTTTCTAATGGTGCATATGCAGAAAGACTCATGGTCTTACTTTTCATATTTGCTATGCAACTGTATAATAGTTAAACCTTGCTTTGATGTCATGCTCAATATTGTCAGCACTAATAAAAACTTAATGCCAGTTCTTCCAGTGAAGTCATATATAAAGAAAAACTCAGACCTGCCACCACCTCCCTTTTAAACTAAACCAATCCACCAGTGCAGTGACAGTTGTCACAAGCACAAATTAAACTAAGCCAGAAATCTCTTCTTTCACACTGTAGGTTGGGAATACTCAACTTTTCTTTTTCCTGTGACTTAACCACTGCCTAGTAAATCACCCAGCAGTATAACCATGTGCCCAATCTCCCTGATAAAGTTCATGACACCCTCCTTCTTCCAACAGTTTTATCACAGCTAAGCAGGCTTAGCAAGACAGAAAATCACAGCCTCCCAGAACAGCTCCCAGTGGAACTACCTGAAGATGTTTCAATTCCACAGAGTTATTTGGCCATCACCACTAGGCAAACTCCACGAGCAACACTGGCTCCTCTCTCTCTGATTGTGGGCAAGGATTTTGCTGATTGGGGCATCATTAAATGCATTTTTAAACCAAAGCTTGACAAGTATCTTCATACAGACACTGAACTTCTCTACCCATGGTATATCTGGAGGATTTTCAGCACCTTCTTTTTTCCTGATCCAATGAATTTTAGTTTGTGCCACTGCTTTCTAGTCAGAAGACTAACCAATATTAATGATGGTAACCAGGGTGATCAGTAAGTCTTGAGCAAACTTTCACTTCACTGACTGGCTGCTGCACAATATGCAGTTATTAAAGTAGCTTTGGAGGAAAGGGAGTGATTAGCTCCTCAGGTATTCAGTGCCATGCCACAGAAGGCAACTGCACTTCTAGATCATTCTGGGTTTTGTCTGACAGTGCAGTGCCAATTCAGGAGATTTGTGTGGTGGAGGTAAAAGTGCTCCCCTTAAATCCCTTTGTGTTTCATACTAAGTCCTTTCTGGTTGTTTGCAGCCAAAGGAGGACTTCAGTACAAAATGAAGTCGATTTGCTAGGAAAGAAAGACTTGGTTTGTGTTTGAGGCACAAGTTTGTGCTTATGATAGCTGGGCAGGGACATCCAGACAGCACTTCCCTACTGTATGGTGGTTGCAAATCTAGATAAAGTAGCTGTGACAGAAGGAATTGTAGCATAAATAACACTAACATGGAGTTGAATTTTGTTCTATAATGCTTATCAGACTGTGGGTAATGAAAGCACTTCACAGAAAGAAGAGTTAGATTCTGGTAGAACAGTGAATTTGTAGGCAAACAGAGCACCACTATAAGTTGAATGGAATGTACAATTACCAGCACAGAATCATAGAATCTTAGGGATTGGAAGGGACCTAGGAGATCATCTAGTCCAACCCCCCTGCTAGAGCAGGATCACCTAGACTAAGTCACCCAGGAAATTATCTTTATATGAAGTAGTTAATGTGCATTAAGAAATATATAGTCCTGCTTGATTATTTTATCTAAACCTACTGGAAGGTACTTGTAGAACAAATATGAAAGAAATTTATCAAAACAGGTGTGAGACTAGAAAACTAGAGTAAGTTTCTCAAAGGAAAACAATGACTAAAGCTTTTATTAGCTGTGCAGTTTTCAGTAAGTCCATTTGTTTTGCAGGTCATTTGGATGCTGTGAGATTGTGGCAGGCACTGTATGAATTTAGAAAACAACAGTTGTTTATCTGCAAGATAATAATGCAATAAAAAGTGTCTTAATGGTATTTTTTTAAGAAGTTGATACATTGCAACTTGCTGCAGGGTAATCAAACCAAGTATAATCAATTTTTTTTAGTATAAAAAGTGAGATTTGTAGTCTGAGTTCATCAGACCCGCAGTATTATTAAGGAAGGTGCTTCATTCCTAAAAATGTCCACAAAACTTCTGGTGCTCTAAATTATCTTTATTACACAAATTGACCAAAATCCACCAGGGAGCACACTGAGGTGAATACAGGAGGGCAGATCTGTTTGTCCCTGTGTGTAGAGATAAGCATTATTTTCTATCCTATTGTAATGTACCCTTTCATAAGGCTGGCTTTACTCTGGTATCCACAAGTTTGCCACTTTTCATGGCAAAAAGAAGTCCTTTCTGGTTAGATTCTTGTCTGTCACCTTTATTTGAAGCCTGTGAAATCAAGGAAAGGAGTCAGAAGACCTGCACTGATCAGACAGGAGTTTCTGCAATAATTCATATGGAAGAAAGAAGTTTATAGTATGTAGAAAAGAGACTGGTCACATGAGAGGAATGTAGGAACACTGACAGAGTATATAGGGATGCAATGAGGAAGGCTAAGATGCTCGTAAAATGAAATCTGGTGGGACATGTCAAAGACAAGAGGGGCTTCTTCAAGTATGTCAGTAGTAAAAAGAAGACTAGGGAAAATGTGGGCGGCTGCTGAATGACATGGGCCCCTGGTGACAGATGGAAGAGAAGGCAGGTACTGAATGTCTTCTTTGCTTCAGTCTTGACCACTAAGCCCAGCCCACAGGAGGGAACAGACGAAACAGTAAAGGACAGGGATGCAGATATATACAGTTGCATCATCAATTACATCACTAAAAACAGCTTATAAACTCAGAGCTCTGTCAGCTGCTGCTTTACAAGCTCAGGGAGAAGGTGTGAAGTCTCTCTTTGGACCTTGGGCCTTCTCAGTTCTTGCAGTACCCAGAACCATGTTTGTTAGCAGGGTTAAGATGCGGATTTGGCTAGGTTTGTGTAGCGATGACACAAAACTGCTTAGAAGAAGTAGGGAATTTACTACAGCAGGATTGAAATGTTTGTATTTGGGAAGAGATGTTAATGTGAGGGGATCACCCATCCTTCAGTGGCTGTGAGGCTCTTCCCATTCGCACTGTGGGTTAAGGAGAGAATGCCCTTTGTGCAATGAAGAAAGAAAAGGGTATTGCCCTGTAGTCACACTCCAAGATACATCCTCCTCTCTCCCATGTTCTTTGGATATGAAATACATAATAATATAATAAATAAATATGTATTGAAGAAATACTCAGAAAAAAAAAAAAAGTGGGGGTTTCACTTTTTTGAAAGCTTTTGTTATTTAATGTTTGGGGTTTTTTTACTTTAGAAAGTCAGCAAGTTTCTAATTCATTAAAATGTTTAGATCTTTAAATTTTGTTTATTTTTTAACTGTATTTTTCTTGTACCAACAGCTAAAAAGCTTAAAGAAACATCCTAGAAAATTATACTATTCAGATTATGCTAGCCCCCAGTGCCAGGGGTGCCCCTGTCACTGCCCCCCAAGGGGTGTCCCCGCCATTGCCCCCCTGGGGGTGTCCCTGTGACTGCCCCCCAGGGGTCTCCCCATTATTGCCCCCCCTGTGGTGGTCCCACCCCTGCCCCCCAGGGGTGTCCCCGCCATTGCACCCCTGGGGGTGTCCCTGTCACTGCCCCCCAGGGGTCTCCCCATCACTGCCCCCCCAGTGGTGGTCCCATCTCTGCCCCCCAGGGGTGTCCCTCTCACTGCCCCCCCAGGGGTGTCCCCATCATTGCCCCCCAGTGCCAGGGGTGCCCCTGTCACTGCCCCCCAAGGGGTGTCCCCGCCATTGCCCCCCTGGGGGTGTCCCTGTAAAGTCTATTTTACACTGACGGAGAGGGTGGAAGGTAGTCTGAGGAGGGCTAAGGGAGCTGCCTATGCAACCCAAAGGCACCCTGCAAATGTTGCTAGAAATCACATAATTGTGACACCAACAGGTTTTCAATACAACGGCTCAGAGCCTCATTTTTAAAATACTTTCACAACTATTTACAGGTCAATCTGTATTTCTCAGGTGGTAAGAGTCTGCTTGGTGGCTGCAGCTCTGTTATCATATCTGTAGTATTTTACTGCAGTTTTTAACATGTATTTGTCTTCCCCTTTGACCACTAACCAAGGAGGTAATCACTATTACCCTTACAGGAAGTCAAAGTGACGAGATTAAAGCCAGGTTTATCGGAAAGGCCATTGGCTCTAGCTGAGGTTTTCAAAACCAGGAGCCTTCTGCATTGCTCTTAGGTCTGTGTTCAGGCACTGGAGTCAGCATGGGCTGGTTATTTTGAAAATCAAGCCTCCTTGCTGTTGATGCCAAGGTAGAGATAATTTGTGGTTTACTATGGCTCCGTCGCCTTCCTCTTACCCCTCAGAGTTGCAAATCTTGCGCGTCAAGGGAGGGAGAGAGAAAACTGGGGAAGGAGAGTGCCAAAATCTGTATGGAAGCCACTGGCTGCCCTGAGGAGTATTTTGTGGTGCTTATGGGTCCAGCACTGTGGTAGATGCCACTCTACAGTTGATACTACTGTGTGACCTAGTTCATATCTGCAGTAAAAAGGCTTAAACTCAAATGTGGATGACTGAGTGTCCTCCTCTTCATACTCTCTTGGTGTTGAGCTATATACCTGCCTGTAAAAAGCTGCTGACTCTTTCTTCCTAAAAGGGAGAGGGAAGAAATACTTGTGGAAAAGAAGCATAAGTGACTCACATTAGTGTTGTGCAAAACCACAGTGGCTCACATTTGCACAAGGAAGCAGTCAGCCTTTCGTGTAGGCTCAGGAATTCCACATTAGCCATTCCAGCAACCTTTTCAACTGAAAAATGGAAAAGCAGGGGATTTCTATTCATACTCCTTGCACCTTGTTTCTTTACTTCACAGGTATGTTTTCAGGATGCACTTAGAGGGCAGCTTCCGGGCAAGAAAATAAGAACCAGTTTATTGGAGGGAAGTTGAATGACACCCTCCCCTGGTGTCTGGAGGACGCCAGCTGATCCTTTGTTCCCCTCCCCTCAGTCCTGTATGGGGAGTGCTGTATTCCCATTTGCTGCCATTCTGGACCCTTCTTGTAGGTATGAAGAACCTCTTGTCAGAAGCATAGCCAACACCTGGGCTTACTGCAGCTTTTGGTTTAATCCTCAGAAACTACAAATGCTGCTGCCTGTTACCTCTAAAAAATGGCTGATGGAGAAGCTGTGAAGTGTTGCACTTCAATGTCTCAGCACAACAGTTCAAATACAGCCACCCAAAGAGAGAAATGCTTCTGCATTTCACTGGGGATGAGAGCTGGAAAGGATTTCTGTGATCTCTGTGAGATGCATTTATTTATGGATGGGGACTAGAGTGAGGCAGATGGTAAAAGACCTTTCCATTATAATAAGTGATTTCAGTGTGAAATTAAATCATACAAGAGCTCAAAGGGCACAGAATAGCCACACAGGCACATTTAGAGATTTAAAAAAAAACAAAAACTAATAAATATTTCCCCTGCTTCAGGTTTCCTCTTAGGAACTTGTAGTAACCCAGCTCACAACATGAACCTTCTCTCCAGCACACGCTGTACATAAAGTAGGAGTTTTCCCCACATGACTTCATACTAATTACCTACAAACAGTCATACAAGAAAAAACTCCATCCACTCAGTAATGGCTCTGGTTTCCACACAACCAAGGACACTGCAGATTGCTTTGGCTGCTTCAACCACATTATCAACTGCATGCTGCTGGTAGCCAAGAAAGAGAGCAAAAAAAATAAATAAATCAAAGAACAGCCACACACCATTTGTCAGCAATGCTTTACCACAGCCTTCATGTCCCAGTGTGTAGAAAACCATGTTTGCTCATACAGATCTCAAGCACACCATGCATTAGTTTGGCCATGCTGAGATCACTCCTGAAGAGAGCATCATTCCTCCTGAAGTCCACTTGGCTTCCACTAAAGGGGCCTTGTGGAAAACTGTGACAAAGCTGGTATCTGAGACTGATTTTGAGGCAAAACATTGGTTTGTTCCAAAAGACATTGGAACTGGTGAGAAATCAAGTTCTAGCTGACTCAAGATGGCTCAGTAAGGTGCACCCCAAGGAATAGTATACATGGATGGGAGGTGCCCCCCATCATCTCCAAATTAAATGCAGCAATGCCTGTGTTTTTTCAGCAAGATGCACCATGTCTTCAGTCCATTTTTTTCCACCTCTCTTGTTTTTCAAATGTCCTACCTCACAGAGGCATCTCCCTGGGTAAATGGGGAAGGCCAGTGGATCATGGAGCTTATAAAGAATTCCTTTAAATGCAGTCAGTGAAAATGCTCCAAAACCCACCTCTCTAAATATTACATCCAGAGGTGAAAAAAAGGCAAAGACCACTGCCTGTCCGCCTGCGAGGCCACCTGTTGCTGTATCAGACGGAGAAACACCCGGCCGCCACCGGCTCGTCCACATCCATTCCCAGGCCTCTCCCGTCATCTGCCAACATGTCCTTGACACTCTCACCCAGATAGCCAAGGTGAGCTTTGGGGGTGGATTGGGTTTTACTTTGATTTTGGTAGTTGGAGGTGTTATGGAGTCTCCAGTGGTTCCTCAATGGGGATAGGGGGCTTTTGAGTGGTAGTTGGGTGTGTTATGGGGTCTCCAAGGGTTCCTCAGTGAAGATTAGGGTGTTTTGGGGGATTCTTGGTGGGTTTTGGGGTGGATTAGGAGGTGTTGCAAGGCCTCTGGGGGTTCCTCAGGGGAAATTGGGGGGGAGGGTATCCTTTGGGGGGGAGCTTTGTACCCCCCCTGTCTCTGAGGGGGGTCTCCCCATTTCCCATGAGACTGGGGAAGGGTCCCACCCCCCCCCAAAGAGAAAAAAGGAGGGGGGTGTCCCCGTGTCCCCCCCTCTCCTGGTTTTGGGGCAGATAAAGGGGTCTCTTCAGCGGCGTCTCCCGGGTTTATTGTCCCTGCTCATGTCGGGGGGGGGGGGCTGGTGACAACCCCCCCTCCCCCCGCACTGTCCCCCATCCTGGCACCGGCGTCACTGGGGACACGGGGCACACGGGAGCGTGTTTCTTGCGTGACGCCGGGTCCGGGCGCAGCGGGGCCACCGGGACTGCGTCTATGGCGGATAAAAAAAATCTTCTTTTCTAATAACAGAGATTAATGTCAGTTTTATTAATGCAACTCTCATTTTCATCTTTCAATGTAAATAAGCTGTGTTTCTCCATCTAAAGAGATTGAAGGGCACCCATGAGGAGTCAGTGGAGGTGTGAGATAAGTTGATCAATATATAAATTATGAAAATGGTGGACATGATGGCATTACTTCTGTAGTGTTGATGATGAATAGAGATGCTTAAATAAAGTAGTTTACTTGCTTTTCTTGTCAGGTCATATATCACGCATGCTTGATTTCCTCTACAGTCACCACAATGTGTGGAAGAAGTTGAAGAATTCGATGAAATTAGCCTGAAATCATTAGCTGAAAATTAGTTACGTATTTTATGCATTAAGTCAAGCCAGAGGAAAGGATTTTAAAATCCTAAGGAAAAATACGATCTGCAGCTTCTTAAAAGAAACTTCTTGAGTTGAGAGATACTGATGATTGCATAAATTTATTACAGAGTTCATAAGATTGTGTGGGAAAATAATATATAAAAATTAATGTCCAAATACTATGTGGAACTGGGAGAAGGGTGAAAGGGGAAGGGAGAGATAGCCTTTTCTTCGGGGATTTTAGGAGAAGATGAGAAGGAAGGAACTAATTAATAAGTAAAATGCTTCTATGGTTTTCTAAAGAAATAACACCTTTTTAAAAATATTTTTTTCTACTTATAATCACTTTTCTGCAACTAATCTACGTGGTTTTTAGATAATGGCTAATCTAGTAGTTAGCCTTTTCAAGGTGAGACAACACTTAAGTTTTTGTGCTACTTGATCCAGCCTGCAACCCGCTTTGATCAGATCCCATCCCTGAAACAAACCCCAACTGAAAGTGATGGAGCATTTAAATCCTGTGCAAGCTATACCTGAGGACTTGCACTGTACATGATTTGTCCTTTAATAATTGCTCAGTGAAAGTGCAACATGCAAGGATTTGTATTTCATTGACAATTAAATGAATACTTTTAATGAACGTTTTTTTGAAAAAAAAAAAATTGTTAACATTGTTTATAACATTTAAAACTCGTGATATTTCTCTTCATTTTTAAAGTACAAGCGTCTTCAGGCGAGACGCACCTGCCCCGGGCGAAAGTCGGGGTACGGGATCTACTGACCAACAATTGGGAAGGCCCGCGTGAGCTTATTGCTTGGGGTCGTGGGTATGCTTGCGTTTCCACAGATGCTGGGATACGGTGGCTACCTGCAAGATGCGTTCGCCCTGACCTGCGGCACCAGAGACAGAACAGGCAACCTCCAAATGCTGACCAGAATGGAGACCCTCCAAATGCTGACCAGAATGCAGATCATCAACCGAATGATCCTTCTGGTGATGACCAGGATACTGACCATCAGGCAGATGGTCCTTCTACAAGCAGAGACTGGGATGGTCCTTCCACAAGCAGAGACTGAACTTTAAGTTTGAATGTGGTATCAGACTCGTTGTATGTAGTGGGAGTAGTGTGACGCATGGAGCGGTCAGTGTTGAAGCATGTTAGCCAGGAGGATCTGTATCAACAGTTTAGAACGTTATGGTATCTATTAGAACAGCGCTCAGACCCGTATTATATTACCCATATAAGAAGTCATACAAACCTGCCAGGAGAATTAAGTCAAGGGAACATTATAGCTGATAAACTAGTTGCTCCAGTATGGGCTGGACCGTTACCAGATCGCATGGGACAGGCGTCACAATCTCATCAGTTTTTTCATCAATCTGCAAAAGTCTTATCTAAACAATTTCAAATACCATTGACAGATGCGAAAGGAATCATTCAAGTCTGTCCACTCCCAGCCCTATCAAAACCACTCAGCCCTGTCCCTGAGCACAACATCTGCCCGGCTCTTAAACCCCTCCAGGGCTGGGGACTCCACCAGCTCCCTGGGCAGCCCATTCCAGTGCCTGACAACCCTTTCTGGAAAGAAATGCTTCCTGCTCTCCAGCCTGAACCTCCCCTGGGTCAGCTTCAGGCCATCGCCTCTTGTTCTGTCCCTTGTCCCCAGGGAGAACAGACCAACTCCCCCTCGCTACCCCTTCCCTTCAGGTCGCTGTAGAGGGCAATGAGGTCTCCCCTCAGCCTTCTTTGCTCCCGGCTGAACAGCCCCAGCTCCCTCAGCCTCTCCTCATCAGACACACGCTCCAAACCCTTCAGGTAGCTAGCAGTCAAGTAGCTAGCACTCACCTGAGTAGCACTCACAGGAGTAGCACTCAAGTGAGTAGCACTCCCGTAGCTAGCACTCTGGCACTCACCTGAGTAGCACTCACCTGAGTAGCACTCAAGTAAGTAGCACTCCAGTAGCTAGCAGTCAAGTAGCTAGCACTCACCTGAGTAGCACTCACAGGAGTAGCACTCAAGTGAGTAGCACTCCGGTAGGTAGCACTCTGGCACTCACCTGAGTAGCACTCACCGGAGTAGCACTCAAGTAAGTAGCACTCAGGTAGCTAGCAGTCAAGTAGCTAGCACTCACCTGAGTAGCACTCACAGGAGTAGCACTCAAGTGAGTAGCACTCCGTGTGCAGACCAAGGCCACTGCTGGATCTTGTGTACCACATTAGGGGGTGCAGAAAGTGAAAGGCTGCACCTGCAGGAAGGAGCAGACAGGAAAGGTGACCCCAAACTGACCAACAAGGGATTCCATCCCATATATGTCATATTCAGCATAGAGCTGAGGGATCCGAAGGGTCTTTTTGGGCTCTTCTCCTCTCTTGGACTGCTTTGCCAGCTTTTGCTTGGCTTGGCTCGGCTTGGATCTTCTTTCCGTTCCTTCTTCAGAGCACCCAAGAAGACCTCTGTCCGTTCTGCCTTCGATCCGGTCTGTGTGTTCCTGAACCTGGTACCAGAATCCAGCTCCTGAACACAGCTCCTGTCTGCTGCTGTCTTCCATGGTGTCAGAGGGGTACAAAATGTTCCCCCCAGACCATCATATTGCAGTGGCAGTTGAAACTTAGCTTCTAAAAATGCAGAACTAGTACCTGGGATTGACAGATCAAAGACATGGTCATCTTGACAGACTTCTGGGGCTGCTAACTTGAGGAATGGCCTTGAATTTTTTAATTAATGTTTTAAAAAGAATCCTGGAAATCTATTCTCTTGGCATACGTTATTGACATCAGGAGCTTTTGTCCGTTGTGAAGAAGGAAGCTAGGAAGTACTTTTTATCTCCGCTTAATGTCATGTCCTTAACCTAAGGCAGACCTTTAACATGAAATGATGCAAAAGGTCCTTATTTTCATGTTTCACAGACCAATTGTCTATGCTATTATTTCTTGAGTTTTTCTACAAGAATGTTATGAGAGACAGTACCAAAAGCAGTACTGAAGTCAAGGTATATGACATCCACTGCTCTCCCTTCATCTACCCATTTTGGCCTTCCTGAAGTCTGAATTGTCTCTGGAGGTAGTTCTCTTGCTGGCTTGGAGTCAGTGGCTGGAGCAGATGCTACCTCATGTTATAGATGCTATTGACAGATCTAGAATATCTCTGGTACAAAAGGTTTCTCAGCTTAACTCCAAACTAATGCAACAGCTCTATTTCACCTCAAGTCCCTCTCTGTCCCAGAGATATAGTAATAAAGTGGAGTGAAAGGATCGTAACTAAAATCTGGTGGAAATCCCTCCCACTCAGGAAGCTGTGCAAGGCACCCTGCTTGGCCATGCTGGGTTAATGGTTGGACTCGGTCATCTTAAAGGTCTCTTCCAACCAAAATGATTCTATGTCCATTACCTAGTGGGCTTACTTCTGGTGTCACGGTAGGTCTCCCTTCTGTAGGGCTTTCCTACCTTCAAAACCTTTTCAACACTCTGGACTTGATGATCTCTGAGGTCTTTTCCAGCCTCAGTAATTCTGTGATTCTGTGCAAACCCCTCAGCATATCCCAGGGTGCTGAACCATCTCCTTTCCAACCAGCACCATCGGTGCTGGGTGCTCAGATTAATCCCGTGCCTTTGGGTCTTTCCCAGTGGTCTGGGAATTGGGGGTCCGGTACTGGGGGTGGTACTGGAACCCAGTACTGGGGTTGGCAATGGGGAACTGGGAACCAGTACCTGGAACTGGGGCCGAGGGTGGGTACTGGGAACCAGGGACCGGTACCAGGACTGGGCACTGGGAACCGGTACTGGGACTGGGTCCCCGGAACTGGGGCCAGGAGTGGGCACTGGGAACTGGTACCGGGGGTGGGTACTGGGAACCGGGGCCTGGTACTGGGGCTGGGAACTGGGAACTGGGAACTGGGAACTGGGAACTGGTACCAGGGCCCAGTACCAAGGGCGGGCACTGGGAACCGGGGACCAGTACTGGGCACTGGGAAGCAGGGACTGGGACTGGGCAGACGATGGCAGCTCTTGGTGTGACGTTGGCCACTCGAGGTGGGCCTGTGGCCGGGTGCTGTGTGTGACCGGCTGTGCTGTGTATCTGTCGCTGTGCTGTGACCTACTGATGGCAAATAAAGGGCCCAACGCTCCCCACACCCCAGCCCATGGTGCTGTTCCCCACCTGGCTCTGCCCCACACCCAGCTCGACCCAAGCCCCGGGGGGAACTGGGGCAGGTTGGGTGGGCAGCTGCTGAGCTGAGGGCCTGGGCTGGGCAGGGCTGACCCACTGAGGCTGGGGGGGCTCAGCCTGCAGAGGAGAAGGCTCCCCGAGGGGAGACCTTCTGGGGGCCTTGCAGGGCTTGAAGGGGCCTGGCAGAGAGATGACCATGAGCCAACAATGCACCCTTGTGGCCAAGAAGGCCAATGGCATCCTGGGATGCATTAAGAAGAGCGTGGCCATCAGGTCAAGGAAGGTTATTCTCCCCCTCTACTCTACACTGGTGAGGCCCCACCTGGAGTACTGTATCCAGTTCTGGGCACCCCAGTTTAAGAAAGACAGGGAGTTACTGGAGACAGTCCAGTGCAGAGCCACTAGGATGATTAAGGGAGTGGAGTGAGCATCTCCCTTATGAGGAGAGGCTGAGAGATCTGAGTCTTTTTAGCCTGGAGAAAATGAGACTGAGGGGTGAGATTATTAATGTCTATAAATATGTAAGGGGCAAGTGTTGGGAGGATGGGGCCATTTTAGTTGCCATGGGTCCCAAACAGACTCTTCATGGTCGCCTAATTTTGTAACACTGCACTTGCCTGACTTTGGGCCTTTTAAAATTTTCTTGACATCATTATCACAAAGAGTAAATTTTCAGAAAGCTCTGAGTCCAGCTGCTCCCACTGAAAACTGCTAGCTAAAGCAAGTCTTGAGCACTAGTTCAGATGTGTGCTCTTGATTGGAAGAATCACTAGAAGCCTGCCGCCCTTTGCTTGTGCCGGCTCCCCCTCTCTCAGCCATCGCCCCTGCCGCACTCCCACCAGGGCCACCAGAGCGCTCTCCAGCCTTCATTTCCCCGCCCAGCCCCCCGAGTGGGTCTCCCCCATGCACGGTCCAGGGCCTGGGCATGTTGGGAGCTGTAGTTACAGGGCACTGGGCTTCGTGTGCACCATGTTTGTGCCCTCAACATGCCGGGATATGTAGTTGCGGGGCACGGGTCTTCCTGTGCGCTGGGTTGGTAGCCCTCGGCATGCCGGGCGCTATAGTCCCTGGGTAAGTGGCTTCCTGTGCGCCATGTTTTTCTCCTCGGCATGCCGGGAGCTGTAGTCGCAGGGTACGGGGCTTCCTGTGCGCCAGGTTGGTGGGTCTCGGCATGCTGTGAGCTGTAGTTACAGGGCACTGGGCTTCCTGTACGCCATGTTTGTGCCCACGGAATGCCGAGAGCTGTAATCCCGGGGCACGGGGCTTCCTGTGCGCCATTCCAGCGCGTCGTTCCCGTGATTCCTCGGCCCCCGAGTTCTTCCCCTCCGCACGCCGGGAGATGTAGTCCCGGGGCACGGGGCTTCCTGTGCACCATGTTGGTGTCCCTCGGCATGCCTGGAGGTGTAGTCCCAGTGCATGGGGCTTCCTGTGCGCCATGTTGGTGTCCCTTGGCATGCCGGGAGCTGTAGTCCCAGGACACGGGGCTTCCTGGGAGCTATGTTTGTGCCCTCGGCATGTCGAGAGCTGTAGTCCCGGGGTACGGGGCTTCCTGTGAGGCATGTTTGTGCCCTCGGCATGCCGTGAGCGGTAGTCCCCGGGCACGGGGCGTCCTGGTCCCCATACTTTTGCCGACGGCATGCCCGTGCTCCCAGTCACCCTAGTGACCTCCCCGTCACCTCCCAGTTACCCCAGCCACCCCTCCCAGTTACCCCCAGTCACGTCCCAGAGCTTCCAGTTCCTTCTCAGTCCCACCCCAGTCCGCCCCAGTGTCCGCCACTCCTCTCCCAGTACCTCCCAGTGCCCACCGGTTCCCTCCTCCTCACCTCCCAGTCAAAACCAGTCCCTCACCCGCCCCTCCCAGTGCCTCCCAGTCCCCTCCCAGTGCTCACCAGTCCGCGGGGCCGGTTGCAGAAGCGCTGGGGGGCCAAGGGAAAGGCCTCGTGGCCCAGTTCCCTCTGCAGCTGCGCTAACTGGGCAAACTGGGAGAACTGGGAATGTTAGTACCTCCCGGCATACCGAGGGCCACCAACATGGAGCACAGGAAGCCCCGTGTCACGGGACTAAAGCTCCCGGCATGCCGTGGGGACAAACATGGCTCACAGGAAGCCCCGTACCCCGCGACTACATCTCCCGGCATGCCGAGGGACACCAACATGGCTCACAGGAAGCCCCATGCCCCACGACAACAGCTCCCAGCAAGCCGAGGGACACCAACATGGTGCCGAGGAAGCCCAGTGCCCCACGACTACAGCTGCGGCATGCCGTGGGGACAAACATGGCTCACAGGAAGCCCAATGCCCCGGGAATACAGCTGCCGGCATGCCAAGGGCACAAACAGGGCCGACAGGAAGCCCCATGCCCCGGGAATTGGAATCCTTTGCCTAGCTGCACCTAGCCTCCCCCTTCGGTGAGGAGTGATAGAAAGCAAGGGGGCTTGTGAACTCCAACCTTTGAATCACTCCTGAGATCAACCTGCAATCTGTGGGCATGAACTGTGATGAATTCCATCTTTCCTACCCTGAGAGACTATTACAACAGATGGAAATCTACAATCATGAACTTAATGAACTTTTCTGTAGAAAGAAATAATATCCTAGTGATGGGTGTGACGTAAATGGTATGGAATAAGAGTTGGAATGTCCTGGTTTGAGTGAGAACAGAACTAATTCTGTTCAGTGATTTTAATCTTCAGCTCAGTTCTTCTAACTAACTGCACTTTCTGAAGTTAGCCCTCATGGTCCTGCCACTGCATAAGGTGTTGCAAAGCATCCAGATTCTGTTTCAGTTCTTGGGATATTTTTCGTGCCATCATTCCCAACTGCTCACCTGTATAGGTGATGGACACGTTGAATTCTGGATAACGTTGCAGCTGCTTCCTGTTGGTTCAGTTGGGTTCCATCACCGGCACAAGCATTCTCCCAATAATGCTGCGTTCTAATGTCCCTGGTCAGGCGACGATTTGTGGCAGATAATGGCATGGGCTCCCCTGACGCAGACACTACGTTAGTTCAAAGGGGTCTTGTACCACTATATCATTTTCCTTTCATCCAATTGATGCAGTGAAAAACTCAATAACCAAAGTTATCAAGCAGGTTTCCAAAGGAAGATGTGAACCTGGAGACAGGGATGTACTGGAAAGGGTCCAGCGGAGGCTGCGAGGCTGATGAAGGGATTTGAGCATCCTCCCTATGAAGACAGGCTGAGGGAACTGGGGCTGTTTAATCTTCGGAAGCCTTGAGAGGGGATCTGATGAACGTCTGTAAATATCTGCAGGGGGGGTGTCAAATGGAAGGGGCCAATCACTTTTCTGTAGTGCCCAGCAATGGGACAAGGAACAGTGGGGATAAACTTCAACACAGAAGGTTCCACCTCAACATGAGGAGGAACTTCTTTGGTGTGACGGTGACAGAGCCCGGCCCAGGCTGCCCAGAGAGGCTGTGGAGTCTCCTTCTCTGGCGGGCAGGGGGGGGGGGGGGGGAGGGGGAAGGAGGGGGGGGGGGGGGGGGGGGGGGAGGGGGGGGAGGCGGGGGGGGGGAGACCCCGCTTGATAGGGGGAGAAAATAATAGAATAAGATCATAAGAGTACAAATCCCCAAAGTGCTTAGTCACCGCTGCCCCGGCCCGGGGGAGCTGTCGGCAGCGGCTGCCGGCCGGGGAGCTGGCACCCCCTTGGCACCCCCCGGGACTCCCCGGTACCCCTCGTCATCCCACGGCACCGGCACTCGCACGGCACCGCCCCCGCAAACTGGGGGTGCTCCGGGGAGGAGCGCGGGGGGAGGGAGCAGGTGGGTGCTGGAGGTGCTGGAGGTGGGGTCCTTCAGACAACAACCTTCTGAAGTACAGCTGTGGACAAATGGTATGTTTATGTTCATAGGGGAAGGGGCCAGTAAGACGTAGGGGACGCCCACGCATGGTCAGGGCTGCTGGTAAAGCGCAGAGATGTCTGGCATACAGCACAGTCCCTATATGGAGGCAGGGTACCCTGGAAGGTAAAAGGGAGATTTGCTGACTAGGCAAATCTCAAGTTGTCGATAACCCAATATTAAAATTGGAAAGGGGGGTTATGACTATTTGGATTGGGGTAATTCTTGTAATTATCGAAGTGGCAGTAATTGGAGCACTCTTTGTAATTATCATTTGTAAGTGCCTGGGAATATTGTGTTAAAATTTGTGTGCGTGTTTACGGGACGCACTTGGCCATAGAGACTCCACCTGGCACGAGAGGGCTACGACCGAGGACGGTACGGGCTGAACCGGGGACCGGTCGGGCGGACGGGGAACTGGGGGGCTCGAACTGGGACCGGGAGGGGTTGAACTGGGACCGGGACGGGCTGAACTGGGACCGGGAGGGGCTGAACTGGGAGCGGGGGACTCCAGCTGGGAGCGGGAGGGGCTCTAACTGGGACCGGGATGGGCTGAACTGGGACTGGGGGACTCTAACTGGGACCGGGAGGGGCTCTAACTGGGCCCGGGGGACTCTAACTGGGACCGGGAGGGGCTGGACTGGGACCGGGAGGGGCTCTAACTGGGACCGGGAGGGGCGGAGGCTTTTATGCTAAATTTGTAAAAGGACTGGAAACCAAACAACTACTGATTGGTCTCAGCACCATCAGGACTGTTTTCTGGTTGGGGGGATACAACAAAAATGAGCATAGAAGCACTAATAGGTCACCCATACAGAGTATCATCCCCTTTATTTTCCTTCACAGACTTCAGTACTGGAAATCACTTATTCAGAATCATAGAATTGTTCTGGTTGGAAGAGACCTTCAAGATCACTGAGTCCAGCCATTAACCCAGTAGTGCCAGGTCACCACTAAACCATGTCCCTCAGCACCACATCTACACATCTGTCAAATACCACCACGGATGGTGACTCCACCACTTCCTTGGGTAGTCTGCTACAATTTGCAAAGACAGAGGAACCCTTAAAGCTGCATTTATTCTGTCTGGAGAAAGATGAATACATAAAGATGAGACATGTACAGTCATGAGTGTCTTGAGGAGGACATATAATGAGTAATTGCTTGTTGGCCCTTTTTGTCCTAGGGGGTATCCAGTGAACGTAGCCAATTCCAAATTGGAGGGAGATGGTTCTTTACAAAACATGCAGTGAAGTTACAGGAGTTTTTTTATGCTTTATATGAAGATATTAAAAGACATGACTGTGTGCTTTTTCTGCTCTTATACATCCAGGTGTGGCTGGGTTGGACACTGGATACTGGTCTTAGATATTTGTTTGAAGTTAGGTGGGCTGTTACGTATTTTAAGTGGAGGGGCTACCATGGTCATTGAGGTGGTGATGGAGGTGCCACCATGGTCATCGAGGTGGTGATGGAAGGGCTACCATGGCCATCGAGGTGGTGATGGAGGGGCTACCATGGCCATAGAGGTGGTGATGGAGGGGCCACCATGGTCATCGAGGTGGTGATGGAAGGGCTACCATGGCCATGGAGGTGGTGACGTGGCCATGGAGGTGCCACCATGGTCATCCAGGTTGTGATGGAGGGGCTACCATGGCTATAGAGGTGGTGATGGAGGGGCTACCATGGTCATCAAGGTGGTGATGGAGGGGCTACCATGGCTATGGAGGTGGTGATGTGGCCATGGAGGTGCCATCATGGTCATGGAGGTAGGCGGCGGAAAGGCGGGGGCGGGGGCGGGCGGCGCGGGCCGTAGCGCAAGGCGTTGGCGCTCAGGTCGAGCGCCCGCAGCGTGGCCCGCACCGGGGCGAAGCTCTCGGCGCTCACCTCCAGCAGCCGGTTGCGGTCGAGGCGCAGGAGGCGCAGGGCCCCCAGCCCCCGCAGCGCCGGCCCGGCCAAGTGCCGCAGGTCGTTGCCGCCCAGGTCGAGGGCGCGCAGGGCGGCCAGGCCGGCGAAGGCCCCGGGGAAGAGGGCGGCCAGGCGGTTGTTGCGCAGGCCGAGGGCCCGCAGCCGGCCCAGCTCGGCGAAGGAGCCGGGGGCGAGGCGGGAGAGGAGGTTGTCGTCCAGGCGCAGCCTCGTGTTGGCCTCACACTATCAAAAGAAAAAGGGGGAAACCTGCTTGGGTCAGGTGAAGAGGAGGTGGGTCTCATTGTGCGCTTACACCATCGCTCGGCGGTCCTTGGGTAATACCACTGTCCTGGTTTGAGTGAAAACAGAACTAGGTCTGTTCAGTGGTTTTGCTTTTCGGCTCAGTTCTTTTGGTTAACTGCACTTTCTGAGGTTGGCAGCCTGTTTTCGCGGACGGTGTCTGCTGCTAGCAGTGGTGGCACCTCATGTTTAGAGTTGCTGCCAGGGCTTGGTATGCGGACCGGGGCCACTGCTGGGTCTTGTGTGCCACATTGGGGGGTGCCGAAAAGTAAAGGCGGCACCCGCAAGGAAGCTCTTGCAGGGTCTCTGTTGCTGCTGGAGAAGGTTGGGACTGACAGCCTTTCCCAGATACTGTATCCCCGTTACTCGAGGATAGGCCGGAACCGGCGGCGAGCGGAGCCGGCCCGGGCTGAGGAGGCCCCTCAGGGCCCCGGCGGAGCCCCCGCGCCCCCTCCCCGCGGCCCGCCCCAGGCCCTGGGCGGTGGGGCTCGGACCCCCCGCTCCCTTCCGCCGCCTCACCAGGCGGGCGGCCTCGGCCCACGTGCGCTCCTTCTTCCTCCGCTGCTTCATCTCCTTCATCCTCCTCCTCCTCCTCCTCCGGGGCCGCGGCGGGCGCGGACCGTTAGGCGCGCGCGGGCGGCGGGAGGGTGGCCTTGTGGGCCACCAAGCTTGGCCAGGGAATGGCCACGGGTGCTGGGCATGACATGGGCGGTCAACCCGGTCATGGGATGGCCACCAGCATTGGCCATGGAATGGCCACGGGTGCTGGGCATGACATGGGCGGTCAAGCCGGTCATGGAATGGCCACCAATGTTGGCCATGGAATGGCCACCGGCACTGGGCAGAACATTGGCGGCCAACCCGGCCATGGAATGGCCACCAATGTTGGCCATGGAATGGCCACCGGCACTGGGCAGAACATTGGCGGCCAATCCGGCCATGGAATGGCCACCAACGTTGTCCATGGAATGGCCACCAGCACTGGGCAGAACATTGGGGGCCAACCGGGCCATGGCCCCCGGCCCGCGCCCCCGCCCCCCCCACCGCGGCCCAGTCCCCGCCCCCCCCCCCTCTGTCCCGCCCCCCTCTCGCTCGGCAGCGGCTGCCGGCAGCTCATGGCGGGTCGCGATGCAGCCGCTCGAGGCCCGGACGGCAAGAGCCGAGAAGGCCGAACGGGGGCGGCGCGGCCTCGTTCCGAGATCGGCTCCGCACGACCCGCCGCCCACCGCGGAGGAGCAGCGGCCCCGCTCGGCTCGGCTCGGCTCCCACCGCCGCTTCCGGCGTCCCCGCCCACTGCGCCTGCGCCAAGGCCGCCCCGCGCCGGCCACGCCCCTCCGCGCGTCACGCCGTGCGCCGCCGGGCGGGCAGGGCGCGCGTGGGTGGTGCTGGACCTCGTGGGGGAGGTTATGGCGGGACTGGGAGCATTGGGTGGTTACTGGGAGCACTGGGAAGAGCTGGGGTGGTGGTGGTGGACCTCATGGGAGAGGTTATTGTGGGATTGGGTGGTTACTGGGAGCACTGGGAGGTTACTGGGAGCACTGGGAAGGGCTGGGATGGTGGTGGTGCACCTCGTGGGAGAGGTTATTGTGGGATTGGGTGGTTACTGGGAGCACTGGGTGGTTACTGGGAGCACTGGGAGGGGCTGGGATGGTGATGGTGGACCTCGTGGGAGAGGTTATGGCGGGGCTGGGGGCACTGGGAGGTTACTGGGAGCACTGGGCGGTTCCTGGGAGCACTGGGTGGCTGGGCGTGGCAGGGCGTGGCAGAGGGGGCGTGGCCAAAGGGGGCGGAGCCTCCTACCGGTGCACTGGAAGACGCCGGGGTTGCAGAGGCAGTAGCGCTGGGCGAAGGCTTCCATCATCCGGTCGATCTTCTGGGCCTCCCCCGGCAGCCGGAAGCTCCAGAGGAACTGCCTGGGGGGGGGGGTCGGGGGGTCGTGGGGTGGGGGAGGGTCGTGAGGTGGGGGGTCAGGGGTCGGGGGGGCCCCGAAATCGGGTTCCCTCCCCCCAGAAACCCCCCACAAGGGGCTTCCAGTGGCTCCCAGTAAAGCTGCCCCTGGGAGGGGGGCTTGAAGATCCTTCCTGGGACCCCCAAAATCATCCCCTGTCACCCACTGGGCCCTGTCTGGATTCAACCAGTTGCTTTTCCTGTGCTGGCTCCGGGTTCCTCCTCCTCGTCCCCCGGGGCTGTGTGGTGGCAGCGCTGGGCGCGAGTCCCCAGCACCCCAGGGAACCGGGGGGGGGTGGCACCTCCTGGCACCCCCTGAGCTCTGGGGGTCCCCTGGTGTGGGGACATCACTTGTCAGCTCGACTGGCTGCTCCCTTCCTTGTCCCCTTCCTTCCCTTCTCTCCTTGTCCTCTTCCTTCCTTCCCTCCTTTCTCTCCTTGTCCCCTCCCTTCCTTCCCTCCTTTCTCCCCTCCCCCCCCTCCTTTCTCCCCTCCTTTCCCCCCTCCCTCCCCTCCCTCCTCCAAGTAATCACTACCACTTTCCCTGTCTGATAGATATATATATATATATATATATACACACATACATAGATATTGTTCCCTTAGTCTATGGGCCATCCCTCTAACATGTCTGTTAAGTTAATTTAATCCATGCATTTGGGGCTGCATCTGTCATAACAGTCTTTCAGGGCAGGAGAGATTTGTGGTGTTGGATTGTTGCATGCTGCACCTGGAGCTTGCAGCTGGTGTATTTGGCATGGCTCATGCCCACAGTGTGCAGGTTGAAGATGTTGATCTTGAGGAAGTTGCTGGGCACCAGTTGCTGAAGCCAGTCCAAGCTCTATCACTGCTGGACTTTTCTCAGTTTCATCAAACTCCATCCTGCACTGGAAGAGGCTGCCCAGAGATGTTGTGGAGTTGCTTTTTCTAGAGACTTTCAAGACCCGCCTGTATCTGTTGCTGTGTGGCCTTCCCTGCGTGTTCCTGCGCTGGCAGGGCAGGGATGCTCTCCAGAGGTCCCTTCCAACCCCTACCATTCTATGATTCTAATACTGATGACTACATACTTCCACTACTAAACATGCTCAAGGAAAGGGTCTTCACATGGGCAAGGGTCTTTTTGACCTATGGGCATGATTTTTAGTATTATAATGAAGCCAGTTCACTTAAGGAGAGCACTAATTGTTGGTTAGCTGGCAGTACAAAACTACATAAAACCAATATCATTTCTAAGTCCATTTGGCTTAAAAATAAATTTCTCCCATGGAGCAAGGGATCCCCTAGTACTGCACCAGACTTATTATTTTTTCATTTTTATTATACAATACTACCACTGTACCCTAACCCTATACATACTGAAACATGCAAATGCTGACAAAAGATTCCCCACTCATTCCAGGCGGAGGGTTAGCAGGTCAGGCATTGGGGTTAAGAGTGAGACTGAGGGCCAGGGGGCCATGGGGGTTAGCGTTGGGTTAGGTAGGGGTAGGGGTTAGGGTGACGGTGAGGGTGGCAGTTAGGGGATAGGGTAGGGGTTAGGAGTGGGGGTTAGGGGTTAGGGTGAGGGTTAGGGGTTAGGGTGAGGGTTAGGGCACAGTTAGGGTTAGGGGCCCCAAATTGTGGGGGTCCCCCCCCAGATATTTTGAGGTTCCCACCCAGATATTTTGAGGTTTCTCCCCAGATTTTGGGGGTTCCCTCCCAGATTTTCGCTTTTCTGCCAGATTTTGGAGGTGTCCCCTCAGATTTGGAGGTTTTTCCCCCCGTATTTTGTCGTGTCCCTCCCAGATTTTGGGGGTTCACCCCCAAATCTTGAGGTTCCCCCCCAGATTTAGAGGTGTCCCCCCAATTTCCTTGGTTCCTCCCCATATATTGGGGGTGTCCTCCCATATTTTTCAGGTTTCCCTTCAGACTTTGGGGTTTTCGAACAGATTTTCTTTTTTTTTCCCATATTTTGGGGGTTGCCCCCCAGATTTGACACCCCGGTCCCCTTGCCGGCCGTGCCCGGTGGGCGGCCTGGCCCCAGCCGGCTGCACCGGGGGAACCGGTGGCCACCGTGCCAGCGGTGCCAGCCTCCTGGTCAGCCGTGCCATAGCGGGCACCCAAACATCGGCTGCGTTCAGAGCAGCCCGGTGCCACAGGCTGAGCGGACCCCCCGGTGCCGACGCTCACCAGAGGTTGTTGTCCTTGTCCGGTCGCTCGGGCAGGGGCTGGACTCTCCCGCGGGCCCCCGGCGGCTTCTCCCGCGGCGGTTTGGCCACCCCGGGGGGCCCGCCGGTTGCCGGTTGCCCGTTGACGTGGCACTTGGTGGCGGTGGCGGCGGCGGCGGCGCGGGCGTACATTAGTTGCATGTAATGACTCCTGGTAATCAGGTTTTTGTTTCTTTAGACTTGCTTCCTGTCTTTATTCTTTGCTGACTGCTAGCCCCTGTTGCAAGATTCCACTAACTCAACTGTATTGTACAATCCTTTTTGCCTCCGGAATTAGTAAGAAAAACGAAACAAAAAAAAGTGGAAAAAAATAGTCAGGAATGTGTGTATCATAAGTCATATCTACACTGCTAAGTAAAGCAGATCCAGTAAGTGGATTTAAGGACTTGCTCCATCATCATGCATGTTATTTAACTGCTATCATGCTCCCAGTCATAGTTTTGGTACTCACCAAAAATTTCTTATACGATGTTTGGGTAGAATTTTGGGATAATTCAGGTGCTCCTCGGTTAAAAACACAAAGATCAAAGCTCAGTACCCCAATACCATAATAGTAGAGTGCATATACAAACTATTATGTTAGCAGAAGTTAGGTGTATTTCTAAGGCCTCTTAGCCATAGGCATCTGCAAATCAAACCAGTCTGTCATTAATTCTGAAGAAGAAATGCATTTCCTTGACCTATTACTGCTAGAACTTGGAAGGAAAATACATGTTGAGGTTTTGGGGTTTTGGGGGATTTTATCTTTAAATGTCTCATATTACTTCAGCAGGTATGCACCAGACATTAATGTGCTACCCAATTAGTTTGTTTCTGTTGCCTCATAACTGTAAAATGTTATTTATTGAAAGAATATTATCAGCTCTCCCTCTTCTTATTTGGCTATTTGTAAAGATGAAATGTTTGAGATAACACATCCATCATATTGTGCACACATTTAAATTCTACAACGAAATACACAAAACAAACAGAGAGGCCATAATTTAAGAACACAGAACAGACAGTATGTGTACAATTTTCAAAAACGTATACATATAGATAAAAAAAAATTGGAGCATTTTCACCTCCTGAAGCAGATGGGATACTGCCACTGATTTCAATGAGGTCCTGAACTCAGCAATGTTTATAAGCACCTGGGAGGTCCACTGCATGGGAGTGAACTTTACCCAGAGTTACATAGAGTTTAAAATCTACATATGCTTTGGTCATGTTCTCTTAGAAACAGAAGAGACTATTTCCACTTAAGAATTTAATGAAACGAAGTACAGGGAATCAAGCTCGCTGACCCAAAATCTGTCTCCTAGTAAGGCCAGAAGTGCTGATCCATCCTAAAGAACAGTGGTTCCCTGAAGTGAAAGAAAATGTTTTACTGTCTGTCTGTTGGTCTTCATCAGGGAAATATGCAAGGGTATTTCAGGTCTAGGCTTCAGGATTATCCATTTCCCATTGGTAAAATTCTGAGCAGGTTGACACTTCTTTAAGCACCCTGATTCAGGACATCTGAAAGACAAAAAGTCTGGATACCACTTTCTTATTTTGGACCTCCAGGACATCTTTCGTTATTAGTATTATTATTATTGTAATGAATTACTGCAAATGAAAGATGAGCCCTGTACTATTGCCAGGCAGATTTGCATGAAACCTGTATTTCATGAGGAAACACCCTTATCCTTCCCATTAAGAAGCTTTGTCTGGAAATTATGTTAAACTTCTCTAACCACTCCATTGCACTCATTCCAGAGGTCAAATTCTGCAGGCTGTAGTATGAGTAACTTCTGTGACTGTGTCTTTTGAATACTTAATGTTTTCTCTTTGCCTCACCTATTTAGTCAGATGAGATAGACTATTGAAGTTATCTGCAAATCTGAGAAGTCATTTGAACTGTCCTTGTTGATGGTTTCACAGTGCACACAGGAAGGAGTGTATGTGAGGTGGGAGAGCTTGGAGTTCGCTTCTGCTTCTTGGCCAGCGTCCCACTGTTGCTATCACTGGGCCTTTTCTGACCTGAGTGAGAAGGAAAACAAGAAACATCTCCAATATTTCTGCTACGAACGAGCTCTTTGTCTAAGCAGCAAAGGAACTGAAAGACAAAGAATCTTTGTCCAAAAATTTATGATCTTTTTCAACCAGCTAGTGATAAATTTTGTTGCAGATCAGAAAGTGTTCTGATCACACAACAGTTGTCATGATCACAGTCTCAGAACTCACCCCAGTTATCAGATGGATTTTGGTCTCTGAGTTCCAGATCACAAAATTCTGACAGCCAAGGCTGTGGAACTCTTCTGTGGAAGTGAAAGCTGTCCTGATTGGAGGGGGGGTGCAGCCGTCACTAAAGCCCCACGAGGGGACACGGGGACTCGACGTTGCGTCCCGTGTGTCCCCATCCCGGGGGTGTGACACCCCCGGAGCTTGCTGGGGGGATGGACGGAGGGAACCGGGGGCCTGAAGAGCGGGTTCCAGTCCCCCCCAGGGTTGGGGGGGGGTGTGTGCCCAGGCCTGTTTGAAGCCCGGGACAGCTCCGAGCAGGGCGGGTGGGCCCAGCCCCGATCCCCAAAGAGGGGAACCGAAACCGGGGGCTGTGACCGGGACCGGGACCGGGACCGGGACCGGTGTGGGGGTCCCTCCCCTTCCCCAGCCGCCGGGAAGACTCACTTGGCCGCCAAGGTGTTGCCCAATCTGTCTTCCACCCAGAAGAGGAGCAGGACTTGCCTAACATCAGAAGAAAAGGCAGGACAAGATCTGCTAAACAGGTAGATATACTGTGCATCGACCCATTTGTGTGTATTCATCTCAAGATGTGGTTGTTTGTTTGCAGTATGCATTTGCTCTAAAACTCTAATCATGTGCTTGGCCAAGATAGCCAGGAGCTGGCAGGCTCCACAGAGAAAGGAAAACAACAAGCAGCTGCAGGAGGCTGATGAAGAGCCTTTGTTTTTACTCATGACTTCAGCAGGGGACCGTTTGTTTCCTGCTTTTTCCAAGGGGTACAGAGAAATTGGCATGATCAGCTGGTTGGCAAGTGTGTTTGCGCATTTAGTATCAAATCAATGCTTTCCTTAATCTCCTCCTATGTAAATATATTAGTTTGTTCTGTAACTTGTGAGACATGATGCTGCTTGCCTTGCTTTTCACCCTTTCATCATTTTGTTCCTCCTCTGAAGTTAGCCATTTAGTTAAGTGATGCAAGTGCTCTGTGCTTCTTTTTTGGTGGAGATTATGAACCCAAGTTAGTATGTCTTTCCAGTTCTTGTAGTCTGGGTTAGTTGTTACTTTTGCTGGTAGGAACTGTCACCACTTCATTTCTTTTCCTGTTTTTTCCTCTTCAGCTTCTCATGTCTGAGTTGTTACCACTGTTGGACACACTGCAATCTCTCATTCTGCATTTTGTTCCATTTCGGTGCCCCCCAGTCCCTGGGTGCCCCCGGACACCCAAGTCCCTCTGGTCACTGGGTGCCCCTGGTCAATGGGTGCGCCCCGGACACCTGAGTCCCTCTGGTCACTGGGAACCCCCACTAACTGGGTGCCCCTCAGACACCCGAGTCCCTCTGGTGACGGGGAACCCCCGCTAACTGGGTGCCCCCCGGACACCTGAGTCCCTCTGGTCACTGGGTGCCCTTGGTCACTGGGTGCCCCCGGACACCCAAGTCCCTCTGATCACTGGGTGCCCCCCGGGCACCTGAGTCCCTCTGGTCACTGGGTGCCCCCTGGACACTCGAGGCCCTCTGGTCACTCGGTGCCCTGGTCACTCGGTGCCCCCCGAGTGATGCTGTTCTCTGCCTCTCCTTTGTAAAGGGGACATCTTTGATTTTCTACACCATGGGTTGCCTGCAAGGCTCTATGAAGTATGCCCTATGTTACAATATCTTAAAACTTATTTAGGGGTTACCTGAGTTTGTTCATTCGTACTAGATGGATTTTCATTAAGTGTGTGGCTGTTGATTTAAAATACTCCCTAATTTCAACATTTGGAACAATAAATTTGCTTCATCTCCAAACTCTTGTTTCCCTGAGTTCAGAGTACTTTGCTTCCTTATGTTTTCTAATTAAGATAAAAATTAGCACAGCGCAGAGATCAGGAAAGCCTTCAGGAGCTTGAAATCTGAAAATGTCCCTCCTGAATGCCGCTATGGGGCTGCCCCCCAGGTTCGAGGAGCTGACGAACCTGATCCGGACGATCCGGAACGCGATGAAGATTCGCGACGTCACCAAGTGCCTGGAGGAGTTCGAGCTGCTGGGCCGGGCCTACGCCAAGGCCAAGGGGGTGGTGGATCGAGAGGGACCCCCCCGCTGCTACGTGCGCCTGCTGGCCGACCTCGAGGATTACCTCAACGAGGTCAGCGCCCCCAAAATCCCGCTTTTTCGCCCCAAAATCAGCACCTTCTGCTCAAAATCGCCTTTTTTTCCCCTCGAAAATCCCACTTTTTGCCCCCAAAATGCCAGGTTTTTGCCCCCAAATCCCCCATTTTTGCACAAAAATCCCATTTTATGTTTACAAATATCTGAAGGGTGTCAAGTAGAACGGGACAGTCTCCTTTGAGTGGTGCCCTGGGATAGGACAAGAGGTAATGGTAGCAAGGTCAAACACAGGAAGTGTTTTCCACAGTCAGTAAAAGAGAGAAGTCTTGTTTCCCATCAGTGTTAAATTTTGCTTCCAAATTCTATGGAAAGCATACTTTACAAAAACCTACAATCTTTCCCAAAGTGTACAAGCTAATAGAAAGAAGTCAGTTCCTCTTCATCACCCTTCTCAATTTCCTAGCTGTCAGTGCTCAATATGAACTTGCTATTTATGCATCTTCAGTATAGTAAGACTGCCTTCCTTGTATGCTCCATCTCAGCTCTCTCAGGCACCAAGCCCAGAACTCCCCCAAGTCCCCTTTAAATGCCCCCCAAACAATCACCCAGTGCTGCCATCAGTCAGAAGCACTGTCTCTCCAAAGCTTCCAGGCCACACACCTTTGTCCCAGGTGGCTAAAGCACAGTGTCTCCCACCTTGAAGTCTGGATCACAAGAGCTTTCTGTTCTTCTAGATGTGTAGCTTTTGTTTTCTAAGGGATTTAAAACCCAGATCACATTGTGAACCCTAAGGCCCAAAGAGCAGGCACCACTGTGGTCTCCAAAGCACTTTGGTTCACACAGTTGACTGAAGCTCATTAGTTGCTGCCCAGTAAGGCAGCAAAAGTGACCAGCTAGAGGGTCACAGGTTGACTGTAATATCTGCAACCAGACATTCTTTGTTAATGCAAGATCCAGTGGCATTTTAAAATCTGTTTCAGTGTAATGATTTTTTATATACATATTGTGCTACTTCTGGCTTGAAATTTCAGGAGTACTTGTGTGTCAATAACATACATTATCGTTGCTTCTGTCATTATCTGATAGGAAGGCTAAGGATAAGAATTTTCCCAAATCAATGAGATTTGACATATGCCTACACCTACTTAAAATCAATTATAAACAAATCTTACTGAGATTATTTGGGAGTGAGCCTGAAGCTTAATACATTGCAAAACCTCTCTCATGTTATAGCATGTTTTTTGTGATAATTAATGTTGTTGTATTTCACTGCATCTGACTGGCCCAACGGGTCCGGGCACACCCCCCCCCCACACCACCCTCATCCGGCCTCACCCAGAAGCACCCGGCCCGCCCCCACACCAGCCCGCTCCCAGGAACCTCCCAACCCCCACCCAGGTGGACCCAACCCCCATCCCCACCCCTTCTTCATGGGTGGACCCAGGGGTCTGGGTGCTGGTTACTCATTAGCTGGTGGTGGCACCATAAAGGGACCACCCGGACCCTCGTCCCCGTGTCCCCCACCTCACCCCCCCCACAGCCATGGGGGCCCCGGGGCTGTCCCCCCCCCCCCGCGTCCCGCTGCCTCTCGTGGGGCCCCCCCCATGCCCACCTTTGGATCCCTGGGCCACCCCCCCCCCCCATTTATATGGTATGGATATTTAATTTACATGGTAGAGTAGGTTCACCTGAAGCTCAGGGTGCTTTGAACTGTCACAGTTGTTCAGTCAAGGCTACATTTTATAAAATATCAGTTCCTTTTTTAACAGGAAAGTTAAAACACTGGATTTTTTTCCCCATTCCTTGTACGATTGGATCTATTTTAAATCCATAACATGGTTTAAAAGACATTTTAGAAGTACCACCCATGTGTTTCAGAGTAGTCTTATCTCGTTTGGGTGCACACAATTCCTGTACCTTGCCCAGCACTAAGTCTCTTGCAACAGCACGGGCTCTATCAACAGTCAGCTTACCACAGTCTAAGGCAAGTCATGATTCAAAAGTGAGCTAAAGGATTTTAACTAACAGAAGGATCCATGTGCACTTCAACATTACCAAATTTTATTTGGTGTTTTTATTTTCACACTTGCAATCTACTGTTCAGTATAAAAAAAAATTATTTCCTTTTAGCACCACTAACATGCTTATCTATCTCAACTCTATTCTTTGTACTATGTTATTTGATAACCTCTTTAATTCTTCCCTTTACACTTATTCCCCTGCAAAAATTACCAATTCTTCTGATAATTTCTACTTCCTTCCATAGTAGAAGTGCTCAGCAACATGTGACTTTATTCAGATTTAGAAAAAAATACTTGAATTAAAAAAAATAAATTAAAAAATCACCCTCCTCAAGTCACTGTTTCATCTGAATAAAAGTCAATAAGGCATCTGATAAAACACATTTTAGAAAGCTCTCCAAAGTTATTTTCTAGCAGTATTCTTAAAAGGAGGCAATATTTTGTACCAGACCTGGTCAACTCAAATATCTGTCTATATAATCCTATATAGAAAAAGAAGTTTCATTTGTCCATATTTCAGAGAACTGATGCAAGTTGAAAAAAATCCTTCCAAGAAATCCAAAGAGCACCCATACTCTGCATTCAGCTCAAGGCAAGGTGAATGCAGGCCATTCATTCTCAGAACTCCAAAAATCATTTTACATTCATAAGGCAATGCAGTTATATATAAAAAAATAAGACTATAATTGCATTTCAACTGCTTCTCCTACTCCATAGCAGAGTGATCTGCCTAGTTAGCTATGACCCTCTGCAGTCACTTGAGACTCTACCAAGTTAGATTAGGAAAACATTTTAAAGGACTAAAATTTGGCAAGATAAAGCCTTTTCCACTCTAACTTGTCTTTCATCCCACCCAGCAGAGAAAAAGGCAGATGAAGGGAGCTGGACGTTTGCAGGAACACACCAGATCCTCCAGCTAACTCTGGAGGATGTCACATTGCTACATTGCTACAACTGGATTCAATCGTTGTTGCCACCTTTCATTTTAATTTGAGTGACTATAGACAACTACTCAAAAATTCAGAGAAGGTGGCTCTGATGCTGAGCTGCCACATTGGATTGTGTGGAAACTCTTTAAAAACAAAAGTATCCATTACAGATGATCTGGTTGCACAAGTTTGTCTTTTTGCACTAATTTAGGTCATGACAATAGTACTTTTAGGACAATTAGTCTGGATTTTAGATGTGAGCCCTTTCTACTTTCAAGTCTATGCATAGAGGTAGTCATTTATTCTGTGGCTGCAACTAACAAGCTCCTATTTTGTATTTCCAATTACTGTGAAGTATAATTGTCAAGACTAGAAGCTAGTATTTTGTTAAATGTTAGCAAAATGAGGGTAAGGAAATGTCTGTAAACCTAGTGCCACTACCCTGGAAAAGTGAGAGTTCTCTGCTTCCACCTGTTAGTAAATAACCCAAAAGCTCAGACATTAAGTAATCTCTGTGAGGAAACAGCACAGAGAAGTTGAGCAGCAACAAGCAGTTTAATTTCACTTGTTACCAGGAAGGCCAAACTTACTTTTCAGAAGGAGATGCAAGGTAGCTTTGCCATTTGCTCTCTGTGTTTTAAAAGCTGCAGGACAGCTTGAGGAGAGATGTGCTCTGCAGCATCAATGCCTCCTCCATCAATAGAGCAAGGGGAGGAGACAAACACAGCTTAATTCCATTGTATACCAAGGCAAAAGGTCTCTCAAGCATCAAATTTGTCTTTTGGTTTTGTTCTTCTCTATTCTAGAATGCTAGAGAGGATGTCTTGTGTTGTCCTTGCAGCAATGCAGAGTGTCTCTGGGCAGAGTGTGATGAATGAATGGTTTTGTCATACGGCAGAGAGCTCCAGAGATCAGTTTTCTATTATGTGACAAGGCAGAGATTTCTATGGGTCATGAGCACATCCATGGTCACATTAGACAAAATTCTCCAAACCTTTAGCAGTAGTACAAGACTTCCCCTTTAAACAATATCTACAACAAATACACATTTGAGTTGCCCAAGGACATGACTTCCACGGTTACACATGGAATCTAATCCCCACACAGCATCTACCAGGATTGTCCCAAGTACCCAACTCAGAAAAACCAAGAAGAATTGCTTAGAAGAAAAACTGTCTATTGCTTTGGGCTCATACAGTCCTCTGGAGTACAGAGCCATGAATAAAGCTGCTCAAAGAAAGGAAGGTTATTTTTCTAAAGGACTTCCTTTAGTTAAATGTGAACTTTAAGACAACGTCAGTGCTGTTTATTTGTTTTGGAATTACTTTTCATATTGCCTGTATGTGTGGAATTCCATAATTAATAGTGTAATTTATTAGTAATTGATTTAGTAAACTGGTTGAAAGTTCAGTAGTTACGACAAGCATAATTTAAAGTGTAAATTTATAGCTATGCAGCTTGGAAAGAAGTCCCCAGGAGGGATATCCAGAAGGAATTCCTTAGTGGAATCTTTCGTAGCTTTGTATGATATACCTTTATATTTTAGACAAATGGGCATCCTTGTAGTGGAAAGTTAATAGACATTTCAGATAAGGTCCAAAAATGTTACTTTGCAGCAAAAAAATATTTTTAGTCTTGTTAAACATTCAGACCATAATTGATTTGTATTGATGCCTGGAGTTTTGCAGGGGCAAGTACTGTGAAAGCCTCTGCTGACACAAAGGGTTATTGATTTACAGCTGCAGCCTCTGCACCCAGCAGAGTATTTGCTATCAAAGGGTAACATAAAAGAACCCCAGGAGCTCCAAAATGTCCAGAGTTGACACTGTTTTGAGTGTAGATATGTAGTCTATAGGGATGCTGTGACCCAATGGAATGTATTCTGAGCCATCCAAGGTTTAGATCTGATTGAATTTCATCTGAAAGGTGAAGTATTTTGAATTGTAATTTATAACCAAAATAGAAAATGTGTTGGAGAGAAAGTCGGATGCTGAATTTGTAGCTGTGTCCAAACCAGACTTTTTAAAGTGCTCTGAAGATACTAATACTTAATTTGAAAAAAATAATAACAGACTTTAAGCAATACCCTTGCCCGACTAAAGGTATTTAATACAAATCTTATATCTTTGGGCACTTCCCCAACTCATTCTGGTACCCCAAGTGTTATTTCACTGGCATTGTGGGAAAAGCAGTTCAGGTCTATTAAACACTTATTTTTTTTGTCCTTGTTTGTTTTAAAGAAACTCTCTTGACCTCTCTGCAGCATTATGTGAGTGGGATAACAGGGATCCATACACTCTATGCCCGCACATTATTTCCAGAGCCACTGTCAGATTCCTCCTCATTATGAAAATAAATGCATGCAGTGTTGATGTTGACTAAAGACTTAAATTGAAATGTCAACAGAAATACCCCTGGATGTCACAGACTCCACCTGCCCCTTTTCCTTTTAACAGGCTGTTACTGCACTTTTACTTTTGTCCAAGGCTCTCTGATAATAAGATTTTTTACATTATCATTTCCAACACAATGACAGGTTTATCCTGGCTAAGTGCCCAGATGGTGTTCCATTGGAAAAGAAACAAAGCCACTGAAGAGCAGCAGTTGTCTGAACTGAGCTCAGGTAGCTGAGTGGACCAAACCCCTGCACCTAAGTGTGAAGCAGAGAATTCCTTCCCAAAGGAAAAAGACCTCACTTCCATTTTTCATTTGTTCCATTTACCCTGATGTTAAACTGCAACTCTTCTACCTTTAGCTGGCTTTGGGGGTTTCCAAGAGAGTTGGTACAAAGTGAGGCCCTACTGCTGCAGCTTAAAAGTGTAACTCTGGGGAGACCTGGTCTGATTTTGACATAATGCTTCACAAGAGAATGAATTAATGCTTTAGTTTTAACTATGAAGAAGGGCTTATTTGTACCAGCTCTGTCACCTGCCAGTCAATACATAAGCACTAGTTATTCTTTACTCTCAAGGACCTACAGCTGATGCTAACTTCAAATACACTTCTGTATAGTCAGACAACTTTGAAAGTCAGGTCTGTGCCCAGTAATGGCTACTGAATCATATGCTTTGGAAATCATCCTGGCCACTTCAGTATGCCTCATAGTGTATGGATATCTTATATGTTAGGCTTAGGTACATATTATGCCTGAGGAAGGTGGAATAATGAGGAATTAGTATTTTTCTTTAAATTATATATCTCATTTAGGCTTGCAACATCAGTGGCCATTTATCTTGCAGTTTAAGGATATATTTGGCTTATAGTCCTTATTTCTACATTAGATGAGGTAGGAATTAATGTCTAAATGTAAAAATTCTTTGAATATTTAGAGAAAGCTTATTATTTTGTTCTTTACTTTTTAAAAGGGCATAGTAGACACATGTTTAATATTATTCACTGTGTCTATAATAGACCCTGGCTGTGTGTGGATTACTACATTAAAAATGCTGGGAAGGGAATTTCACGTTGTAAGAAGTAGATAAATTCATCCTGCTCTATTTCTTATTTAAAAAACATGCTGTGCATTAAATGAAATTCTGTAGCCCAAGGAATCTTTGCTGCAACCCTGCATTCTGCATAAGTGAAAACTGTTACTATAGGAAACATGATTTATGGGAAAAAGTTTTCTTTGTTTCAGATCAGTTTTCTAGTGCTACAGCTGTCCACATAGGTAAGCCTGTAGCATCTGTAATCACACTGTTTAGGCACCTGTTGTGTTAAATTTCCTTCTAAATTAAGAACTTTGCTTAGAAATGCAATGAATTGTGAGGGGTAAAATCCAAGTGAGATCCTTGGCATGTAGAGCTTCTTTTGAGGGTCCTGTATTTGAACCTTGTAGTTTGTGGGATTTTGTTGTTTTTGGTGTGGGTTTTTTTGTGTGTTGGCTTTGTTTGTTTGGTTTGTTTTTATGTTTGTTTTTTGGTGGTGGTGGCTTGTCATTGCTGTTTTTTTTTTTTCTTGTTTTTTTTTTTTCTTTTGAACATAATGAAATTTTAGTTGCTGTTTCAGTTCTTAAATACAAGAGCACAGCTAAATTCTCAGGCAGGAGCTATTAGTATTTTGCCTTTGTAGCCATTTTCTAATCATTGTGCAGATGAAGTATATCAGGATGAGAAAGTTACTGTAGTTTTTTAGCATAAAACCAGAAGGTAAGAAAACCCATTCAAACATTTTAGACCTTTATAAAGCAGAAATTTAATTTTAAAAGAAATGTAATGTTTGGCTATGCTTTTACTCCTATCTTAAATGGGAATCCAGTGTCAAATGAAATGGGGCCAGAGCCCCTCACATCTGGTGTTAAGGCCCATCCAATCTGCTAACTAGGGTGAGGTATGGCCTTTCAAAGGGCTCTCCTATGATTACAGTGGCCTCTAACCCTGGCAGAGCTTGGAGGAACAATCTTAGTCATTTTCTCCATTAACTTTCAGTTACCTTTACCTTCATTGAAGTTCATTAAATTTCCTGGACAGTTTTCCATGCATACAGAGCCATCCACCCTGTTTGCAGAAGGTTTTGGAAGATTTGTCAGGGAATAATTCATCCCATGTCAAAGACACTGTACTTAGCTGCTATGACTTCTTCCATCAGTCCTTAGCACATGGGTTTCTGGACTGAGATCACAAAAGTCAATGGTCCACCATGCTGTCTTTCTTTCTACTTTTATGTTACTTCCATCACTCACCCATTTCCAGGCTTCTGGTGGTACTCAGAATTACTCTAAGCAATAGTCTTTTACCTCTTCTTTATACTTGTTGACAAGATATTCCATTTTAGGACTGAAACTAGGAGTCATATGTAAATGTCAGATGTCATTAGGAGTCAAAATCTCCTATAAAAGACCCTTATCTCAACAGATTTAGTTGTAGAACTTAAGAAAAAAAGCCCTGACATTGATTTTAAATTTGAAACTGCCAGCTGGTGGCAGCTTTTGTTAACTCTTACTTATGGCCATGTGGGCATAAGGGGAGCCACAGCACAGCATCCATCCCCCTTCCTCCTTGGCTTCAGCAGATCCCAAGAAAGCTCCCTGAAGATGCAGCAGCACTGAAGGGGATGCAGCAATTCACTTTTGCTGATGGAGAGCCAAAAGGGAAGTTAAATACATCCAGGCTTCTTAAGATACTACAGGTAACTGCACAGATGATGTGATGCCACAGCACAGCACCTTCCATCACTCGGGAAAAGTTTCAAGAGGCAAAACAGAAGAATAGTTCTGATCACACGTTTCAGTTTTCATAAATCCACCTCCACAGCTTCTACACAGATCTAGGTGCTCAAGTTTTCAAAGTAAACTCAAGCCATCTTCCTAGCACCTCCCTGTGCTCCTACTGCTGACTCCTGTCTTTTACCAGGGATTGTGCTGCCACAGCTAGACAGTTTCTGTTCTTAGTGGTTTTAGGAGGAAGATAAAGGAGCCTCAGGGGAAGTTTGTTTTGGGATGTGAAAGGACTTGTTAGCTGAGTGCACTTTGCCAGGTACTGTACTACTGTGTGTGTAGAAGAAGCTCCTCTGCTGCCACATACTGCATGACTCCAGAGGTAAATTCCCATGGGCCCTCCATAAACCCTCTCTGGTTTTCACCAATACATCATAAAATGTGTGCTTTCAGAGGGCAAGCAATCTGTGGGAGAAGGTTCTTGAGGAACTATGTACTCAAAAGAACACAAATCCCAACACAGAAATTCTCTACATAGAGAGCCAGATATGAAGGCTAAAGGGGAGTACCAGTGTGCAGGGGCACGTGAAATGTATGCAAGAACCAGCTGTTTAGTTTTAGAAGGTGTCCATGAGTGTGTCTCTACCAGTTGCCTGCACAAAGACTGCTTTACCATCATGGTAAAGAAGATTCTCTCAGCTCCATTTGATTCCTTCATCTCTTGCTACTTTGCAGGTAGAGCAGAAGACTGGTGTATGCCCAAAGCTATTAACACCAGAATTAAACCCAAAGGGCCGTCCCTTCTTCCCCCCTCTCGACGGCTGTGGATGATCCCGCAAAAGTATCTGACAGATAATGACGGCTCTAAACCCATCATTAGATGACAATACTGGTGATTAAAGCGGCTCAGAATGTCAGCGTGTGCCTCTTTGTGAGGAAAGTGTCACAGCGATGTTTAAACAAAACGTGTGACGCCGCAGGTAGAGAGCTCGGTGGCAGCCTGTGGCTCGGGTAATCGAAAACGGAGGGAGGCAGAGGGGTGGTGAAAGGAGTTTGGTTTTCTCTGTCTGGTTACTGAGCTGTTGGATGCTCTGTGTGACCCGAATTTCTCGGGCTGCTGGTTGTACACTAACCTCTTTTTTAGGTCCCACTGCTATTTATGGGCAGGTGGGCACTGAGATTTCCATGATTATTCTAAATGCAGTGTCTAGTAAAACCATGAGTTTGAGACTCAGCATACTAACTAGAAGCCTAGGGTGACTAGGTTCACAGACACTACTTGTCTGCAAACTGACAAATAAATCCCAATTTATCTATCTGGAGAACAAATATTGGCAAAAGGAACCTGAATTGACCAGCTCCATTAAACTCACTAAGATTGTGAATTCCTTTTTATTCATTGAGCTCTATCCACCAACTCCATACCAATATCCATGTGATATTTTTAACTCGTTTGCCTTACTTGTTGAACCACGCTGCAAACTGGTTTTGTTACAGTAATAATAATTATTAAATGTCTAATAAAGGACAAGGTTTTAATATAAAAGCTGAAAAAAAAAAGAAACCCAAACTAAATATTCATCAGTTACAAAAATGTTGTCTTATGCAGTGAAGTTGAAATGCAATTAGATGTATTTTGCATATATTGTGTTAAATAAATACAGATGGATGGGTTATGTTCTGTGCTTTTATGCACATGACAATATTGCCAAACTATCTCTTAACAGCATTTTAAAGTCCTCTAGGTTGCCTTTGCTTTTATTGATCCTGTATCTACTACTGTGGCACCTCTTCTGTTGCACTTGTGCTTTGTAGATTCTCCCCGTGCATAATGTGAGGTGAGAGGAATTCCATGGAGTCAGAAAAAGTCAGGGAAGGCTAGGTAAGTCAGAGAAGTAAAATGAAAGTTATTGCTTTACCAAAAAAATCTCAGGTGAGTGCAAAGCAAATAATAGCCTAATTCTTTTACCTCAGACAATTAAAAGTCAGTGTGTGTTAAGAATTTGATTCTTATCATACTAAAATTAATGGCAAAACTCTCACTGACTTCAATAGCAACAGCAGAAAGTAGAATGAAATTGCCCTTTAGATTGATCTGAAAGAACTATTTCCTTGAAGTTTTTAACAACATTATTCTTAATGACAAGAATCATGCTTTAAGCAAAAGACTGGTAATCAGGAGCCTTGTATACCGTTCATGGAACAGAAAAGCACATGCTGAAGTTAAAGGGCATGTCTAATTGCTTTCGCTTGGTGTCCCCAGAGCTCAGTGTCCCGACAGCTCAGTGTCCCCAGAGCTTAGTGTCCCCAGAGCCCTGCCCCATAGCTTGGTGTCCCCAGAGCTCAGTGTCCCTGCATCTCAGTGTCCCTGCAGCTCACTGTCCCCAGAGCCTGGTGTCTCCAGCAACCTGCCCCATGGCTCAGTGTCCCCAGCACCCTGTCCCATGGCTCGGTGTCCCCACAGCTTGGTGTCCCCAGCAGCCTGTCCTGCTGCTCAGTGTCCCCACAGCTTGGTGTCCTGTGGTGCCCTCATGGCTTGGTGTCCCCAGAGCTCAGTGTCCCGACAGCTCAGTGTCCCCAGAGCTTAGTGTCCCCAGAGCCCTGCCCCATAAATCTTAAAGATAACTCTGAATTTTATTTGCTATCTTTCCTGTGATGACCTTGAATGACACAAATGGTTATACACAGCTGGATTGCAAACTTTTTCCTGCTAGGCACTGACATATAAACACTTTCTGTGTAGTTTGTAATCATTATCTTGGTTATTTATTTTAAAATATACAGTTCTTTGAGTTTAGTGCTTCTCCTGGATTTCTTCAGAAATAGTGTCTGCATTAACATCACTATGACAGCACTAAGTTTCTGGAGAAGCAAATATATTTAAACCTAAGTATCAGAGAAAAGCATGTCCAACATGCAAGTCAAATGTGAAATGTTAATAAAGTCACCTCAACTGTACCTTTTTTATTCTGCTTGGAGACTCCTTCCTTATGCTTTCACAAACCCAATTTTACAGATCAGAGTAACTATTAAAGAATGAGAACCATACAGCTTGAGCAGCTTGGCACCCACCCTTTAAAACTGGATGTTTAATGACTCTGAGGGACTCCATAGAGCTTAGGAATTCCTGTTCAGCTTTTTCAACATCAAGTGTCTCCCAGTTGCACTTGGAATATTCAGTGTAAAGATGGGTTTTCCAGCCAGAGTGGGGTTTCAATCATCTTTTCCCTTAATCCAGTCATATTTCTGATTTCTACTGCATACTAGACAGATCTTTTCAGAGTACCACATATTTTATTTCAGAGATCTTGTCCCTGTATAGCAGTAGTCAGCTCATAAAATAAAGATATCTGGTTAGAATAACTCTCGAAAAGTAGCTCCCTTAAAACATAAAGTGGCATTAAAAAAAAAAAAAGAACACTGACTTCTCGTGTTGAGAAGAGACTTGAAGGCATATCTACAGGCAAATTTAAGCCTTCAAAGTCACAGAACATATAGCAACCCCTAAGCAATTTAAGAGATTAAACTGGTCATCACAGAGTTTGGCTTGGGTACTGATGTTCATACTTGATGGGAATTCAAGCATCTTGTTATTGCTGATTTCACTGAGATTTAGGTATCTAACTGTTATGGTCTTTACTGCCTAAAAAACTTTAGCAATTTAAGTACTATAACTCTGACACCTAGATCTTTCTAAAAAGGGGCTCAGAAATTTACCCTTAATAAGAATGCTGTTGTAATTTTTACACTCCCAAAACATAAGGCATCAATAAGTAAGCATATATGCTCTTAATGCCACGCTGGATTTAGAGTGGTGAATTCCTGTCTTGGCCATTGTATATTAAAGTATAAGTGATAATACAAAAGGCTCTAACAAAAGATAGAAGTGGCATGACATTTTTTTTACAAAATATGGCCATAAGCCAGTCTTTGAAACCCATCTGGAAATGGACAAATATTGGGCAAAGCAGAGAGATTGTTGAGAAGCTTCTAATTTGCTTTATTTTGCAGAGTTTCCTCCAAGCACTAGATTTTCTTTATTGCTGCTTTTATAATAGCTTGCGCTCCTCCGCTCCGTGCGGGGACAGGCAGAAAGTAGGTCACGTTTGTCTTGGCCGCCGCAGAAATTCCTCCGGCGGATTTAAAACGCAGCAGCCGGGGCTCGGCTGAGCCCGGCACCCCCCCCCAACCCCGGCACCCCCCGACGCCACGGGGGCACCCCGGCTCGGCCCCCTGGCCCCCCTCCAGCCGGGGATACCCGAGCGGTACCCGGGTGATGCACCCATGGGTGCCTGGCAGCACCCGACGCCGCTGCGGTGTGAGCGGGCGTGTGCGATGCACGAGTGGGGGGCGGTTCACTTCGGGGGTCCCCACAGACCCCCAGGCACAAGCCCCGGGGGGGAGCCCCATCACCTCTTCCTGCCTCTTCCTCCGTGGATGAGACTGGACAGTGTAAGTTATCAAAGTAACTCAACTGCAGTTAACTCTTACACTGTGCATTCCCACACACTGACAGGAATGGGATGTGGGGAGAAGGATTTGTTCCATTTCACCCTACCCCAGGGATTTGGCTGATACAGATCTGTTAAACATCTTCAACTTTGGGTGTCACAGGTAGTAAATCATGCAAAGTGTTGGTTTAGCAGCAGATAAACCATAGTTCAGCTTTTCCATATTTGAAGAATGGAATGTCCCAAAGGAAGCAACACCCTGTGTGATGAGATAGGAGGAAGACAAAGAGAGAAATGTGCAGACTAGCAAGGTTGGATGAGTGTCAGGAAGAGTTTCCCAATGCCCTGTGACTGGCCTTTCTCCTGCTGTCTCAGTACATCAGGGTGATGCCCCCCGGGGGACGGTGCTACGAAGAGGGGCCATTCTTCCCCACAACCCCCAGACATGCTGTTCAGGTTGGCATTGCAAGAAACCCAGAGCTCCTGCTGAAACCTGACTGGGCAGCAGTATCTGGAGTCATCTCAGGACTGCTCCTGTTGCTGGTTGCCTCTGGGGTAGTGACAGTAAGTAACAGCTACAGGACATATTAAATATTCCCATGGAAAGATTTTGTGCAATGGACCTGGGAGGTGCCTGTTCCCTTGGGCATCACCTGTAAAGCTGAAAAGCAGAGTAAATTGTAACTCAGCAGCATGTTTGGTTTTAGGTTTCTCAGGAACATCAAATCCACCTATTTATCAGTTGATAAACTGCAACTCTTCGCTCCGAATTTGCTCAACAATTGCTCTCTTTTTTGCTTACAGTGTTCTTTTCTTTCTACTATGAACGTTTTCTAGGTTTCTCAGGAACATCAAATCCACCTGTCAGTTGATAAACTGCAAATCTTTGCACTGAATATGCTTATCAGATGCTCTCTGGTTGCCTACAGTGTTCTTTCTACTATGAACGTTTTTTAGGTTTCTCAGGAACATCAAATCCACCTATTTATCAGTTGATAAACTGCAAGTCTTTGCACTGAATATGCTTATCAGATGCTCTCTTGTTGCCTACAGTGTTCTTCTCTGGACTGTTAGCTTTTTTACCTTTTCCCCTGCAAACTTTCCACAGAAGGCTTTGAGTCAGTTTTTTCCACCTATCAGCAAGTCTGGGCATGGCTCTTGGCTTGAACAGGAGACATCCAGAAATACTGGATGGCTGGTGGAAGAAGTCTCATAATTAAAAGGAGCAACCCAAGTTTGCATTAAAACAATGTCCCAGGACAGGATTTGCATCACCACATTCTGTGACAATGAGAGGGGCGACAATGGACCCAGTTGTTTATTATTTGATTAATATCACACGGTGCTTAACTAGTGTAGAGGTTTTCACCTCCGTGGCCCAAGCAGTCAGCAATTACATTTTGTTAAGCTAAAAACCTCTTTAACCTTTCATTTGGGTAGAATTTTTAAAGAGTACATTTTTATGAGTCCAGATATAAAATAAGACTGTAAAAAGCCTTCAAGAGAAGCTGGCTGGTGCTCTATCAATTTGAGAGATCGATCAATATCACCAGTCGAAAACTACTCAAAAGCAAGACAGCTCTAGCTACAGCTGAAGTGAGAACCCATCTCAGATGTGCAGTGCTCACTTGTGTCCTTGTCTATGTACAGGACTCTCAACTTTTTCCATCATCGTTTTGATGAAAACAAAGGGTGGAGAACTTTTCCTGGTCAAACACTTTGCTTTCAGCAAAATTTCCCAAGCTAATCCATCTGCAAATTCTCATTTCAAAAGATACAGCATTGCCCTTCAATAATGGACAGTATGAAGAAGTAGAGGAGGATGGAGAGCAGAATCCAGATGAAGTCAAGCATGCTGAGAAGGTAGTTTATTCTGTATGTAGCCAACTCAAGGGCTGCCTGTGTGTCCCATCCGTCCCACAGCTGAGTTCAGAAGGGCTTTCAGGAGCTGCTGTGACAGTCATGCTTCCAAGCACAGGTTGTGTTGATATAACTTCCCACTGTACACGCTGTCAGACAGATCTGTAGTACAGTGTCCCATAGTACAGATTAATCCATGTACAGGCTGTAACATGTCAAATGAGTGCAAACTGACAGAGCTGAGAGTTCGTACATTACAAGCTGCTAATTGGCACTTTGGTGTATCATGAATCATCCACTCTCCATCAGATCAAGAATATTTAATGCTTAAACCTCGTATCGAAATTTCTTTTATTATTTCAAAAATCTATGAGCGGGAAAATTTTGAGTCACTCTATATGGCAACAAATGCTTCTTTTCTTTCTCTGTTACTTATGATCTGATCCAGGAGCCAATGATGGAACAAACATAATAAACTAGGTCAGCTAATTATATAATCACACGGGTAACTATAAAAAGAAACAAACAAGAAGCATAAGGGTAAAGGGTTACATACACATTGGTGCTAGGCCATAAAAGGTATTTTCCAGTATGCCATCCAGAAATACTCCTAAGTGTCTCTTCAGACCAATCATATTAAACAGAAGCTAATATGTAAATGGTGTATTCATTTTTGAAGTGAGCCTGGGAAGGTTGGCAGGAGGAAAACACAAATGTTTTGATGAAAAATGCAAGCTTTCTGGTGTCTCTTGGCTGTAACTGCTTCTTTTTTCCTTGCTGTACCTCCAAAATAGTTTCAGCATTCACTGTGGATGATTTAGGGTGAGAATTTAACTTTGTAATAGCACAGGGTGGCAATTCTGTTAAAAATAGTAATGTTTCTGATCTCTCTTTCATTAGACACAATTCAAATCTAAACTAGCCATCCACCCCCCTGAAGTGCAGTAAGGAGCTGAGGGCTGCATTTCCCACTGCTGTGAACAGTCCCCACCAGCAGGCTTATTTCAAATATGTTGGCTAGGCAGAACAGAGGAAAATTATTTTGCAGCACTGCCTGCAAAGTATGTGCAAAGTCATGCACTCCAGTAAATCCGGTTCTTATCATACCTCACATATTTAAGGATAAGTTTAAGTGTTTAATTGGGTTGTAATTAAATTTTGATTAAAAAAAAACCCGCAAATACACACTCTCAAATGCAAGTTTGTGGCCAGATCTGAAGGAAATGCATATTCAAGGACCCAGCACTTCATTTGGGTTCACTGGCAAGGAGGAGCTCATCACCTTCTCTGTGCAATATGAATGTATTTGATGCACAGCATAAAACTCCTACAGCTCACCAGGATGAAATTTTCATATAGAATGGTTGCCTGGATGCACCCTCGACTTGGATTAATTACCTTATTCAACCCTTCCTCAGAGGCTTTCTGGGTAAATATCCTTTTAGACTCAGTGTTTGAATTTAAGCACTTTTCTCAAATAGAGACAGGTTTGAAAACTCCTCCGAGGTGATGCAGAACACTGAAAGCATTTATTTCCCTAAGCTCTTGCAGTACTGCTTCTGCTCAGAGCTCACAAGAGGTAGAGAATCTGTATTGGTCTGGAGCTCTGCACATTCTAAACCTCTCATCCCCGTCTCCAAGGAATGAAAAGTTCCTTCTAGAAAAATATATTTCAAGAAAATGAACCTTCTGACTCAATTTCTGGTAAAGTAGGCTTCCATTGTGACCTAATATTTTATCATGTAGGAAAGAAAGCAGTGGAAGAAACTGTAGCCAGTGCTGTCCCTTTGAAAAGCAAAGTCAAGTAAAATAATTCTTGTGGGGTAGTCAAACTGAAAGAAAAGCCTACACTAAAACCACTTGTGGGTCTAGGTCAGCTTAGTTCCAGCAGGAAAACACTTTCTTCCAGGGCAAACTTCAGGTCCCAATTCCTAGCAATTGATTTTCCAATTCCTCTGCAAATCCCAGTAGTCCAGCGACTCCACTAAGCACAGCAAAACTTGGTTCAATTCCTTCCAGGAGAGAAATGAACCATTTCTTCTCCCCCATCTCCTTCACCGAAGGAGCCCAAACCATCACTGGAGGAGTGGAAAAGCAGAAGGTACTGTGGAACCCTGCAGGGAAGGGGCAGAGCTGCCCTGATTCTGGCAGATTGGCACAGAGGAGATGGCAAATGAGGCTGCCAAGGAGCTGGCAGAGCCCCTGCTGAAGGACAAACCCTTGGTGTGACTGGCAGTCACTGCATTTGTCAGCTTCAATTGCAGCCTAAGCAGCTTCTGCATCTCAGCCTTTGCCACAACTGGATGGGGAAGCCTCAGCCCTGCCCTGTGCCGTGTGCCCAGCAGGTGCTGAGGGTGAGAAAATCACCAAATCCTTCCCACCCAGGTCTCCTTCCAGCACCAAACACGACACTTATCTTCAGGTCTCACCCCCAAACCCAACCACCAATGGAGCCAGATGCTCCTTCTCATCTTCAACAGAGGTTCAATAGTATTTTGCTATATATGCAGTGATATAGATGAAAAAGGATTATACCTGTCCAGGTTTGGATGCTGATCTAGCCATAAAACTCAGTAAAGTTCTCTTCTCCTTAACTAATTCACCATGCCTCTAAAGAAAAAGAAATAATTAACATAGCATTCATGAGTACAAAATTACTAAGGTAAACATTTCCAATCAGAAATATTTTAAATAATATACTAACATATTACTTATTTAACAGGTAAATAACTGACCATTAGTTTGGAAAAAAACAAATAAAAACCCCCAAACAAATGAAAAGCAAACAAACTCACTGCTTACCATGGGAAACAAGTTCATTTCATGCACCTTTTCTGAGCTTTCAAAGGAGAAGAAAATGATGAATGAATGCCTGTTGTGTTGCATAAGTCGGGGGTTTGTCAGTACTTGAGATTTACAGCAAGATTAAGCTGTGAATTGAGAGATGGCAATAATAATCATATTTCTTCTGGAGCCTGTGAATCCATGCCAGGCTGTGCAGTGTGCCTGGACTCGGGAACTAAGGAGATCTCCCGGGTGTGGCTGCCCTGGTGAGTCAGTCGGGTAGTCCCTGCTGCTGTACCAGCCAGGGACAGGCATGTCAGATAGTTGGCATTCCTCACACAGGTTAACTGTTCGAGCTGACACATGGCCACTTAGCAGAGAATTTACCTTAACCAGCTCGAGTGCCAACTAATGCAGTAGTATATCCTTATTTAAAAATGTCCGTTTACTTGACTGTTGTTCTCTTTTGTTTTTGTCGGTAAGATAAATTTAAAAAATTCACCTGAACTGTTAGTAATAATTAACATTTTTCATTCCAGAATTGTCACTTTTTTCCTTTATTTGAGGCTTGACATTTCAACCCAGAGTATAATAAAACTTTTTTCAATGATAAAGGGAAAAGAAACCCCATTCAAGAGATTGTATCTATCATAACATTACTCAGGTGTATTCAGTATTCAAAATGATGGAAATGAAAGACCTGAAATAACATTTCTATTATATTGTGAAAAGACAATTTATTGGGAAGATTGTTCCCCTGGAACCTGATGTCCATGCTCGCTCCGAGTTGACTAATTAAATGTAATTTGTACTGAATTCAATTTATTATATGAACTGGCTTGCTAAATAAATTTTTTAAAAAAATACAGCAGGGCAATTTTTGAAGTGAAAAAGTCAGAAACCCATTTTGAAGTTAAAATAGACAAAAATACTTTGTATATCAGGTCTAGATAATATTCCCCCCTCAACTTGCTTGTCACTCTTCTTCATGCACCCACTGGGCACATTGTTGGGTCATGGTAAATTATCTGACCACCAGGATCATTCAGGTCCTTCTCCTTTTTCTATCTTCAAAAAGGAATAATTTCAGCTTCCCTTCTTGACTTCTCTTGGAAATCTTTGAATGATCAGCCCATGATTTTATGAATTCTTCCTATCAAAGATTGGGAATACTGGGAGGGGAAGGAGGAAGGTGCTGCAAGGAGTGGCTGCTGTGGGTGTTTCCCAATTGTGCTTTGAAGAGCTGTGGGACTGCTTCAGAATCTAATCAAAGAGCTCCCTGCCTTCTCGTCAGCAAAAATTAAAGCCCTGGGTAGTTCAGAGTCCAGGGTGGACTGAGCACAAAATCTTTTCTTCTGCCAGGAGGATTTTTGATTGACTTAAAATAAGTAGTTTAATGTTCAGTTTCAGCTTGTTAGAGTTCTGATACTCATGTAAATTAAGTCTTGCCTGAGTTAGGATTCAGGCTTTTGGATTAGGGTGCACACGGGTGACTAAACTGTGTCCCTGGTCTTCAGGAAATGTTTAAGAACTTCATATTTTTAAGATGTCTAAGCTATAGAGAAATGTGTCAAACTGATACACAATATTCAATCTTACCAGAGAGCAAAGAGTTAACACAGACTTTGGTCTAAGCAGGAGGGCTATATCCAGAGGAACCAAAACCAGGTTAAAAAAAAATGCTAATTTTATGCTGAAGTGAAACAATCAGGTAAAAATGGATTGAAACCATTTATTATTACTCTTATATGGGGTTGGATTTATTGGATAGAAATGGCAAAAATATGTTAATGCTCATGTATGAATACAGCCTCCAATATACCAGAAAAAAAAAAATATGGGAAAGGTTTCTGGGACAACTCCAGGCATTTCAAGATTGTGGGAGGATAGTAACTTACATATAACTATATACAGAAAATGACTAAGTAAATTCCAAATATAGCTTGGACAAACTAGTCTCCTTCTGCTATCAACAAAATCCCTTTAACTCAAGACACAGGAAGATGAGCCCATCTGCTCAGTCTTCTGTTGGTCACTAGTCTACATGGGTAAATTTAGTTCTGGCTTTTGATTTTCCTCTGAATTAATGGTGACAAACCACTACATGCATTATTTCCTTGGAGGACTTGAAATCACCCAAGCTCAAGGACCCTCACCTGTAAAACACATGTGCTGGAAACTCTACCAGTACCTAGGGTGCTCAGTGAGGTCTAGCACATGAACTAAATTGGTTCTCCGTATATGTGTAGGATTTAAAGAAGAAATGGACCAACTTAGGTCAACAGAGCTCCAAGACACAGTGCAAAAAACAGATTTTTAATTCAGAACGTGTGAGGTGTGATAACATGTAACTATTTTGTCTAAATTGATGTCAGCATTTCTTTTGAATAATGTTTCCTTTCTAATTTGTGAATCTATGGTAATGAACTGCTATCAATGGCCCACTACCCACCAAGCTGTTGTGAAATTGATGTCTGGAGTCATCTTCATCTATCTTTTCTTCACTAGAAAGTGCATGTGGTGCTAGAGACAGGTACTGAGAGAACAGTAGCTAGCTCCTAATTATGTTTTCAGGTTGAAATGACAGCATTCAGGGGGGGAGACGCGGATCCCTCGGCAAAAGTTCCAACGCCGCTGCCGGAGCCGCTCTCCTGCCGATGGAAATAGGCAAAAAAAAAAATGCGGGAGAAATGAAAAATAATCGTTATTAGTAAAAAAAAAACACACCCCAAAATGTCACACACACACCCCCCCCCGGCCACGAAGCTGCCAAAATGGATTTTTTTGGAGGGGGTGGTTTTTTTAAGGGTTTGGGAACGGGAGGGATGAGTTGGGATGGGGGTGGGGGGTGTGTCTTGTGGAGTTGTCCCAGGGAAAATGGGGTGCGCTGGGGGAAATGGGGTGCACGTCGGGGGGGCGGCGCTGGCGTTGAGCCCAGATCGGAAGGGGGTCGGGCCTTTGCTTGTGGAGATGACAGGGAAGACTCTCCCAGTGGCTACCCTCAGCAGTGGCTACCCTCAGCAGTAGTGATTTCTGCATGAGGAACCTGTGAGGAAAGAGCAAGTGTTCTCCCCGTCCTCTTTCTGCCTTTCCTAATAAGTTGGAAAGCGGAATTTATGGTTTTTTCCCATCATTATTCCACCTTTTTTTTTTTCCTGAGCTTTCACCAATGTTACAGGAATGTGGAAGATTATCTGCTGTGGTTTCATCTGAAAACTCTCATCAAGCAAGACACATTCTGTTTAATGCTGCTTAATTATTATTCTTAAAGAGATCTGAACTCTGAATCTTCGTGGCAGGGAAGAAAGGAGAATATTAACAAACCAGCTTCTCCTAAAGCCTGGCACACGTTAGCACTGATTATACCTTTTGTTCCCAAAGCCAAAAGAGAGCAATACTGGGAGGCTTCTCACTCTAGTCCACCCTCTTCCCTCAACTGCAAGGGCTCCTGTGTCAGAAATGCTCTTCTAATGCTGTGGTGGCCTCTACTGAGATATTTAGAATTGCCCCCAGCAGCTGTTTGGCCCCTTTTTTTTTTTTGATGCTTGGCTAAAATAAAACCAGGAGCTCCTCCTATACAGTTTAATATACCAGCTATATCACTACTACACAGATCTGGTGTGAGCAGTTAGCACTGCACTAAAATGGAAGAGGGCAACGATGCATTGAACATTCACACCTACTAAAGAGTAGAGAATTGTACTTCATGAAATTATATGGAAGGTTTTATTGCTTTCAGTGTCTTTGCTGTGGGCATTGAATCCTTTACTTTCTCTCTGAAGGCTATTTTTGCTTTCTTTCTGAACACAGAGTGACATGCAGATTTATCACTTCCATTGAGCTTTGGTACTGTTCCATTATAGGAAAAAATACTGCTTCCAGGGAAAGGAACCTGCTTTGCAGACTGCATACATTCTTCGTTACCCTGAGTCATCACTAGTGGGAGCATAAAAATAACATTTTCAATTCAGACCACTTTCAATAACACTCCCTCTGGAAGATGCTGTTGTGAAAAAAAGGGAAGGACAATGTAGCTGCAAGTCTGAGAGTGCTGTTGTTCACACTGCTTTTCTGAGTTACCCCCTTTCCAAATTCCACTTTTCTGCACAATAAGTCAGTAATCATTGCAGAAAAGCAGGTGCTGTGTTTTTACCTTCCAGCCCAGAGTGTTTCAATGACGCTGCAACCTTCTCAATGCTGCCTAACTTAAATATAAAAGATTAAGACAATTGCCTAGAAAACCCATTACCTTCGGCTGTTGCTGATGAACCTTCTAATTCTTCCTGTACGTAGGGCTCTCCTTATAGCAAATGCTAATCCTTAGGGTTGATATTTTCACTCCAAATGCTTTTCTTTTTTTGATTCTCCAGAGCAAACTTGGAAGTATCTCTTGTAAAATGTTGAGAGTTCTTCCTCAGCATCACAATATGAAAGTTTGTCTCCATTAACAGAACACAGTTTCAGCAGCTCTGGTGGTGTTGGTGGTTTGGGTTTGTTTGCTTTATTTTTTCTTTAACCTGACATGAACTACATTATTGAAAACAAAAACAAAGCCTAGAGACACTACCACTGCAGTCTGTCATCTCTCAGCATTGCCCCCTGAACCTAATTCAACTTCCCACAGTACATATGAAGCTCATGTTAACTCCAGTTTTGGTTGTTGCTGGGATTTTTCAGCACATCTGCTTTTACCTTTCAGCTCTGCATTCCGCTTTGTACTAACTCGGAGAATAATTTTCAGTGGTGCTTTCAGGAGAAACGGCAACAGATGATTACTCAGCTAATATAGTCCTTTCCTGCCATCTTGTGGCACTACAGAGTTTGCAACCTTCTGTTGCACAATTTTTATTTCAAATTAAGTTCATGGTTTTTAATTTTCAAATGCCATCCTGTTAAACACCACACACACACATAGAGTGAAATCTTGCTCCTACTGATAACAGTGTCAAAACTCTTACTAATTAAAAAACTTCCTGACTGCAATAATTGTTTTCATTTCAATATCTGATTATGAAATAAATAAATAAAAAGCCAGTTCAAACTAAAGAATGTAAAAATAAGTTTCCATTTTAAAGAATAAATTCCTGTTATACTGAAATAATCTGAAGTTATCTCCAAAATAATACATTACAAGGGTCTAGCTCTCCACACACAGGAATGACATCCTACCACCTTTCACCACTCCCTCCATCACTTACCCCGAAACACCATCTTTTTTTCCTAGCCCTCTCCACAGAAGCTCAAAAAAACAAGGAAGTTCTACCTTGATTTTGATTTTAAGGCCCTAACATCCCACCCTGGGACCTGCTCTTCACCAGCTCAGCCCTAACCCTGCTCAGAGTGTCTGGCACTTGGGATGCTGGAGAATCAGATTTTCAGCAACCCCTTGGCAGAAACTAGAATAATATTCTTTTTTAAATTCCATATTGAAATAAGGCTCTCTGATTGAATGGTTTGGGGTCCACGCTCAGCCTGCACAACAGCAGCCTGATCTTACAGCGCCGGGCGGTGGTGGGGGTGTTTGGGGTAAGGCGGGCGGGGGCGGGGGGGGGGCCTTTTCCTCCGGCCCTGTCGGGGGGCGGGGGTTTTTCCTTTTCGGGGGGGGGGGTGTGCACCGAGGACAGGGCAGTGGCCCCCTGCCGAGGACTCCTGAGCTTGGGATGCCGGATGGCATCGCCCGGCCCTGGCACGGCAGCGGGGGCACCTTCGGGGTAGTCACTGTACCACTAGCGACTACCTGCTGTCACAGGGCTGTCCCCAAGGGCCGTCCTCTCGCCAGGCTGCTGGTGGCTCTGGGTGGGGACCTGCAGCAGGTGGCCAGTGCTGGGAGGAGGGGACGGGTCCGAACCCCGCAGTCTCAGGCAAGGTTTGGGGTCGCGTCTCCTTGGCCCCTGGTAAGAAAGGGAAGGAGATGGGGCTCCCAAACCAGCAATTTCATCATTTGTAGGTGATTCGCAGCTTAACACTATTTCTTACACCATAACATAAAATTCAATCAATAAAACTTGAAAACAAATGGGAGATTAGCATAGGTACAAAACTGTGGGCATATCTCTGTGAAGTTTAGTGACCAATTTAAAGATCAGACTCAAGTGATCTAATTGTTTTTTCTGCTGTTTAGCTTCCTGAACCAGTGAAAGTACTTTCACTGTATCACTGAATTGGTGTTTTAGGTCAAATTGCTTGATTACACTGTCATACTTCAGTAATAATGCAACATTGCCTTGGTGGGCACGTTAGGGGCAGATTGGCCTTGGCCCTGGTGGGGACACTGGGGGCCGGTTGGCCTTGGTCAGGACATGGGGGCTGGGTCGGCCTTGGCCTTGGTAGGCACGTTAGGGGCAGGTTGGCCTTGGCCCTGGTGGGGACACTGGGGGCAGGTTGGCCTTGGCCTTGGTGAGGATGTGAGGGACAGGTTGGCTTTGGTCTTGATGAGGACATCGAGGGCGGGTTGATCTTGGTCTTGGAGGGGACATCAGGGGCAGGTTGGTCTTGTTCTGGTGGGCACGTTGGGGGCAGGTTGGCCTTGACCTTGGAGGGGGCATTAGGAGCAGGTTGGCCTTGGCCTTGGTGGGGACATTAGGGCGCCTTCTTTCGAGTCGCTCTGCCCCATCTTGGCAGGGTTTTTCTAATACCCCAGTGCCTGGACTGGTCCCAGCCGTGAACCTCGGGGTGGGGGGGTGCTTCCGTACCTCCCAAGAGCCGCTCGACTTGGTTCGTTGCAAGTAGTACACGTCGGGGTCACCAAATGTCGCTGTAAATCCCGAGAGTGGAGAGATGCAGCAACACACAAATTCAGCAAGAGCAGGCAAAAGAAGCAACTTTATTGAATTATAACCCCGTTTTATATACCCCAGTCCTATGGGGCGATTGGTCAGTGATCACCCATCTCCTAGGGTGATTGGCTAAAGTTCTACAACAACTATATCAAAATATTTTTCCAATGAGAGGCCCCTCAAGAAGGGAAGAATTTCCATCCCTTGTCTCATAAACGGAGATCCAATATCAAACAAACCAGGATTTCTCCATCGCTGTTTGAAAATATCTGTGGTTTAAATATACAACAACTTAGATAATAAACGTATAAGAAATAATTGAAAGGCAATTTGAAGGCATGGAAAAGAGGAGTAAAAAATGGGAAATACTGACAGCTTCAGAAAATTACATCTTATGGACTAATTTCAGCACTGTGTCAAACAGCTGCTGGAGAACAGTTACTCACAGGTCCTTCTTTCTCAATTGCAATACAAGAAGAACGAAGATTTTTGCTACACAAAGGCAATCTCCATGTAGCAAAAAAGCCTTTGCGGGAAGCAAGAGTCACCTCTGCTACAGTCAGTGGGAGAAAGAGTTATGGGGGTTTTGGTGAATAAAAGGGCTTAACTCTGCTCAGGTAGTGTGTTATTTGTTTATTCCCTGCTTCTGAGAAGTGTGTGGTTGTTTCTTTTTCAAGGGCCTCAAAGACCTATGCTGGCAATTAGCTTAGAGGGCTTAACATCTATGTAGGCTAGTCTTTTGCTGTGTTTGAAAGGCTGTTCCTGTGTGCACTGAGTGGGAAAACTAAAGAACTCTTACATCTCTGTTGTGCCTAACAGTATCTGGAGCAATAAGATGCTGACCAGTGCCTGAGCTGGTACTAGGTACTGCTTTAGGAATTGTATCATTGTAAACCCTCCCCCCTCCTTAATTAATCATACGCTGCTTCACAATTTAAATATGGAAATGACGAGCCATTCGCAATTATTAATGAGCCTCCAGGCTGTCCTGTCGCGTTTCAAGACAAGCTGCGTCAGCCCACGGAAAGCAGCATGGCATCTCCTTTCTGATGTGTGTGAAATTTATGTGCACAAAGGCTCCTCCTTATCTATGCGCAGGCTAAATAAATAAATAAAGGCTTTTGTTTGCCAGGCTACTTGCACATGACTGTTTTGACTAAACCACTCCACGTTATTTGTACTTTACAGTGCCTAAAGAGAAGAAGCGGGGGGGTGTGGGGGGAGCCGTTGCGCGGCCTCCCGCCGCTCCGGCGTGTTGACCTTGTAGATAGTGATTATCTCTAGGAACAGGACAATAAGACATCTCAAGGCACCCGAGCATGCTGAACAGACAAGAACCAGCAAGAATAAGGATTTTAGGCTTTAGGTCACTAACAGTACATGGTGATGATGAAGAAAAGATGACGTAACTGTCCATCAGAGGTCATGGAAGACCACCGAGGGGAGAAAAGACCCTAACTCTAATTTTATTACGCATGCTCGGACTATGTGAATGAATTCCAGGAACCCATTAGCGTAAGACTGCCTTTTCTAAGAAATATAATGAATATGTATGTTTAGCCTGCATATAAACTGTGTACCTAGCTTGCATGTGTACGCACATTTGGAGGAGTGATCCTAGCAGCATGTTTTCACAGTGTTTGCTTCTAGCAATGATAACACTCCATGTTTAGACCACATTGGGGGGGGTGCAGAAAAGTGAAAGGCCACACCTGCAGGGAGGAGCGGACAGAACAGGTGACCCTAAACTGACCAACAAGGTATTCCATCCCATATACGTCATATTCGGTAGAAGGCTAAGGGATCCAAAGGGTCTGTCACTCTTCTCCCCTCTTGCACCACTTTGCCAGCTTTGCTCGGCTTGGCTCAGATCCTCTTTCCGTTCCTTCCTCAGAGCACCCAAGGAGGACTCTGTCCATTCTGCCTTTGATCCCGATATGTGTGTTCCTGAATCCAGTACCAGAATCCACCTCCTGAACAGTCTGGTGTACCCAAAACCTTGGCTGGTGTATCCAAAACCCTGTCTGGTGTACCCAAAACCTTGGCTGGTGTACCCAAAACCCTGTCTGGTGTACCCAAAACCTTGGCTGGTGTACCCAAAACCCTGTCTGGTGTATCCAAAGCCTTGTCTGGTGTACCCAAAACCCTGTCTGGTGTACCCAAAACCCTGTCTGGTGTATCCAAAACCTTGTCTGGTGTACCTAAAACCATGTCTGGTGTACTCAAAACCTTGTCTGGTGTATCCAAAGCCTTGTCTGGTGTATCCAAAGCCTTGTCTGGTGTACCCAAAGCCTTGTCTGGTGTATCCAAAACCTTGTCTGGTGTATCCAAAGCCTTGTCTGCTAAACATATGAATAAAATGAAGATATTTTTTCTTAGAAGGGGTTTGGGATGGACATTCACTCCTTAGCACGTGAAGCACAAGAAGCACACTAGGCAGTTTTGGGCTTGGAAGTTCAGATGGCAAAAGAAATGCAAACCTCCTGAGAAGAAATAGATGAAGTAAATTGTGACCCTGCTGAAGAGATGCTCTATGTAATGAGTGGATTTGCGTGGGACACTTCACCCCGTAGATCCTTGGAGGAGACTTCCTTTGTTGTTACGAAAATGAGTCCAAGCCTCCATAAAATGCTCCTTTTAACTAATCTGCTGAACATCAAGCATGGCTGGCATGTATAAGCTCTTCCTTGGATACTCCTTGGTTACTGGTTTTGTATATATTTGTATATATTCCGTTTTTATTGTTATTAATTTCATTTTCGTTAAAGCTGTTCTAGTTTCCTTTCCTAATCGCTAAGTCTCTCCCCCTTATTCCTTCTCTCTTCCCTTTAGGGAGGAAGGGGGGTTAACAGAGAGCGTCTGTTATAGGTCTAAGGGGCTGCCCTGACCCTAAACCGTTACAGTCATCTATGGGGATTTAGATAATGATGAGCATCCCAAAGATCCAGAGGATGTTCAATGTACAAGAGCCATGTGGAGAAAAGGGATCAAGAACGCACTGCCATCATATTCTGCCAGCTTGGCAGCAATGTACTATCCACAAATGGATAACCCAACTGTGGAAACGTGCGTACTGGTCTATACTGGTGTGTACTGGTGTGTACTGGTGTCTACTGGTCTATACTGGTCTATACTGGTGTATACTGGTCTCTACTGGTGTGTACTGGTCTATACTGGTCTATACTGGTGTGTACTGGTCTATATTGGTGTGTACTGGTGTGTACTGGTCTATACTGGTCTATACTGGTGGGCACTGGTGTGTACTGGTCTATACTGGTCTATACTGGTGTGTACTGGTCTATACTGGTGTGTACTGGTGTGTACTGGTCTATACTGGTGTGTACTGGTCTATACTGGTGTGTACTGGTCTATACTGGTGTGTACTGGTCTATACTGGTCTATACTGGTCGGTACTGGTGTGTACTGGTATATCAGTGTATCAAATCTTAATTACTTTCAACTTCATGAGCATGTTTACATCGGTGATGAAATACAACCTTTTTACCTATTATAATAAATAAAATGGAGAGCATGAAATAGTTTGTCTAAACAAAAATACCTACAAATTTACCTCTATCACGTTCTTTAATGAAGGGAACAAGAGACACCAGACAACTTTTGCACCAAAACATAAAAACTGCCTTAAAAAGCACAAGGATACAGAACCATCAGCTAAAGTAAAGACACTATACTGTAACCAAAGTTGGTATTTAATAAGATAATGAACGGTCTGGTAGTTAGATCTCCAGTTTGGTTATTTTAAAGCATTAAGACAAGGCAAGATAGAAGGTACGGAAGCACCCCCCGCCCCAAGGTTCGCGGCCAGGACCAGTCCAGGCACTGGGGTATTAGAAAAACCCTACCAAGATGGGACAGAGATACATGAAAGAAGGCGCGGTGCTGTAGGCCTGGAAGGGTTTCCTGGACGTCACAGAGGTTGCTGTTTTGGAGGATGCCCTCCACGCTGTTTTGCAATGGGCAGCTGAACACGACTTTTCCGCCGACTCTGACACCGCGCTGTGGTGGATGCTAGGCTACAAACTCTGGGATCAGTTCCTCTATGGGAACAAGACAGTGGTAGACTTGGTTCGCATTTGGATAGATTTATTCCATGTGCTACAAGACTATAATGCACACGATGGGGGGGAGGAGAAACATAAATACATTCTCAGTATCTGACTTTTTCCCTTTCGTCGCCAGCCCAGACGAGGTGGGAGTTAAAGCGGCAAAAGCTGAGGCCGCCGTGCAGCCGTCTGCTTTCATCTCTTGCTAAGTATTGCAAATGAGTTTCCAGAGGGTCGCTAACGACTTGGCGTCCTTAGACCCGTCTGATATTTCATCCCATAGGGAGATTCCAATAGCTTCCCAAGTGCTCAGCTCAAAGGCCGTACCCACACTTGTTAATAAATTTCTCTTCTTACTCAATTGCAGGAGGCGCTTGAGAGAAAGTTCATCATATTTAATTCCTCCCTTAGAGAGAATATGCTGGAGGAGCTTTAACACCACTTCTTCCTGGGACGGGACACACACGACACACACGGGATGACAAAAACCAAACAAGTGGGCCTAAATCTTGATCTTCACATGGTATAAATATGGGATGTTTTCACTGCTACCACCCAGTCTGTTTAGAGGAGGGAAGAATCCAGTCTGTGACAGCTCTTCCATATGTCAGTATAACACCGGACTTTGGTGGTGGTGGTTTGGTTTTTTGCCTTTGCTTTGTTTTTATTGATGTGCTTGGTATCTCATTTTGGTAAGTGATACGAAATTCAACTGAAGTGGAAGAGAAGGTAGTAGCCGTGTGTATATCTCTGGGCAAGCAGGCTTCTCAGCCTGCTACCCTCGTACAGTTCTGAAAGAAGTCCTTGGTAGCACCCTCTTGAAGACCTTCTTGAGAAGCTTCTTGAGGACCCCTCTTGAGGAACCTTTTGAGGACCCTTCTTGAGAACCTCTCTTGAGGAACCCTCTTGAGGAACCTCTTGAGGAACCTCTTGAGGAACCTCTTGAGGAACCTCCTGAGGAATCTCCTGAGGAACCTCCTGAGAAACTTCTCAATGAGCTTCTTGAGGACCCTTCTTGAGGAACCTCTGGAGGAACCTCTTGAGGAACCTCCCAATGAGCTTCTTGAGGACCCTTCTTGAGGAACCTCTGGAAGAGCTTCTTGGAGGACCCCTCTTGGAGGACCCCTCTTGGAGGACCCCTCTTGGCGGACCCCCCCTGGTCGGCCTTCCCCCCTCAGAACACGCAGCATTATCATCATTCGACAGCAGAGATGAAAGGTGTCTTAGCCAGTGCCTATCCTGTTCGATGACTGTGCTGTTAAGGGCGACCACATCATGGCTCCAGGAGATACACCAACACCACTCCGGTTCTTCTCCTGTCAGGATCCTTTCAGATGGATCCTTTCATACGTTTCCAAAAGGTCTTCCCATCACCGAGAACAATGGGAGGAGGATCCCACTCTCGCTGTGCGTCTCAGTTTTCTCTTTGGATTTATCCAGTTGTAGACAAAAAGCAGAAAGTAATAATCCCACAGCACTAACGAGGTGTCATTAACAGAAACCGATGCGAAGCTCTAACAGGTTGCGGGTGTTGGATTATTTGTTGTTCCATAGTGAATTTTCATGCCTCCTGTATGTTCAGTACCATAGCAGCCACTGCCCATAAGCATCCAGGCCATCTTTTGCTAACTTCATTCAATTGCTTGGAGAAGTAGCCTACAGCCCATTTGTACGGTCCCAAACTATGGGCCAATGTCTTGTACCTTGTCTCTCATATAAAAACAGACAGAGGCTTGGGACGTCTGGGAGTCGTAAAGCTGGAGCCTCCATCGGTTCCTTTTTTCAATGCACTCTTGCCTCTGGAGTACAAACTAAATCAGGGGAAGCTTCTTTGATCAGTTCATAGAGAGGTTTTACTAAATCCCATAGGTATGCATCCATAATTGACACCAACCTGTCCTCATCCTCATCCCACCTCCATCCTCATCCTCATCCTCTCACCGCCAAGGTCCTTGTGGTGGCCCCGTCCCCACCCTCTCCCCGGGCTCCTCGGCCAACGGTTGGACTCACGTTCTCCACCTTGGTTCTCCTGAGCTCGTGCCGCTGGTGGGACGACCGCCAAGAGCCCGGCTGCCAGGATGAAGACGGTGGCGAGGCCGAAGGCCCCGTGTCCATCACGAGCCATTCCTGGGGCGGAAGAAACCCAACTGGATCAGCTCGGTGGCCTCTGCCGCCGAGAAGCTCCTCGGTGGTCTCCTCCTGGACCAGAGGTGCCGCGGTGGTGGCTTTGGTGACCCTTCAACCTCGGGGACCTTTCTTCACATAGCGAGTCGCCCCGGTATCTCATTTGCATACAGGTCCCGCCTCCCCGTGTTTCATTTGCATACTAGCCACGCCTACAGAGGGTCTGATATTCGCTGACCACGCCCTCTTCCTAAATTTGCATCCTAAGCTCCGCCCCCTCGCGCCCGTTGTCGCGGAGACCCCAGGAGCGGCCCCTGGGGAGCTGCACTGGGACCAGTGTCTGCCCCGAACTGGGACCAGTGTCTGCCCTGAACTGGGACCAGTGTCTGCCCCGAACCGGGACCAGTGTCTGCCCCAAACTGGGACCAGTGTCTGCCCCGAACCGGGACCAGTGTCTGCCCTGAACTGGGACCAGTGTCTGCCCCAAACTGGGACCAAGTTTATTTTTCCCAGAGCTCTGTGGTTTTGAAATCTTATGAATGTTCTGGGGGTGTTATTTTCTGAGCTCCCAGGTTATCTGGTAACTTTTTTAATTGGGTTGTTATCGTGCATACTTACAGATGATTGTGGCAGTTCATGTATTACAGATTCACCAGGTCTCCAGCATTTAAAGTAACTGCTCAGTGTAAAAATTACTCTGCCTATTTTCAGGAGGTGTCTAGGGATGAGCATTGTGTTCTGTCCCATTTTCCTCTCCTTTCTCACTGGAAAAAGGATGTATTTTTAACTTCAGGCCAGAATGAGTGCCCATCCGTAAGGGCAGCTGGAAAGGCAGGTTAGTGTGGCATTGACTTGGGCTTTAAAGGTGTTTTCCAACCTAAAAGATTGTACGATTCCGTAAAATCCCCCCAAAACTTGAAACACTCAGAGAGCTGTGCTTTTTCTAGTAAAATTCTCACGACCCATTTGGTTTTGAGCACGTGAACCTCCATCACCTTGGCAGGAGCCTTTTGTCTGGGGACTATCTCCTGCTTAACTGGGACAGCGTGCCCTGCGGTACACCGATGCAGTGTCCCTGCTCTAGGGCTGTGTGGAGCACTTGCCAGCACCGGGCTTTGCCCAGATTGTGGGTTTGTGCTGTAAGTTCCCATAGTGTCCCTCTAACCCCCAGGAGTTGTTGGAGGGGAGGGGCAGAGATGGGATTCAGAATGCTGGTCCCTCTGAGTGTCACCCTGAACCTGGGAACCCACCCGTGGGGACACCCGGACACGGGGACCCCACTCAGAGACAACCTGACACCCAAAATCCCTCCTAAGATTCCATTATGGGGGTGACAACACCCTTGGTGTCACCCTCACTGTCACCTCGAGTGTCAACCTGAACCTGGGAACCCCTAGGGACACCCGGACACGGGGACCCCGCTGCGGGACGAGGGGGGACCCCAAAGCCCTCCGAAGACTCCGTTGTGGGGTCACCACACCCTCGGTGTCACCGTCGCTGGCACCTTGAGTGTCACCCTGAACCTGGGAACCCACCCGTGGGGACACCCGGACACGGGGACCCCACTCAGAGACAACCTGACACGGGGCCCGGGGCTTCCTGTGTGCCATGTTGGTGTCCCTCGTCATTCTCAGTGCTGTAGTCCCGGGGCACGGGGCTTCCTGGACGCCATGTTGGTGTCCCTCGGCATGCCAGCAGCTGTATTCCCGGTGCACGGGGCTTCCTGTGCGCCATTTTGGTGTCCCTCGGCATGCCAGGAGCTGTAGTCCCCGAGGCAAGGGTCTTCCTGTGCTCCATGGTGGTGACCCTCGGCATGCCGGGAGCTTTAGTCCCAGGGTACGGGGATTCCTGTACACCATGTTTGTGCCCGCGGCATGCCGGGATCTGTAGTCCCGGGGCACGGGGCATCCTGTGCGCCATGTTGGTGTCCCTCGGAATACCGGGAGTGGTTCTCAGCAGAGGAGGACTCAGCCGACCCCCCTGACAGGATTTTTTCTGTTTACATAACTTATGGATCTCATTAAGTGCCTTTGAAGATGCTGTTTCATACACAGTGATTTCAGTCTTTCAGGAGGTCTTACATCTGTTCTTGGATGTCCAAGATCGTCCATGGGGCAAAGCCTCTGACATCAGTTCTGGACCTTATGGGGACATATTTTAGGCTTCTCTTCCAGGCCATCAGGGACTAATCCTGATCCTCTCAAGTAGTCAGAGTTGAGGAGTGAAATTTAGGATATAGGTTAACTTTACCAGTGTATTTCACAACATAAAGGCTGTCATAAGCAGAGCTCTCATCCTTTCTTATACAACATTGGGGGGGGTCATGGAGATCATGGGGACATGGAGAGGACATTGGGGACATGGGGGAGCCATGGAGAGGACACGGGGACATCGGGGGTCACGGGGGACATGGAAGGGACTTAGGGACATCGGGGGGGTCATGGAGGCCATGGGGACATGGAGAGGACATTGGGGACATCAAGGGTCATGGAGGACAGGGAGGGGACATGGGAGGTCATGAGGGACGTGGGGACATCAGGGGTCACAGGGGACATGGAGGGGACATGGGGACATCAGGGGGGGTCATGGAGGCCATGGGGACATGGAGGGGACATGGGGGAGCCATGGGGGGGACGGAGGGACAACAGGGGAAAGGTCGGGGGCGCGGGGCCCGTCCCGCAGCGCCGCCCGCGGCAACACGGGCAGCGCGGCCCTGCCGGCGGGGCGGGCCGGGCCGGGGGGCGTGGGTTGGGGCGCTGGCGGCCACCACCCCAGGGAGGACCCAGGGGTGCGTGGGTGGGTATGGCACGCGTACGTGTGCGTCCGCGCGTGTCGTCACTGGAGTATGTGCCGGCACACTTGGGGCTTAACGCGGGTATGCGCACGTGTATGTAGCGCATACCTAACACACGGACATAGGAACGGTGTGGGGATACGTGTGGACCCCACCGCATCTAAATGCACCCGGTGACATGGACAGCGGGGTCGAGCGCACCCTCCCCGAGCGTGCCCGTGACACCAAGGTGTGTGGTGAAGGTGAAGAGGATGAGGGGGAGGAAGGTGAGACTGAGGAGGATGAAAATGAGGAAGGTGAGGAGGGTGAGGATGAGGAAGGTGAGGCTGAAGAGGGTGAGGAGGATGAAGAGGATGAGGGTGAAGATGAAGAGAAAGAGAGTGAGGATGAAGAGGAGGATGAAGAGGGTGGGATGAGGAGAGTGAGGATGAGAAGGGTGAAGGTAAGGAGGATGAAGAGGGTGAGGAGGATGAGAATGAGGAGGGTGAGGGTGAGGAGGATGACAACGAAGAGGGTGAGGAGGGTGAGGATTAGGAGGGTGAAGATGAGAGTGAGGAGGAAGAGGATGGTGAGGAGGGTGAGGAAGAGGCTGAAGAGGAGTTAATAATGGTGACACGAAAAATGGGCAGGAACTTCATGACAGTTAAATGTGCTCCCTATAAATAAAGAGCCTTTCTACTTTGACCCTCAGGGCTGCGGCTTTTTAGCGCTTACTTTTGTAGGAGTTAAGGTGGTCACAGCTATTAAAAACTAGAGATAAGCTGTGAAGAAATTCAGGTGAGGATAACAGGGAAAAAAAAAATTTAAATGGTTTCCAAAGATCTCACTGAAAGTTTCAGCTAGAAGAAAAATAATAGTCTGAATTTGCCCAGGAGTGAGAGATTTTGTTTTACATGGGTGAGGGCAATTTACATCTTGATAAAAGGAGTGATTTATTCTCTTAGGTATTGAATTGCACATTCACGGGCAGGGTCACCAAGGGCCGAACACACAAGCACTGATCCAGGCCGGTCTTGAAAGTCTCCAGAGAAGGAGAAACCAGGAGAAAAAAGAACACATGGATAGCAAAGAAAAAAAGCCCCGTTCCCTTTCCTGGCATCTCTGGCTCTTCTCCACCAACACACGTGGAGTTCCTGGGGTAACTACAGCAGGGTCCCCGGCAGAGCCTTTCATGCTGTGCCACCCCTGACCTGAGGCACCTGAGAACACCCCTCGCAGAGATCACCCCCCAGAGACCACCCCCCCAAGCGGGATCCCAGCAAGGCACTGGGGCATTTGCTGGCTGCCCCGACAGCGTCCACACGGCCACTTGGACTGGAACTCCACTCCTCCCCATACATCTTCAATTCTCTAAGTCATCTGCCTCCCCATTCCTGTGCTACTGTTGACTTCTTGTGGGAAAAAAAAGGAATTTGGCCATTTGGTCACAGCTTCTGAATCTGCTGAGTTTCTGGGCACTTGCTAATGCCAGACTAAGGGCACTGGTTCTGTTCAGCCTGGAGAAGAGAAGGCTCTGGGGAGACTTTGTAGTGTCCTTCGAGGATCTGAAGGGGGCTACAGGAAAGCTGGAGAGGGACTTTTTATAAGGACACGTGGTGACAGAAGGAGGGGGCAACGGTTTGAAAGTAGAGCAGGGTAGGTTTAGATTGGACATTAGGAAGAAGTTCTCTGCTGTGAGGATGGTGGGACATTTCCAGCACCACTGTCCTGCCAAATTGTTCCGTCTCAGGGCTTGGTCCTTCATCCCTTTTTCTCTCTTCGCCCACCCAGATGTCCCCCGGCTGTCACTCCCTGTGCCCCTGGCACGGTAATAGAGATGTTGGGAGGAGAAGGAGGCTTCTAGCCCAGCCAGCCCCGCGGCGCCGAGTTACCCGCACGTCCCACGCGCCGGGTGTGTGCCGTCCATACAAATACACCCAGGACGTGAACAAATATCTCCGTGTTAAGTCTCCCGTGGCCCAAACGTCCTCAGGTAATCATAAAAAAATTCATGAGAGTACATAAACCCGTGGGCCTTTTTCCTTGGCCTTTGACAACAGTCACCTTATTCGCGGGGGGCGGGGCCCAGCCGCGGGCGGGGTTCCGTTGCTAAGAGGAGGGCGCGGGGAAGGCGGCGATTGGCTGGGCCGTTGCTAGGGGGCGGAGTTAGCGCCCGGGCGGGGCTCCGTTGCTAAGAGGAGGGCGCAGGGCTGGCAGCGATTGGCTGGGCCGTTGCCAGGGGGCGTGGCCCAGCCCCGGGCGGGCCTGCTCGTAGTAGTAGTGGCGGCGGCGGGCCCGGGGCCGGGCCCGGCGGGGCGGAGGCGGCTCCGGGGCCGGGGCCTTGGCCGGTCCCGGTGGCCATGGAGTTCCCCTTCGACCTGGCCCCGGTGCTGGGGGGTCGGTTTTGGCTCGTGGACCAGCATCTGCGGCCCACTGCACAAACTCAGTGAATGGTGGTCGCACTTTGGAGGTGGATAGCCTTTGGGCTGGAGGTGTGTTTTGGTATTATAATGACATTATAATTTGCAAAGTTTGCACAAAGGACAGTACTTTGTCAAAAGCTGACAGACTGTTGGACCAGGGTGGCAAACAGGCAGCTTATCAGTTCTGTAGGACCATCAAGTCCCCATTTCTGTTGTAACTTTGCAGGGCCTGGCCGTGGAATCTTCACTACACTCCATCCCCTGCGCTGCTTGCAAGCAGTGTTGCCTAGGGAACTCTTGTGAAATGGATTCCTGGCATACCAGTTACGCTCTACCCTGAAAGTTTCTCCAATACTGAAACTTTAATATTATCAGCAAGCAAAATAAAGAATATCCTCTAAAGCATTCATTTGCTGGTCCCCACCATCACTCCTGATGGTATAGCTTTGAACTTGAAACAAAAGTGGTAAAAAAAAAATAAAATTCACCAGATTAGCTTTGCTGACAAAACTAGTAAGTGCAAGTCTTGCTCACAGTTCTGAAATCAGGACAATAAGCAGTTTCAATGGCTAGACCCACTGCTGCTTGTGGATTCTGGCTCTCACACTGCAGAGGTAAATTTAGACCACCTATGGATGGTTACTCAAAGAGAATCTGAGATACAGAACAAAAGATGTAGGTCACTATTTAAATCTGGTTACAGCCTGGCTGAGTACCAGGGGAAAGGTGCTCGGATGGACCTCTCTGGAGGAGTAAGGAGACTGATGTACTTACCTCCAAGACCTGTCTTGCTGCAGGATACTAGTGTTGCACTTTTCACAGATTCATTGAATCATAGAACAGTTTGGGTGGGAAGGATCTTGTAGGGTTATCTAGCCCAACCCCCCTGCAGGAGGAGGGATATCTTCAATCAGATTGCTCAGAGCTACATCCAACATGACCTGGAATGTTTCCAGGGATGGGATATCTATCACCTCTCTGGGCAACATGGGTCAGTGTTTCACTATGCTCACTGCAAACAATTTCTTCCTTCCATCTAGTCTAAATCTCCCCTCTTTTAGTTTAAAGCTGTTACCTATTGTCCTGTGGTAACACCGCCGCCCGGCTCTCCTCACTCGGGGCCCGGTTCCCGCCGCATCCCCCCCGGCTGCCCGCGGCCCTGCCCGCCCGCTCCCGCCGCCGCTCGGCAACTTGTTTGCTACAATAACAAAAGGAGAAGCCGGAGCGCGTGAGGCGCTGGAGCGTCGCGGCCAATAGCGGGCGGCGTGACAAAAAGCCGTGGCGGCGCCGACCAATGGCGGCCGAGCTTTCAGAGCGGGGCGGAGCCCGGCTGCCTCCCTGCGCCCAGACGGATCCATCATCGTGCGCCCGCCCGCGCCGGGGTCGGCGCCTGCCCCGCAGGAGCCGCTTTCCTCCCCTCCGCCCCCCGAAACCCCACTTTTCCCCCCAAAAAGAACATCCCTGGACACCCCCAGACCTCTCTCAGGGCCCCCTCTCAGTCTTGGGACACCCCCAACCCTCTCCCCGTTCCCCCCCTCCCTGGGACACCCCCAACCCTCTCCCATGCCACCCCCTAAGCGCGGCCGGTGCCCGCAGGGCCGGAGGGGCCGGCGGAGGCTCGCGGGGTGCCCGAGGCGTGCGGGGAGCGCCGGGGGCCGGGGCTGGACGCGGCGGCGGCCCGGGAGCGGCAGCTGCAGCGGGAGCTGCTGGCCCTCAAGCAGCAGCAGCAGCTCCAGAAGCAGCTGCTCTTCGCCGAGTTCCAGAAGCAGCACGAGCCCCCCACCCGCCAGCACGAGGGCCAGGTCCAGAAGCACCCCACCCCCCCCCCCCCCCCCTCTGTAGGGTGTCCCCGGGGAGCGGTCACCTCCACGGGACCCCCGCTGAGCCCCAGGGAACCGCCAGCTCTAAGGGGGGCACCCGGGGAGCCGCTGTCGCTTCGGGGTCCTCTCTGACCCGCGGGGTCCTCCCGGGGAATGACCGTCCCTGGAGGACCCCAGAGGAGACCCCATCTCTAGAGGGTTCCCCCAAGAAACGACCTTCTCCGTAGGTCCCCGAGAGGGAAGAGACACCCCAATGGGGACCCCCGAGGACCAACCACCCCGATGGGGACCCCCGAGGACCAACCACCCCCATGGGGTCCCCCAAGGCCCAACCACCCCAATGGGGACCCCCGAGGACCATTATAATTGCAAACATAAAATTTAAGTCACTCTGAAGAAATAGCTAGCACAGTATTAATGATGGAAAGCAGTAATCTACAGATAGTGGTGCTGCCATTTTAATCAAGGCCATTCTGATGAGAAGCTTCTGAACCTCATGGGCACATCACTAGGATGAAGAGGCTAGGGTGTCTAACCTGCAAGAGGATTACAGTGACTACATGTGATTAGCAAACACATTTCTAATATACTGACATAAAAACTTCAGAGTTTTTCTCTCTAAGACAATGTTATTTTATATTTATCAGAAAGATCAATCACATCTTGGCTTTCCACACCTCCCTCCTCAATATCCATTACCAGCTGGCTATCACTCCTGTACTCTCCGCCTGCCTTGCGCCGTACTGCCAGGGCACGGGCCTTCCTGTGCACCATGTTGGTGTCCCTCGGCATGCTTGGAGCTCTAGTCCCGGGGCACGGGGCTTCCTGTGTGCCATGTTGGTGCCCGGGACATGCCGGCAGCTGTAGTCCCGGGGCACGGGGCTTCCTGTGCGCCATATTGGTGGCTCTCGGCATGCCGCGAGCTGTAGTCCCGGGACACGGGGCTTCCTTTTCGACATGTTGGTGTCCCATGGCATGCCGGGAGCTGTAGCCCCTGGGCACGGGGCATCCTGTGAGCCATGTTGGTGGCCCTCGGCATGCCGGGAGCTGTAGTCCCTGGGCACGGGTCTTCCTGTGAGCCATGGTGTCCCCATGTCCCGGTGTCCCCATATCCTGGTGTCCCGGTGTCCCCATCTCCCGGTGTCCCCATCTCCCAGTGTCCCCATCTCCCAGTGTCCCCATCTCCCAGTGTCCCCAGATCCCGGTGCCCCGGCGTCCCAGTGTCCTGGTGTCCCCATGTCCCGGTGTCCCAGTGTCCTGATATCTTCATGTCCCAGTGTCCCCATGTCCCCGTGTCCCGGTGTCCCCATGTCCCAGTGTTCCTATTTCCCGGTGTCCCAGTGTCCCCAGTTCCCAGTAGCTCGGTGGCCCCGTTGTCCCGGTGTCCCCATGCCCCCGTGTCCTGCTGTCCCCATGTCCCGGTGTCCCCATGCCCTGCTGTCCCCATGTGGCAAGAGGATAGGTTAGGATGGGATATTTATATCAAACTACTTAAAAAAAGAGCATTGTGTCAGTAAGGATGCTGTTCTGCTTATCTCAAGTCTTTTTTTTTTCTTCTCTCCAAAAGCAATTAGCAGCTGTTCAAACTGCTATTTACCATGAAGAGAAAATGCTTCTAATTCTACTTAAATGTGTGAAATCTGGAATTAAGATATTAAGTCTTCCAATGAAGTATTAAAATAGCAATTGACCCTTCAGCAGTGTATCACCACTGTGCTTCAGTTCACTCCTCAGGTCACTAACTGTAATAAATCAGGATAAGTTACAGGAAAAGTTACAGTCATTAACCTTCAAGTGCTGAGCTTTTCCCGCAGCCTCTCTGGCTCTTCTGGGCTGCCCTGTGCCCCCCACCCCACCCCAGGGCAGGTGTCACCAGCCCCCATCCCCCCCCCCGCCTCTCGCCCCCTCCAGAAGATGCTGGTTTTGGTGGTGTTACTGGTGCTCTCGCTGGCAACAGTCGCCCTCATCATTGGACTTTCCGTGGGGCTAAACAAGAAATAGCCCCTGAGGTGGGGGGCTGTGGTCTGTAAGTGTTTTTGGGGGGGGGGAGGCAGAGGAACCCCACCATGGTGCCCCAGGGGGATTGGGGACAATGGGCTGGCCCTGCCATCGCACCCTGGCCCCCCCTGCCCCGGGCTGGGCTCTGACTCCTGGGTGCTTTGGTTTGTGCAGTGTCTCTGAGTCCCATCCCAGTCCCACTCCCAGTCTCTCCCAGTCCCACTCCCAGTCCCAGTCTCTCCCAGTCCCACTCTTAGTGTCTCTGAGTCCCATCCCAGTCCTAGTCCCAGTCTCTCCCAGTCCCACTCCCAGTCTCTCCCAGTCCCACTCTTAGTCTCTCCCAGTCCCACTCTCTCCCAGTCCCATTCCCAGTCTCTCCCAGTCCTAGTCCCAGTCTCTCCCAGTCCCACTCCCAGTCTCTCCCAGTCCCATCCCAGTCCCACTCCCAGTCTCTCCCAGTCTCTACCAGTCCCAATATAACGTATTTACTGGAATAAACCCTACCTCATTATGCTGTTTATGGGAAACACAACATAGCGTGGTCCTGGGCACCCTCAGGAGCACCCCAAGACCTTCTTGTCACCCCTAGCGTGGTCCTGGGCACCCTCAGGAGCACCCCAAGACCTTCTGGTCACCCCTAGCGTGGTCCTGGGCACCCTCAGGAGCACCCCAAGACCTTCTGGTCACCCCTAGCATGGTCCTGAGCACCCTCAGGAGCACCCCAAGACCTCCTGGTCACCCCCAGCATGGTCCTGGTCCCCCTTGGGATCTCCTGGTCACCCCAACATGGTCCTGGAGCCCCTTGGGGCCTCCTGGTCACCCCCAGCATGGTCCTGGTTCCCCTTGGGATCTCCTGGTCACCCCAACATGGTCCCGGGGCCCCTTGGGGCGTCCTGGGCCGTGGTGGCCCCAGGGGTGGCCTCGGTGGCCCCAGAGGTGGCCGCCGTGGCCTTGGTGGCCCCGGAGGTGGCCTCGGTGGCCCCAGAGGTGGCCACGGTGGCCTTGGTGGCCCCAGAGGTGACTTTGGTGGCCCCAGAGGTGACCTCGGTGGCCCCGGAGGTGACCTCGGTGGCCTTGGTGGCCCCAGAGGTGACCTCGGTGGCTTGGAGGAGCGGTCTTGGTGGACCTAAGGGAGGTTTTGGTGGCCCACGGGGTGGTTCTGGTGGTCATGGGGGAGGTCCTGGTGGTCCTGGACGTGGTTTTGGTGGCCCACGGGGTGGTTCTGGTGGTCACGGGGGAGGTCCTGGGGACTTTGGTGTGTGCCTTAGAGATATTTATCACCCAGATAAATTTTACATTTGTGTCCTGAGTGTTTAAGTAATTCTGTTCTTGTCAATGCAACTGCTATATTGACTTTACATTAACACAAGTTTATACAAACTTACCCTTTAAAAGCAACAGTTTACATTATTCTGCAAGGCACCTTGGCTTGCAAATATCACTATGCAAAATACATAAACATGCATCCCATGCAAAGAACAATAATGTACTGCTCTACTTAATACTTGCATTTATCATTAAGATATGAAAAAATCCCAATTTAGCTGAAAGGAATAGTACTTACAAAAGCCATAGCTTTCTTGACATTGTCCCTGTATTAATAATAAAATAACTGCATTTTAAATGTTTCACAGGCAAAATTATTACAACAGAAAGGGAAAAAATTACACAAATGAACCTTCACAGTAAAAAAAAAAAAAAAAGTTGAACAGTAATAATCTCAAACAGCCAATTCTGTTCCACTGCCTTTCTCTTCCATTCCCAGCCTTTGAGACTGTTTTGCTAGAGTTGGTATTGGCATCATTCACACTCTAACATCAGCATGCTCTGGAAACATCTGCTACTTACACCTGAGTTCTAACCAGTCCCCATTTGCCCTTCATAGAAACTAGAACTGCACCTTTGAAATACAGTGGATCCCTAATTTTATTTCCATAACTGAGTGCACTTTCAGATTACTCACTTCAGCCATCTTTATTTGTTTTGGGACCTATAGATGGGGGCTGGACACCTAGAGAGGGGATCTCGGCACCTATAGGGGGGCTCTGGACTCTATAGGTGGAGTCTCGGTACCTATGGAGTGGCTCTTGGCACCTATAGAGGGACCTTGGCACCTATAGATGGAATCTGGGCACCTATAGAGGGGATTTTGGTACCTATAGAGGGGATCTGGGCACCTATAGGTGGGGTCTGGGCACCTATAGAGGGACCTTGGCACCTATAGAAGGGGGCTGGGCACCTATAGAGGTGATCTCGGCTCTCTCTGTGGCTCCCAGGGGCCTTTGTGGCTCCCAAAGGTCCTTTTGTGGCAACGGAAGGCCGCCCAGTGGCTACTGAGTGCGCCGCAAATTCTGGGGCAGATTTTGGGGCAGATTTGGGAGCAGATTTTTGACCCTTTTGGGGCAGATTTGGGGCAGATTTTGAGGCAGATTTTTGGGGCCATTTGTTGCAAATTCGGGGGCAGATTTTTTGGCAGGTTCGGGGCAGATTTTGGGGCAACTCGGAGCAGATTTGGGGCAGATTCGGAGCAGATTTGGGGCAGATTTTAGAGCAAATTGGGGGCAGATTTTGGGGCCATTTGGGGCAGATTCGGGAGCAGATTTGGGGGCAGATTTTGGGTCCGTTTGCTGCAAATTCTGGGGCAGATTTTGGGGCAGATTTGGGAGCAGATTTTTGACCCTTTTGGGGCAGATTTGGGGCAGATTTTTCATTTAAAGAAGTAGCACAGATAAAGCCAATGAGAAAAGCTTTTTAACTCCATCCCATGACTATTTAATATGTTTCATGGAGCAGACTTTTCCAAAGAGATGAAGACTAGAAAGGAAGTACCTTGTAGAGGCTGTTGAGTGAGTGGTAAATTCAGTAAGAAATGAATCTCCTTGTGTGCTAGCCAGTCCTCAGAGATTACAGGGGCAAGAGACAGCTGGACTGATCTCTTAATAAGTATACCAATTAAGATGTGTTGCTATAGGTCCAACACCAGACACACACTAACTTGTCCAGTTCCCCTCCAAGGGACCAGTTGGATGCAATAGTGCAGTTTAAATGTGACTATAGGTCTGACACCAAATATGCCTAAGGTTAAAATAAACAAGACATAATGAAATAAAGGACAAAAGAAAATAAAAATTATAGCTTTAACACATTTTTACTGACTGCCTGAAAAGGCCTTTGGATGACGAGGAGTCAAAAGTAAAAATCTCTTGCCTTTAATATTAGTAATATTAGGTGAAAGCTGAATAGTAGGAATGAGTAGCATTTAAACTCTGGGGCTTTACTCCTTGGGATGGAAAATGGAGCCTAAGGTTCTAAATGTCAAAAATTGAGCTCATGAGGAAACTGAACAGCGCAATCCAGAACATACTCTTTATAGATAAGAAGGTACCTCGCAGAAAAATCAAATGCCCTTGTGCAACCTAATATAGTCATTAAGACCACTTAGACCATTTAATCACAAGCTTCCTATAATAGGCCTAATGAACATCTGTTACAAAACATATGCTTTGGTTCAGATGTATAAGCATCATGTCCTCTGAAGGACTTTTAGGATCAATAATTTTGCATCTAAGGATATTTTTATGCTGTATTTGTATAATTTTGCCAAGCTTCTGATGAAGACCTCTCCAAAATTCAATGTAATTACAGAAACCAAAGTGATCTTGTGGCATAGTTTGAAGAGTACTACTCTTCACATACATATGCTCACTGTTTTGGGGCACTTCATACCTCATTTGGTTACCAAAGCTTACTTGCAAGTTAGATAGCTATATTAGGAAGATCAGATCTATATAGGCTGTGCTCTTTCCAGATTCTTTCAACCCAAAACCCCTACCCCAGCAGGTTGGGTTTTTTCTGGGTACTGTGGTCCCAGAATGTGGTATTAGTTATTTGAAATTATTTTGTGGCTCAGTTTCTGTGTTTTTTCTCCCTGCTTTTCCCTACTGTATATATACAAGTCTCCACAAAGCAACTACTGTCACCACTTCAACAATTTCTTCTGATTTCTGACCAGTTTTGTGGTGTTGATTTTTTTGTGTGTGTGACACTAACATATGCTTGCCTTTTATCCAAATAAAGGCTTATTTGACATTCTATGGAAACATAAGGACTCCTGGCAGTTATTTCCAATACCCTTTTTTTTCGTGTTTTAGTGACCCCCCATCCCCTTGTCCCCAACCCCCCACCCCCCCGTCCCCACCTCCCCTCCACCATCCCCACCCCCCCACCACTCTCCGGGCTCTGGGAGTAGGGGAGGGGGTCCCGGCACCCCTCTAACTCCCGGTGCCCCCCAGGTATGCGGCATCGCCCTCATCGCCATTGGCATCTACGCCCAGGTGGCCCTGGATAAGGCGCTGGTGGTCAGCAGCCGCTCGGCCGCCAGCACCCCAGTCGCCATCCTGGTGCTGGGCGTCATCATCTTCTTCATCTCCTTCTTCGGCTGCTGCGGTGCCTGGAAGGAGAGTTACTGCATGGTCACCACGGTGAGCAGCCCCCCGCCCTGGATCCCCCCCCTTAATGTGGTCTTTCTATGAACTGTTGTTTTTTCTCTCTTTTGACCTTTTATTTCTGATCCTTTCGCAGCAGGCCTTTATAGCCTTAGCAGCATAGAAAATGTGTTAATTTTCTACATCTTTTAAGTTCAACCAGTTTGGTCCAAGTGTGTTGGTCAGGTTTCGGTGTTTTGGCATTGTTTTTTTGGTTTTGTTTGGGTTTGTTGGTTTGTTTTTCTTTTCATACAGGGAAAGCTCAGTCTTCCTTTCCTGCTTGATCACATCACTGCGATGTTACGCCGAGTTCTGCATCCAGTTAGCAAGTCTTCTTCATAAAAATGCATTTGGTTCCTATATGTGCATTTCTTCAATGCTTCTGATATTAGTGATCTATTTTTTCTTGTCCAGTAGCATAATCCTTTTGCATGGATCTGATTACTGGAGCACTGAAAGATGCTGGACAAGCAACACAAGCTGCATGCAGCACATCTCTGTGAACCAGCCTCTTTCAGCGTTGCTTGCTTGGTTGTTCCTGTCTGGTTAACTGCTTGGTGATGTCTCTCAGAAGTCCCTTCAGCTCTGCCCCATTCTTTGCTGCCATCACAGCAGCTCTGACAATTCAATAACTTGGGTTACTTCAGTGCACGGCGTCCAGCTCCACAGCAGACACTGCCCTTCTTTCTTAAAGCCAAATCCAGAGCGACTGGAAGGCTTTAATGGACCACACTCATGCCTAAGGAAAACTCTCCCAGTAGAATTAGTGAATATGCAGGTGATCAGTCACCAAGTAGCCTCCTCATGGGCTGACTAAACCTGTCCAAAGAAGAGGATCAGTGGTTGTTAGCACCCGTGTGTCATCATTTAGAAGATGTTATCTGCGTGTTCCATCCACATTCTTTTAGTCCACTGTCAGTTCTAAAGCACAGTTATAAATTCAAGTAGGATCTTAAAATCTGAGACAAGTATGTGAAAGCAAAACATCATTCACAAGAATTCATCTAAGGGAAAAAGCAAACAAAAAACAACCACCCAAACAAAAACAGGAAAAACAAACAAAAACACGCACAAGAAGAACCCACAAGAACAACAATGAAAGAAAAAACACACACTGGCAGCCAACACCACGTACAACTATCATCACAACCACCAGCACCTCTCCCCCTACCACAGAAGGAACAACAAGTATTGTCACACCCACAACAACTGTGCCCACCTCAACAGTCAGCACTTCCACAGACACCTGCCAGACAAGATGTGCTTGGACACAGTGGTTCAACGTGGACTCCCCTACAAGTGGTAATCAAACTGGAGATGTGGAGACCTTTGAAAAGATCCAAGCTGCTGGCTATGAACTGTGTGACAAGCCAGAAGATATCCAGTGCCGCGCTAAAGACTATCCTGACAGGAGCATGGAGAAACTGAGACAGAAGTTTGAGTGCAACCTCAAAGTTGGCCTTGTGTGCAGGAATGAAGATCTGAAAACAGCTATTTCAAGTTTTTGTTTTTCTTTTAAAAACAAGTAACTAGTAAAGCTTACTAGAGTACTACTTAGCTAGTAGACTTTAACTAGCTAAGGCTAATCCTTACTAGCAAGTTTTTGATAAGCCCTTGGTTTTCTGCTCCAGTCTGAAGACTGATAGAATTATATTTCTGACTTACAAGTCTAACTGGGATAATATTTATGAGTGAGATACACAGATTCAAAATTCACACTTGGAATAAGCTGGGTAAGTACACAGAAGTACATTAACAGCATCACACAAAGTTATTTGTGGGCTTAGTGATGCTAGTAACAACACAGGCAATACTGGGGATGTGTTTCAAATACAAGCTTTCGCACTCGCCCATCCCCCGCGAGCAGTCCCCTGTGACGCGCTGGTGTGTCCCCCTGGTGCCACCAGTGAGCCCCGGTGCCACACTAGGGCATTGCCTTGGTGCTACCAGTGGTACCCAGTGCCAGTGTCCCCTCGGTGCCACCAGTGGTACCCAGTGCCACACTAGTGCATCTCCTTGGAGCCACTAGTGATCCCCAGTGCCATGCTGGTGCATCCCCTTGGTGCTACCAGCACTCCCCAGTGCCAGTGTCCCCTCAGTGTCACCAGTGGTACCCAGTGCCAGCGTCCCCTTGGTGCCACCAGCACTCCCCAGTGCCAGCGTCCCCTTGGTGCCACCGGCACTCCCCAGTGCCACGCCGGTGCCCATCACTTCTGTAGTGTTGCTGACTACACCCTTTCTAATACAAGCCAGGATGCTGTTGGAAGCAGAGTTACAAATTTGGGCTATTATGGACTGAAACTGGGGTAATTTGAAAGCATTGTTTACATATGGAAAATGCCAAGAAAAAAAAAAAAGAGTATGTTTATTGCTGATTGTTTACAACTGGAGACTATGTAACCTTATTGATTGGGTAAACAAAATGCAGATTGTCTTTGTTCTCCCTTTGGGAAAGTAAAACAAGAATTTTAGGGAAAGTACAGGCATTTAGGAACATATTCTCTATCATTATTCCCTCTTGTACCTATGGAGTTAGATGTGGTGTTAAGTCTAAGAAGAAAACAAAAAGAAGCAAATTAATGTTCTATGCTGAATTATTTAGATACATTCTAAAATGCAAATAAAATGTCACTTTACAGCATCTTGAGATCCTAAATGAGATTACCTGTAGCAGACAGCAACCTCATAAAGCTTAAATACTGCAATATAAGCAAGTGAACACAAGTGTTTGTTATTTATTCATTAAAGTTTCACTAGGTGGAGCTCTAGGTCAAACATCCTTGCATCACCTTGAATACTTCATTGTGCTAATTTTGGAGATACAATATCCTCAGTTAACCACATCTGCTGCTATAAAATTAGCTGCAGAAACTGAATTGGCTTTGTTTGGTTTCACTTTTTTTGTCACTTTATATTCACTGTTTAAGTGGAGACGTGTCCCCCCTCCCCCCCCCATCCCCGCCCCGGGGGGGTTGGTGCCCCCACAGCACCGGCCCTGGGGGGGGGGGATGTCACCTCCCCAGTGGAACCCGTGGGACTGTCACCTCCCCAGCGGGGTCAAGGTGGACTTTGGAGAGTGTCACCTCCCCAGCGGGACCCCAGTGGGACCCATGGGACTGTCACCTCCATGATGGGACCAGAGCATCCCATCACCTGGGGACGCTGGGGCTGGGGACACAGGGGCAGCAAGGACTGTGGGGCTGGGGACAAGGGGATGAGGTGGCCTCAGTGCTGGGGTCAGGAGGATGGGGTGGCCCTGGGGCTGGGGGCAGGGGGGTGAGGTGGTCCTGAAGGTCCAGGTGGAATCCAGGTGTCCATAGGACCCCAGAAGCTTGAGGAGGTTGTGACCATGAAGGTCCAGGTGGGATCTAGGTGTCCATGGGACCTCAGAAGGTTGAGAAGAAGGTTGTGACCATGAAGGTCCAGGTGGGACCCAGGTGTCCATGGGGGTTGGAGGAACCCAAGTATCCAGGAGAAGATTGAGAAGGTTGTGACCATGAAGGTCCAGGTGGGACCCAGGTGTCCACGGGACCCCAGAAGGTTGAGAAGGTGGTGACCACGAAGCTCCAGGTGGGACCCCAGGTCTCGGGAGAAGGTCCAGGAGCTCCCAGGTGAACCTGGTGGAGAACCTTCTACCCGTGAAGATCCAGGTTGGAGAGTGGCTCTGCCATGCAGCTTGTGTGGCTGTCTCAGATACCTCTTGGTGCTTCAGGCAGCCCTGTGTTTAGACAACTGGACTCCACTCACCATAGTGAAGCTCCACACCACATGCCTGAGGCTTTTTGGATACCCTGAGAGGCTGATGCAGGGCAGGCAGGTGAGAGATGGGACAGGTGGGAGATGGCAGTGACCTCCTGGAACAGCAGCTCTAACTCCATGGCTCCTCAAATGGCCCCAAGTCACTGATGCATAAGCAGCTGAATTGAGCCCTGGCTGGTCAAGCCTAACCAGACAAAAAGAGAGTTCTCCAGCACTGTAGCTGGGTGCTTTCAATATTTGCTTTGGCTGAGGAGACCAATCTTTTTGAATCTCTTTAAATATAGAATCCTTCAAAGTGTAAGAATTATCCTTTGGGTTCACGTTGGCTACCTACAGGCAGACATTTAAGAAAAAAAAATGTTCATTATACCTAGATGCAAAGTACAGAAATAAGATTGGTACTGAAAAGCTAACAACAAAAGCTAACAATGAAGCTAACAACAAAATTACACATCAGTCTTACAGGTCTTTTTAGATGTGAAGATCGAAGTAACTCTCATGTAATGAGCACCAAATCTTATTAGTGTGGTCAATTTAAACCAGAGAAATTTAGAGGTAAGAAAATCTCAAACTGCTGCAAGCACAAGTGGAATGAAAACCTCTCTCTGAACCATTATCAGCAGAGGGAATTAATATGGATTCAGTGTGATTAAACTTCAAAAGAACTGTTATGACAAAAAATTATTAGATACTTGCTCTCCTGGTACAGAGAAAGAAATGCAATCCAGGACCATGTTTGAAGGATGACACTAAAATGCTACTTTCTAGACAGATCCCATGATGTGGTTTGAAATACATCCAAGACTGGTAAATCTCTGGCCAGAATTCTGATTCTTTTTGGATTCTTTGGGAAGAACCAGAAATTTTCAAGTTTGGGAAGAACCAGAAACTTAAGCAATGGGTAAAGACAAGAGCTTCAAGTTGCACAATCCTGAGTTCTCTTGGAAAAGAAAATAGTAGATGGTCTTAGATCTCAGGTGGCAAGAGGAACACAAGAACAAGACCAAGGGTTTTGCTTTGCATCTCAGCAATCTTTTTTCTTAGGATTACACAAACACAAGTAAAATAAAATAATAGCCTTGTGCTGCAATGGATGCTTGCACAGCAAGGGGATAACTGGATATTTAAGATGAACAGGAATAACTGAGGAACCTTCTGGTCTGACATAGAACAGAAGAAATGCATAAAATTAAAACCTGGTAAAAGATGCTGTTCCAGCACATAGATTCCTGTATCCAAATTAGGGATCCCACCCAAAAAAGCACAAGTGTTCCATCTCCTGGGGATGCCACACTCATTCCCAGCCTTGCTGCTGAGGTACTCCCAGCAGCACTGCCACTTTTGATTTGTTAATCCTGTAATATAAAGATGCAACCTATATAAATAATTTATTAGATTACAGTTACCTTTCAATCCCTTCTTTTAAGGGCTTCCATAAACAGCCATTTATACCATATATGATTCCTTCCATAGACACTATACTCAAATCCACAAGGAGATGCTAAATGATTTCACTTAGGAGTTCAAATTTGTTCATTCACTGAATAAATATTCAGAAATGTTCATTCAAACTTTATACATTCAGTGAATAATGAATGGTCTACAAAGTTCTTAACAACCCCCCCATATCACATATATGCTATGTCCTTAAGCAGCTAGCTCATTGATTTTTATACTTCTAATTAGTTCCTGCTCAATCTCAGAGGAACCTTTTCTGGAGATTCTTCTGCAACTTCTTACCTAAGTAGTTTCATAGATAAAGCAGTAAACTTCTGTGAATGAAAAGATCTTGCTATCTTCATAGAATCATTCAGGTTGGAAAAGTCCCATCAAGTCCAACCATTAGCCCTACTCTACGAAGTTAAACCATGTCCCTCAAAACCTACACACATCCAGGGATGGTGACAAGACTCTCTCTTATATTAATTGCTATTAGCAATCTTTATAAATGTAAATAAAGCATAAAAAGTGTCTTGTGTGGGTCTGTGCTTCCCCATCAAAACTGAATCCTAGAATCATAATGGCTGGAAAGGACCTCTAAGATGCTTGAATGTCTTCCACCTCTGTGACCAAGCCCTGAGTCATTTGTGAGTCTTCACAAGTCAGAATCTGTAAACTTCTGGGAATACAAAATACTAGAGCAACCTGAAGCTTGGTGTGGTTAAGATGGCTCACTGCTGGTTTTAAACAGGGACTAGGATCAAGAGAAATGTGGGGAAAACTTTGGTCATCCCATCTGATTGAACACAGCACAAATATGGAATAAGACTCTTCAGTCTGGTATATAAAACTCCAGTCATGAAAGTGAAGCCTAGAGAAATTTATATGAAAAATGAAATTTATATTAGTTGTAAGGAGATTTAATCCCTTGACTAACTTCTAAACTGCATTTTCATCCCTGTATGTTGTAAACTGTACTAACAACCACTATCACCCATTCCTTAGGTAAACGGACTTTTCCTGCTCTGTGCTCGACGAATTTCTTGCAACGGCCCCTGTCTGGGGGGGGGTTGACCGGTAGAGGGAGTGCAGATGAAGCCGAGTTCTGACGTTACAGTAGCTGTTCAGGGTGCTGTGCCACGGGAGTGAACTCCTCGGGTGCCAGAGAGCTTTGAGAGGGGGGAGAGAGACACGCAGCAGCCTTTTGGCAACCTCCCAGGAGCGTGAACTGGGAACACGGTGATTTTCATCATGCAGGAAAAGGACCTAATTCAAGCTATTACTGATTTAAAGTGTTTTTTTTTCAGTTCAGACTTCTTGGATACCAGAAGCACTGGAGACACCCAGAGAGGAAGGAGTGGGTCTTTATTTTAGATATTAATGCTATGACATGTATCAATCCTGAGATGAGTGGGTTTGATGTGAGCTTTAAGTCCAGTTCATCTACGGCCATGATGTAAAAGATGAAGGGGTTTTCCTCTATTCAACTGAGCCCAGCCACAGGAGGCCCTAACTGTGTCCTCTGCAGCTTGATCCTTCTGTCTGCTTGGTAAAGTTTCTTGGCCAAGATGACTAGATTGCAGTATTACCTATTTCTCTGCAGTCCCGGGACAGAAGCACAGTCCAAAGCAAATTCAGTCAGAAAGAATCTGACTCTGTGTTGTGTTACTGCTGGAGCAGAACTGAACTCATCTGCTGGGCAAGCTGCCAGTCCTTATTACCTAAGCCATTACTACAGCCAGTAGTAACTGGTCTGTGGTTGTAAGTCCAATGAAAGAGGTTGAACTGGCCATAACTCTTGACCAGTCAGCATGGTCCCTCAGTTAAAGACTGAGGGGTAGTGGTGAGCCTGTTCTGCTGTTTGAAGTACTGTCCTGGAAATGAGAGGATTTCAATCTCTAAACCTTCCAGATTAGACTTTTCCATGAGCATTAAATTCACACACAAGTATTTTGTTTTTGTCTGTTTGTTTTTTGTTTAAAAAAGAATAAAAAATAAAAAGCCCTACTGTGATGCATTGTCTGTTTTGCTAAGGATGTACTTTAGCCAATGTTTGTGCCAGGTTGACCGAATTGCAGAGATGATACCTATTTCTGCCTCATCTGGACTCTCCAGCTCAATTTTTTCTCTGCCCAAAACTTTCTGAAGTTTTCCAGGCAAAATCACAAGGGATCCCTCTGTTGTACATACAGATTAATCACAGCAGGGAGGTTTAAGGCAAGTCCCAAATCCCAGAATCACAGTACTGCATAGTAAAATAACTCACTGATACCTCTCTGCACCTTTGTCCTTCTTTAGGAGTCAGGTTAAGGACAGCTCTAGTCCCATCACATATGATGAATATCACGTATATTACTTCTCATGAAAGACATTTCACTTCCCTGCATGCCTATTGTTTTAAAAGAGAAGAGCTGATTGCAACGCTCTGCCTGCCCCTTTACTTAACCTGTTGGCTGACAGAAAGAGTTGAAGGTATTTCTGCTGACACTTTTCCCAGAATGCTTAAGACTGTCTCTATCTGACTTTATGTTTAAAGGCCATTTTAAAACTCTCACTCTATTATAAATTGTCAGCACTGTTGTAGTTCACAGAAGGATTTAGCTTCTCCCCAGAATAATTGCTAAACCAAACCAACGGGCACTTTAACCACTACTTTAAAATTGTGGTAAGCTGACTGCTGTCTCCAGCAAGGTGGGAATTGTCTTATCAGACTTCAGCTGGGGTATACAGACTGAGGAATATCTTGTCCTAAACCTAGGTACAATATTTGCACTGAATTGGACTATGGAACACAATTACTCAGTATGAGTACATTGTTCTAAACAGAGCTACGAATCAAGCCAATATGGCTAAGTCATGTTCCCTTCAGCCAGACTTCGGCTGGACCTGAAGTAACGACTGCAATCAACGTGATTGTTCAGCATCCTTACCCTTTATTCACAACCATTCTACATTTATAGTGTTTCTAAAAGCAAACATGTTTACATCTTGACTATTGGTCAAACAGCAGAGCTACAGAAATAGCAGTTATCATTCCTCCCCCCATGTGAAGCTAGCAGTTTCTCAGGTAAAGTTTTGCAGGTGGACAAAGTTCTATTTTCTACATTCCGAGAGAGGAAGGCAGGAATCTCTTATCAGTACTTCGAGTCCTCTTCAGAAAGAGTTCCAACCTGAACAAATAAATAAACCCCAACAACAATCAAACCAAACCCCATACTCAGTCCTGTTCATAATTTTTTCAGTACTATTTGTATGTAGAACACTAATGATAAGTGTTGAGGTGGATCTGTTGTATTTCTTGTAGCAAAATCAGTCATATAAATCATATTCTCATTGGGTAATAAAATCAACTGTGATAAAGAAGTTATTGAGAAGCTTCAAATCTCCAACACTGTAATTGTGATGGTTCCATATAGGTTTGGTAAATAACATATTCTGTGCAAGAAAACCTGAATCATACTCTCTTGTCTTTAAGAAAATGATGTTTTGAAATAGTCTTCAGGATTGAGATGAGAAGAATTAATGCCTTTATTGCAATTATTTTTTTATCAGACCAGAACACTAACCTTAAGTCAACAATCTTAACATTTTTCTGTGTCACAGTGTGGCACAGTAGGAAGATTTTACTTCAACATGTTGTCAAGGTAGAAATTTAGTGCCTTGAGTGCTGCATGCAGGTGTAAGTGGAGGATTGGACTGCTAATGTTAGAAGCAAACATAAACAGAATTAGTGTAGAGGCTAAACAAAGCCAAATGAGTACTTATTTAAACAAGATTAGATGACTTGAAAATTCTGTGGTAATTACATATAAGGTAGCTCTAATCATACACATTGACCTCTTTTTCCCTCTTCCCTCCTAACTCAACTGCATGTGATGTAATGAGATAAGTGTCTTCAGCACACATGTAACCCAGCTTTTCTGGTGCAGGGATGGATGGAACAGGTTGGGTTCCATGGGGATAGGAATTTATGAATTTTTATGAATAATACACCTAAGTTTATTAGTGTATTTTTCATTTCTTCCAGAAATATGAGCAAGAGAAATACACTCTGCAGAGAGAAATTGAACTGAAGGATGGAATGTTGGACAGCTTGAGCTTTGAGTGTGATTCCCTTAAGCAACAGCAAAACATACAGCTGGAAAAAAACCAGAAAGAACAGCTTTGCCAGAAATCAGTGACCTGAAAAACAAGGTTTGACAACTAATGTACAGCTGAACTGTTGCTAATTTCCCTTAGAGTTGCTGCAGAGAAACTTGAGCTGCCACAGCCTGGCTGAAATAATTAGAAACTGTGGTGAACTTTGCAAATAAGACTTATATTTTATTTTATTTTTTAATATAGAGAAATATATGTTCATTTACTCATATAAGCAGACCTGTTTTGGATATATTGCTCTGTTCCTATTGCAACAAATCAGTTCCAAGTACTTCAAACAACATCAAAAGTCTGGCAAAAAGATAAAGAGTGAAAGGTCTTACTTGTAGGAAGTGTACAGTAATATAGCTTCTCGCAGAACTCTGCTTTCCATGTTCCAAATTAGGAGCCCTTAGATCGCGGCTGCAAGGCTAAAAATCAATGCTATATTTTCTGAGTTAATACTAAGGGGCTTAGTATGTAAACTGCAAAGGTCAGCTTCTACTCTCATTTCTGTCAGTCTTCTGAAGCTGATGAACTACATAGGGGTTACTCCAGAATATCACCCACGTTTCATAATCTTACATGACTGCATGAATCTGACGATGGTAATTTCAGTGACAATTTGTAAGCTTTGCATGATACACTTGTTCCACATGCTCATACTTAAATACCTTCCCACATGTTAATTAGTAACTCAGGCTTTATTTATTTCCCCAGTAAAATATCTTAGTCACATCTCAGAGAAGTGTCAGATTAGAATCAGGTAATATGCCTGACACACACACACATATATATAAAAGTATTCTGTTAAAGAACAACGGTTTTGATCATGAAAAAGATTAATTATTAATAGAAGACACTAAATGCAAGCTGAGTTCTCAGAAGGATTATTGTACATATTTTAATGGATTTTCTGGATTAGTAAAGTGTTCAGGTGCCCATTCCTTCACAAACTAAACTCCTGTGTGGTTTTAGAGACTATGTAATGCTTGATAATACTAATAAATTTGATCCTGGGAAAGAGGAGAAAGCAGATTCTTCACTACGTTATATATATCAGACCAGGACAATTCACACAACCTGTTAGTCATTCCTTCCTATCTGCTGAGCAAGAGTCTGCCAAGTAGAGACAGCTTTGATATGTAGGTTTTTCTGGTGGATAGCATACTGACCTCTTTATCCTTCTCTCTTTAAGGGCATCCTCCAAGGATGCACAGGCACAAGGCAGCACAGGTCTCCTGGAGTTAGGGGGAGGGTGAGGCAGGGAAGTGAGCATTTTGGTTAAAGCTCTGAAAACTACTGCTTTAGTGCTTCCCAAAGGACTTCCCTGAGCCAGTCCTCTGCCTCCTCTTGCCATGGGAAGAATTGAGAAGGCAAAAGGCTGGGGAGAAAAATTACAGGGAGAGGCATGGATTGAATCCAGCCTCCCAACTAAGCCACAGCTGTCCTATCTGAACAGTTGCCAGTTGTTTCCTAAGCTGTACCTTTGAGTGTCCTGCTAGGTGTATAGAAAATCTTTATGAATTGTTTTATTCCCAGAAGGAAACTGGTCAGACACCTTTCCCAGATATTTATTTTTAGTTGCAAGTAGTAGTCATATGAAAATATGGCAATAGCTTAATTGTTCAGCTGTGAGGGGAATCAGATTAATACATTGACAGGTATTTGATCCCTTTAAGAGCATTTCTTTAAAACCTGCATATTCCAATTAAGTAACCTGTGTCAGAATAATATATGGACTAAATTCACAGCCAATGGGAGAGGGGGGAAAAGTGAGCATCATATTATACAACCTCTTCTAACAAAAGCTTTGTAGAACTTAGTAAAACTTTGTAAAATAAAAAAAGTGCCAAATATTATTGCCATTTTTCAAGAAACCCCTTAAGGAATAAATTAACACAAACAACTAAATAATAGGGAGCCTGACTAGAAAAGTCCAAATGATGCCAGACGACTTATTGAACTAACATAAATGTAAATAAAAGCCAATGTCACCTTTCAAAATACAAATACAACAGATATGTACATTAATGCTCCCCAGCTGGTGCACTATAAATAGCATAGAAAAGGTAGCTGGAGGTCAGAAACCAGAGCGAGCCATCCAAGGGCAGAGTCAAGGCTGAGAAAAGGCCAGATTCTGTAAACTACAGAAAGCTGAATTTAAGTAAACACAGGAGCACAACACTGGCATCAGGAATTTGAAAGTCCCTTACCACCAGCACAACAGGTACAGCTATATACTCTACAGCTACATTTCATAGTTGGCACTATCTTCTCATATGACCTTCATATAAACTTTAATGTATAGTTCCTACAGGATTTTCAGGATCATTCAAACATCACAAAAGATGCACAATAAAAGCTACAATGGAAATTACTTGGCTTCTAGTTTTAGTGTAAATTTATGTGTGTAACTTAGGAGTAATTCCTCTGCTTTCACCACTCCCTAGTATGTGCTGGCTGGCACACTCAGCAAGAATGGAATTTGGGAGTTACAGGAAGCAACAATCTAAGTTTTGGGTTCAAAAAAAGGATTCTAGCTTATTTTGATGACTACAACTGAAAACATTCCCAACTCCCAAGAATATACTTGAAGGCATAAAGTATAAAGCCAAACTGGAATTTTTACCTTTAACAAAAGTGGTGCCTCCAAAGGCATATCTGGCTATGTAATAGGTCTGAAAGCCCCATGAGGACACTGTCACCCCATCCCTACTAGCCAGACATGTCAACTCTATTCAGTCTTCCACTCCCACAGTTCTCTGCCTCCTCATGTTCCCCTAGCACACAGCAATCCCTGAGGCCAAGACCTCTATTCTGGCCTCTGATCCTCTCCAGTGGCCCAGCTGGTCTGCCTGATCTGTTATATGTTGCAACCAGTTTAGCCTGTGTAGAGTCACAAGGTGAGAAAATGGCTCAAAATCTTCCAATGAAAAGCCACCCATGACCTTTTCTCACCAAATGCCTCAATTCTTTATTTTTTCTGCCATATTTCTCACTATTGCTAATAATGATTATTCTGTGTTTTGACTGTAAGTGGGAGCCCTGGGAAAATTCTTCCTTAGATACAGTGCTGTGGTATGCAACACAGAGCAAAAAAACCCTCCACTGAAAAGTGCCTACAGTCTAATGTCCATCTGCCAGAGGACTGATGCTGCTGCTCTAGCCATTACTCAAGTTTTCCTCAGCACCTCCCCTGCTCCAGCTATAATCTCCTTACGTGATTTGTTCTGCCTTCCCCTGCAGCTCTGTCCTGAGGGAAACGATCCTTTTCTATTCTGCATGAACAAGGCAGGCTCTCCCGTTCCCCTTTCAAGCCGTGTGTCTCAGGCTTTCAAGTTTCTCCTTAACGACGCTTATCTCTGTATAGATCCACAGCATATTGACATTAAAAGACAAAAACATCCGTTTCAGAACTGTACAAAGAAAATGTTTCCTACTGAGGGAACAGGGGAGTTGCCATTTCAACACATGAAAGCAAACCTCAATCTTTTCTAATAAAATGGTTTCTTTTCTGTGTGCACAAAACCCAGTAGTGGAAAATAAATCCCATATAAGACAAATTTTTCATGTGTCCTTCTTTACATTCTTTCCCACCTTCTTTCTTTTTCACACACATTCTTTTCACTCAGTCCAAACTGCCTCAGTCTCTTGAGTCCATTATTTTTTTATAGTGCTCCTCTTCTCTTACTGCACTCATTTATTCTGTTATTCCCCACCTTCTCCACACACAGACACTGTGAAATTCATAAAAATCTAACCGTGGGAATCCAACACAAAAAAGTACACCAATGCAAGACAATTCCAGCAACTTATTTACTTCTGTATGTAAATGCAGGAAGATCCCACTGTTCATTTACAAGTGGGATCTCTTTTTCATGGTTCTCTTCACATGCGTGACATCTAGTAACACACACATTAATGAAAGTTTAGTATGATGAATCAGCAGGTGGAACTGCAATATATAATAATTTGAAAGCCTGTATTAATCATTGTTTGCAAGTTCAACAGGAATGCAGTGTGGAGGCTTGTTGTTTTATGCATTTTACAGTTTCAAGAGAAGTGAATGGCCTACCTACAACAACAGGGGGGGCTGGACTACATGACCTTTGGGGGCCCCTTCTAGCCCTAACCTATGATTCTATGGGTTTTTTTTCTGTTAATTTACAACAGTATAACTGAGAAGTGGATTTGATGTTCAGAACAATTTCACAATATCATAAAAAAGAGAAAAATCTTTCTTTTTTTTTTTTTACCTGATGTTTTTCTCTCTTCCTGAATATTATATTACTGTGAAATCAAGCATAATTAATGTTTTGTTTAATTGCTAAAAAAATAGTTTGTCCAACTGAAACAATTAATTAAATTCATGCAAAGCCCTGGGGTAAACAAAACTGTATTTCTTCCTAACAAATAAGTTCAGTGAAAAAAAAAAAAAGCAGTTCAGAATATGGATAAAAACTGCTGTGGGTTTTCTTGTTGTTTTGTTTTTTCTTTCTTCTAAAATGCAATATCCTGCTTTTCACACTTTTTTTCAGAGCCATCAACGGCCATGTGATAATCTGGGGTTGGAAGGGACTGGAGTCCTGCCACACAGGCAAAGATCAGAAAACCAAGAGGTTATTGTATTGCAAGTACTCTGAGAAATGTTGAAACCTGGAGCTAGAGAGAGAGCATACAGGTCAACCAGTGCTAGTTCTGTCGTCCTGACTTATGCTACAAATGCCACTGAAATCCCTAAAATCAGATTAAGGGGATTGTCTATTCACAGAAAAAGGCTGGCATTTTTTTTTCCCCCTAAAAATTACCTCCCTCGAGGAGGTTAGGGAAAGGTTATATTCAACCCTTGAAGGAGACTCATCCATCTTTAAGTTCAGAGAACCCACAGAGGGGAGTGGAGGAATGGATGAATGGTGAATATTTCATAGGTATGGTCCTTTGAAATGCTTTACCTCTTCTCTGTAAGTTATAGCCTGACTTGGAGCACTGTAGCTTCTCCTTGCTTTGGAGCAGTTGGGTAACTGCTGTCACTCACTGAGGAGTGATGAAGAAGCCCAAACATATTTCCCAGAGCTGTTCTGTAAAAGCAGAAGAAGGCTCTGCTTTGCTGAGCACTTTGAGTAGCAGCTTGAGGGCAGGAGATCCATGTTTTAAATAAAAGCAACTAGCACATTAATTTTTATAGCTTTTTGTCTTCCAGTAATAGAACTTGAACAAAAAAAGGTGTAAAGCTAAATTACATAGAAGGCCAAGCTATAGATAAACCTTTACAGGAACAAGTTGCATAGCATGTAAGTGTGGAACAATAGGAATAAAATCTAATACTCTGGTAGTTTCTTGTTTTCAGTGAAAATCTCTTCCTTCTTTGGAAGTGATAAAGGGAAAATAAACTGCATTAGATTTCACTTATTTTTTGTTCAAGTCAGCACTGTTCACTGCTGCATTTTCCTTTGCTTGTATCACCAGAGTGAAGTTAGGGAGCCTGTTTTATGGAGTTGTTTCTACTAAACTTGTGTGACAAGAATAGGAACTTGTTTTTGTGAGCTGATGAGTATTGCTGGGGCAGGTTCCTGCTGTCAGATTTGGTTGATGTCATTCTGGTGATTGGTGCAGGGTAGCTTTTCATCATCTAGCTGTATGTTTTATTATATTGGTGGGTTGCTGTGTGGCATATGCTTGCAGAGAAACAAAAAAGGTAACCTTTGAAAACTCTTACCTTCAGGTTCATACAGGAGTCCTGGAAGCAAAGAGAAAGGAAGCATTTGAATAGAAGAGTCTACTGTGGGTAACAATTATCTGCTCTGCAACACTGTGCTTTGGTGATAGTAAAGCCTTTCAAAGAGATTACCCAGAACCTAGAGAGCCAGAGGAGGATGACAGAAAGGGAATGATGCAATGAAAAAAAAAAGAAAAGAAAAGCACTCTGGGGACACAGAATTCAATCATTTCTTCTTTCCAATTCTGCTGATTCCCACTGATTACCCTGTGGCACTGAGCTGGGAGCGCTGGAGGGAAACTCCCTGGGAGCAGAGGGGCTCTGGAAGCTGCCTGGGATCGATGCACTCAGAGCCCCTGTGCAGAGCTGACTGTCCCTCCAGAGCAGTGGGAGGCATTACTAGGCATGAGGAAAACCACTGGCTCCATGCTGCTGCTCATCTGATGACAAATAACCTCTGCAGAAGATGGAGGAGGTTGAGTTGCAATTCCAGCTCGCAGCTCTTAAGAGCCTGCACTGTCAACTGACCTGCTTAAATTAGAGGTCAGGGCATCAGTGCACTGCTCAGCATGTAATGGGGCACTGGTAAAGTCCTGCTTTAGGAGATATTAGTCCTAATGTGCTGAGGACTGAGGGAGGAGTTAATTCCTCAGGGATCCCAACAGCAGAAGGGGAGAGCAAGGGGCTGTGTCTTGCTCATTGCTTGAAATCTATCCACACAAAACTCAGATCACTGGGGCAGATTTCGTGTCTCCTGCCCAGCAAGGATGCTCAGCTGATAGAAAGCTGTTTATCTCAGCTACTCCTGGATTTTGAGAAGTGATTTGAGTATAAATGTCAGCCTACCCACTCTTCTTAGGTGGCTATAGTGCAACCTGCTCAGTGGAGTGTGTTACAAGCTAATAATGTGATAAACCCCTTGGGACACAGCAGCACTCTATCTCTCTTTGATGTTGAAGTGTGGATGTCTAGACAGAAAAAAAATTACTAATCAGCTAGCTTACACCCATGTCTCAGGTTACTTTTGGGCATGGCAGGTAGGCACATTATATTCCATGCTTTGGGGCAAATGGCCAATGGATTTGAAATTAAAGTATTGTGCATTATTTATATTTATAGTTTAATCAGATTTAGTGCTCGCTGAGGTAGAGATTAAAATGACAAAATCATAACATTGGATGGAGGATGGTTAAAACCTTAGAAGATGTTATCCTTTTTTTCATAGCCAGGTTTGTTTCCTGGCACCTCAAAAACACAATCTGGGGTAAGACCTCACATCTTCCCCAGTGGCTTGGCCTCCACCTCCAGGACATGCACCCAGGCACACCATGTCCCTGTCCCTGGTGCCAGGACGCCTGCTCGCCCAAAGCAGCTGGGAGGAATCCAGGCTGCGGGGCACAGTGCCCCAAGAAACCTGTTCATAGTCCGGCTGCAACGAGTCCAGCAGCCTCTTGCTTCCTCATTCCCTGGGAAAGATTATACTTCAGAGCCTGGCAAAGCAGCCCCAAGCTCACTCCAGTCACGTGCAGAGGGGATTTGAATTACGACTCTCCAGCTGCACAGGCAGCCTGAGAGTCCCGGCCTTGTGCAAATGCAGTGGATTTTGCCTACTGATCTATTTTTTCACCTAAGCTGCATACATGGTGTGGATGCCTGTCATAACTGCCCTCATTTTATCTGGTTTTCTAATTATTGGATATGGAAATATTTGTATCGAAAACCCAGAATAATTTTTAGCTTTCCATTAATATGCAAATCTCATTTGTCATATCAAGCTATATAAACAATGAGCTCAGAAATCCATTTCCAATCACGCAGAGTGTGTGCAGCCTGTGCTTCTGGAGTTGTGTGTATGTACAGCCTGTCAGAATCTGCACTTTGGAAAAAATCCTTCCAATTCGGCCTTTTCACTTCAGTAACTATTTACATCTCATTTCTACGACTCCCTTAACCTCGGGGACAGACGAGTTGCTGGTTACACCTGCTCTACACACAGATGTTTAATCCTAGGTGTTTTCATATCTGTATGTACAGACATCTGTACCCAACAATGGCAAAGGTAACTGTCTTCCTTATTCCTTTTTTTCGTCAGCTGTCTGCATGTCACCTTCCTGCAAATGTTTCCTTCTCTTCCTTGTCTTCTTGCAACTTCTAGTCATTCTGCCTCTTTACCTCTTTCAGTTACCTTTACCCTTCTAATATAACAACACTGCAGACACTTCTGAGTGATTTTTTTTTTTTACACCAAATAGATATAGCCTCAAAGTCAAGGTGTAGTACCAATATGGCCACATACCAGCCTGGAATTTCAAATTGCAAACTTTTTTACTACAGCATCAGACTTAACTTATGATGAATAAATGAAGTAATTCAACAGTACTATCAGGTGGTATTTTACAGTACCAATTAGGACAGTGTTTGGCTAGGGAAAATGACAGCATAACTGAACCTCTTTGTGACCTTATAATGCAGACTACTGCATTTTACATTAAATAAAGCAGGTTATAGGGCCTCCATGGTAGGTGAAGTTAAGTTCAGCAAATCAGATACAAGTCCTGTCTAGCTGTGACAATTTTTTTGCCAATTCCAGACAAGAAATGTATATATATGTCTGCTTTCAAGAGTTGTGGGTTTGTCAGATGGCATTTTGAAGCTCAGAAATATCGGATGAGCTTAAGACCCTTGAGACAAATAGTTCAGGGATATTGCAGAAGCCGTCATCCTGGCTCCACCCCACAGTTCCCTTTTCATGCTTTGGACCCCCTTTGCAAATTACCTTCATGTCTTTCCTTGCCATACCCCTCACAGACCTTCTTCCATCTCTCAGAGAGGAGTGAAAGGTCCTCCAACTCCAGACACAATTCAGACTGGGACCATAACATCACCCCCAAAATATCCGTGCTTAGTCACAGTCCCTGAAGCCTTATATTCATGTCGGTCCCACACCATGCACCACACTGTCCCGTTTAAGCCTCGAAGCATCCAAGATCCCCCCTCAAACCGTCTTGCAAAGGCAAGTTTAAAGTTGTCTCCAACCTGCAGGGCCAAGGATGGACAATGACCTTGTCAGTCCCAGGTCTCTCTCTCTCGGGGGGGTCTCTCCACCCCCCTCCGTGGGTGACACCCCCCCCACCTCCCGCCCCCCCAGCCCCCCCCCGCTCTGTGACGATGGCGGTGCCTTCGACGCGGCGACGCTGGACGAGAACGGGACCCTGCTGCCCTTCCGAGGGGGGGGCCCTGGGGGGGCAGAGGGGGGCGGGGGGAACTCGGCAGTGAGACGTCGTTTGGTATTTGCGTGCGATACAAGTGCTGTTAATTATCAGTATATATGCTGTAAATGTCTTATCTGTATGAGTGTCTATCTCTCTGATCTCTCTCTATGCTATGGATATCTGACCATAGATATGGATATATATATATATATATATCACAGTCACTGTTCATCAGATAACATTAAATGGAATTGTTTGAAAAACACCAAATATCTTTGTGGCCACAACAGTGCATTTGATTGCTTGTTGAAATACATTAAAAATAGATTGCTCACTGCAAGCAAAGTTTACTTTTTAGGAAAAAAAAAAAGTATCAATAGAGACAATCCAGCTAATGACTTCGTTTTGTTGGTCTGGGGTTTGAGCAGGGGTAGGGGGAAGTTTCTTTTAGAGAATGTTTGTGCCAGTTACCTCAAAGGTCTAAACACAGACAAGATAGCTGGACAGGTACAGACAGGTTCACACATGCAGAACTGTTCCTCACTTAATCCCTAATACACAGGACTTTGGTTCCATGCCTCTTGTAACTATAATCAACTAATGTAATTATGTATGTATATTCTGAAATAATGTAATTACATATGTATATTACATACATGCTTTGTGTGCAATGGTGATGATTCAGTCATTAACATCCTGCATTTAGACACGTCACCAACCTCTGTACAATTTAAATAGCTCAACGCTTCTCTAATCTTCTCACCTGCATTATGTTGCATTAAAATTAATAGTTTGCAAAGGCCGTTAATTAGAGTTCCCTAAGTTTGAATAATGGAAAAGTCACAATCAGGGAATGATACCACAGGAAAGGACAGAAAAGCAGCAGTGATAGAACTGCCATCAGTTATTAAAGTTTGACTGCGTATTTCAGAGAGACTGTAAAATCCAGCCTCAGTCCCAGTGCTACTTGGCAAAATGAGGACTACGGCATAACTCTGGTCCTGAGTTTCCTTGCACTGACACTGGTTTTGCTCTTCTATTGCTCCCTTTGCTTCTGATGAGATTCTAAGCATACCAACTTTTAGGGCTGAGCATTGCTATCAGGTCTTCTGGCTGCTATTAGGAAGGAGCCACATAATTGTTTTCTTGTAAATCAGCATAGTGTTGTGAGACCAGTCCCCTCAGCAAAGCCTAAAGCCTGTTTACGTTGCCACGTTCTGGCCTGTCATGATCAATTCCCTCACTTCAAAGCCTAAGGACAGCAAAGAGTTTTAGAAGACTACTGGCAAAGTTCAGGGACTCCAGCACATCTTTCAAGTTTACAGGTAACCTGGTATCATGGTCTATGGGACTCCTATTTCTTTGAAGTCACTGGCTGAAGAGGAGACTGGAGCTAGGGGAGACTTTCTGCCACCACCCTGCAGTAGATGTGGATTTAACAGATACCAGCTTGCCAGTGTCTGAGAAGTCTGAATCTTCTTCATAGTGCCTAATTCAGACAGCTAGAGAGAGTTCCTGGCAGTGCTGATGGGTGATGCTGCTCTGCACACTACTCTGAGCAAGATGATGACTAAAGTATTCTGACCAGAGAATCATAGCAAATTGCAGACCTCCTATTTGTAGGAGTTTAAGAAATGCTGGGATAACTTTGAGGAATAACTGATTGTAGCCTTTGTCCATTTGTCCCAGCCCTGCCTGTAGCTGGGCAGGGGCAAAACTTCATGGGACTGCATTTTAAACAAGGTTGTTCAAATGATCCAAGCTCACAGCAGCACTCCACTGCCTCGTCCTGCTTCCAGAGAGCATCTTCTTCAGTTCACTTCTCCACTTTAGGCAGCCTCTCCTTCATGTAAAGTCCTGTTGTTCTTTTTCATCTCATCTATCCCTTTCCTTTTCAAAGTAGATTATCTGTCTTTGAGGCTGGTACGTCCTCGTGTTATTTCCGTTTCTCTTGACTTTTGGGATTCTGTGCCAACTTTAGCACCAAAACTGAAGTGAGGCAGAGCTCTTCCAAACCTCTCCATGGACGCTGCAGGCGTTCTGAATTACAATCACAGTAAAATTCATCTAGGTCCAGGACTGATTTAATTGGACACATTGGCCCAGATCCTTCCATGTAACTTCTAGTGTGCAACTAAGAAGGTACAGCTTGGAGTTCCCAACCCCTAATATCTGTGAATCTGTGAATTTAGCCATCCTAAGCTCTCACTTCAATCAGTGGAGAAAAAATTAAGCAGTTCAAATATTAAATGGTTGTATTACCTCTGGAAGTTACGCCCTCCCTTTAACAAGCTATGGTTACTAGACAACCAGTGTAAGTTTTTCAAGTAATTGTTTAAAGCTAGGTGGCTGGAATCTGAGCCAAAAATCCAGCTGGGATCCACATTTAGCTCAAAAGATGCATTGCTGTGCTCCAGCTGTGCCAGAGGTTATGGTGGAAACAGCCATCCTCTGCCACTGATCTCTGCCCTCCAACAGAAGTGTGTGTAATGCACGTGCTGATGTTCAGGCAATTCAGTTATTAGTGGAGCTGAATTCCTTAGAAGCCCAGGACAGAGCAGCGTTATCCAAGGGGTAGGTGAAGTCACTGTTAATCCAAGCTGCTCGGTCTGTCCTTGTCAGGGCGGAAGCGGGCCAGCAAAAGCTTGCTGTCAGTGCAAGGCTTTGGCTGACTCCATGCCCAGAACACTTGGACTTCCCTGGCAATGCTAATTTGTGCAGTATGAGAGCACTCAGGTTTGGATACAGATCTTTTTCATAGATAGTTCTTTTTTGGACGTTCTAAAGGTAATGGTTGCAGATAGTTCTGGTAACTTTTACGAAGTTTATAACATTGATGTTCAAGACCAAGGAGTTTCTTCTTACTTAGAAAACCAATCAAGTAATACAGGTACACCTTTTAGATACGATATTATAGGTAACTCAATCTTACTTGATACACGACCTAACTATGATTACACAGGAGGTCTTAAAGTTTACTTCAAACGTAAAGCAGACTACTTCACTACTACTGCAGGGGATACTGTAACAAAATGGGTTTGGTTAAAATGATTTCCGACACCGAGCCACTAGGCACCACCCTATTAGAATGCAACATATGTTCCCATAGACAGAGCCACCAAACGCTCCTCTACACCTTTCCTTCATGTATTTATTTCCATTAATAAGATAGTTCCCCTGGCCCTTCTCTTCTCTAGGCTCAACTGTCCCAGCTCTCTCAGCCTTTTCTCATGTGTGACGTGCTCCAGTCTTTTAATAATCTTCATGGCCCTTTGTTGGACTCTTTCAGTATGTCTACGTGTGTCTCATACAGTGAGGCCTAGAACTGGTCATACCAAATGACGGGTTCTCAATTACTGGCACAGAACTGAAGGAGTCAGTCCTCACTCATTACAAGTTATTCCCTGGAAAATTTTAGGACTTTGTTTATAGAATTCACCAAGGTGGCATTTGTCAAGAATTATTCAACTTTAGTTTAGTTTTGTCCCCAAAACCGCACAAAATCCCCCAAAAGCTCCCGGGGGAGCCCCAAAACTGCCAAAAATCCCCCAAAATCCCCCCCGGGGAGCCCCAATACCGCCAAAAATCCCCCCAGGGAGCCTTGAAATCATCAAATATCCACCCAAGGAGCTCAGAAACCACGAAAAATCCCCCCAGGGAGCCCCAAAACCCCACCGGGGACCCCCAAATCGCACCCAGGGACCCCACAATGGGATTCGGGGACCCCAAAAAACCCCCGTGGGGACCCAAAAAGCCCGGAGGGGCGCCGAAGAGGCCAAGGGGGGCCAAGAAAGGCTGGCTGGAGCGGCAGGCCGGACAATCAAAAAACAAAAAAACGCACGTGCGGTCTTGGCTAATTTCATTCTCTAGCTCTTCAAGCTAGGGAAAAAGAAACAAGGTTTTTAAATTACTTAAAAATTCCAACAGTATTACCTCTTAGCTGGGTTGAAGGTACCCCTGTAGAAATGAATAAAGATAGTTAAAAAAAAAAAAAAAGAAGAAAATGCAATTTTCTACTCTTTATCTGAAACAATCTCTTCTAGGAATAAATTTACTTCTGCCAGAATTTTCTCCCCAGCTCCAAATATTGTGTCTATGAAGCACTTTTGCATTAAAAAGGCCAGAATTCACTGGGCTCTGGGTATTTCTCCAAGGATCTTTTTTCCTCTTAAAATTCCATTTCAGTGAGATTTATACTGCTCCTCCAACTGAGAACCATCTCAGCACCAGCCCCAGCTGGGCCAACTAGGGCGATGCTCACTGGGATCCGGTCCTGCTCCCTCCTCCTGGGTGCTGCCTTTTGTGTCCTGGAGCTGTCTCAGGTCAGACAAGCAGCCTCTGGAGATGGTGACTTCTTTCCCAGGGTATCCGAGAGATCATTAGGGAAGTGACTGTGGCCCTGTACTGGGCACTGGTGAGGCCACAGCTTGAGCCCTGGGTTCAGTTTTGGGCACCACAGTGTAAGAAAGACATTGAGATGCTGGAGCAGGTCCAGAGAAGGGCAATGAAGCTGGTGAGGGGTCTGGAGAACAAGTCTTATGAGGAATGGCTGAAGGAACTGTATTTTTTACGTTTGGAGCCCTGCTTCCCGGAAAGGGCCAGACATTGCCTGATGATGGGAAGGACAGAATAAATCTTTTTTTTTTTTTTGCTTCTGTGTGCAGCATTGCTTTGCTTCTTAATTAAACTGCTTTTGTCTTAGCCCACAAGTTTCATCTTATATTCTTCCCCCTGGTCCAGCTGAGAGGAGGGGGGGGAAGTGATAGAGTGATTCAGCGGGCACCTGGCATCCAGCCAAGGTCAAACCATCACAGCCCTTTTTGGCACCCAACTTGGGGTTCCACAATAGAAGTTTTAAATAAATTGCTTTACAGCTTAGTAGTTGTGGTGGGTTGACCTTGGCACGGCACCAGGTGCCCACCAAGCCTTTCCAATGAAACGGAATCCACTTATTTGGCTGACCTTGGGTCACGGTAACCAGGAAGGAGGACAGTAAGATGACTCCCGCGCTCATCGCTTCACTATATATATGTCTTCATCAATTCCGTGGATCACAACCCACACATTTCTCTGTTAATGTCTGTTTTTTACGATTTTCAAACACGTTATCACTGGAATGCAACGTCTGCTTTTCATCAGAAGGAGGGTCAGGCCACTCCTCTTCACTATCATCCGGCAGCGGTGGATACAGTGATTTGGTGGGTGGGGGGCTGAGCTCCACACAATCACTGCGCACACTGCGGGGGAGTTTTGGCAGGGGCTTTTTCGGTATGGTACCCGCTTCTTGGTTTCTGCCGGGACAAGATAGAGGTACCTGCTTTTATTGTCGACAGGAAGGGCACCTAAAGCGGAAAGTCCTAAAAGGAAGCAAAGGAACAAAAAGACTGGATCCTAAATGAAAGACAGTTTCAGGAAATGAAGCAGACTCTCATAGAAGCTCCTGTTCTCAGTCTGCTGGATTTAAACCAGACCTTTCAATTATTTATAAACATCCAAGATCAAGTGGCTCATGGAGTGTTAGCACAGGATTGGGGAGGGCACAAAAAGCCTGTGGCCTATTTTTTTAAACTATTAGACCCTGTCAATCGAGGATGGCCCCTTTGTCTCCAGGTAGCTGCGGCTGCCGCGACATTGACAGAAGAAGCCCGGAGAAGGAAGGTTAAAGAAAACATAATTCTCCTGATGAGCAAGGATGGCAAGCTAGTAACAACGGACGACGAGAAGGCTGAGGTTCTCAACAACTTTTTTTCCTCAGTCTTCACTGACAACCTCTCTTCCCGCACCTCCCAAGTTAAAAGACCACAAGACTGTAAGTGAAGATCAGGTTTGTGACCACCTGTGGAACCTGAACATACACAAGTCTATTGGACCTGATGAGATGCATCTCAGAGTCCTGAGGGAATTGGCTGATGCAGTTGCCAAGCCACTCTCCATGCTATTTGAAAAGTTCTGGTAGTCGGGTGAAGTCTCTGGTGACTGGAGGAAGGAAAACATTACACCCATTTTTAAAAAGTACATGTCAGGTAGCCACCAAAAAATGTAGATTGTGTGCCTCTTCCCTGCGACGGTCCGTGATACGCTCTGCACGCAGGAAACATGCCGTGACTTTTCAGTCTCTGCAGGCCCCCCCAATGAGCCCTGGTGCTGCTGCTGCTTCAAAAACAAGCACCGCAGCTTCTAATACTCCTCAGGCTCCCCCTACGAGTGCTGCTGCTGCTCCTGTTCTCAAAACAAGCGCTGCTGCTTCTCCAACTCCCACAACAGGCACTGAAACTGTTCCAACTCCAGCAGCAAAGCCAGCAGCTACACCAGCAGCTACTGTGACCACTCCCACTCAATCTGCATCTGTACAAGTTGCTCCTGTGAAGAAAAGAGTTTCCAAGCTGTGGAGCTGTGGTGCTGAGGGACAGGGGTCAGTGGTGCCCTGGCTCTCTCTGAGAGGGGAAAAGGAAGATGAAATGCTCTTCTAATTCCCAAAACTGTAGGGCTACAAGGATGATGAAGGGGCTGGGACACCTCCCTTAGGAGGAAAGGCTGAGAGCCCTGTGGCTTTTTAGTCTGGAAAGGAGAAGACAGAGAGGGGATCAAATTAATGTCTACAAACACATAAGGGCTGGGAGTCAAGAAAGCAGGGACAACCTCTTTTCACTCGTGCCTTGTGACAGGACAAGGGGAAATGGATTCAAGCTCGAGTACAGGAAGTTCCACCTCAACATGAGGAGGAACTTCTTTACTCCCCAGCCCCCCCACCTCCCACAGGAGACATCCCACCTCCCACCTCGACTCTTCCAGTGATGAGGAGGAAGTTGGCTCACCAGAGGCTGCCCTCCGTGGGGGTCTAAGCCGCCCCCCATCTGCACCTGGCCCTGCAGATCATCTGGAGGAGGCAGTGGAGGTAGCAGCAGTGGCAGGTCCCTCTGGCGAGGGCTGCAGTCGCAGACCCTCTGCCTCCAGCCAGCACAGAGGCCACTCTTCTGGGGCACCCCGACGTCCCCCTAAGAGGAGGTGTCCTCTGCCCACTGTATCTGAGCCTGGCCCAGCAGAGCAGGACCAGCCTGATGGAGAGTGAGTGGAGGGAGGAGAGGTGGTGGGTGAACCCTTCCTTTGCTTTAAAGCGGGTTGTTTCCTCCCCCCTCCCCATATCCACCCCGGCTGCTAACTCCCCACCGGCGAGTGCGAACTCACCCCGCATTCCAGGCCGCTCCGCGTCATGGAGTTCCAGGGCCTGCTGATGAGGAACACATGGCGGCCATGTGGCAGGGGACAGCCGGGCCGTGCAGCCAGCGCCGACTCCCTGCCCTTCGCCTTGGCCCGGCCCTGCCACCCTACCCGCACAGCCGGGGCTCTGGGCCCCTCTGGCGCGGCCTGGTCATTCTGGAAGCGGTGGCCACAAGCTGAAACCCTAAGATTTCACCAGGAGACACACACACATAGAATCATAGAATAGTTTGGGCTGGAACCTAAATGATTCTGTGAATGCTTTCCCTATACTTCCAGTTTGCCATCTCCCTAAACCTCATCTCCCCGACCCAGGAACTCAGCCCCGTTGCCCTCCCCATCTCTGGCAGCACAGCCCAGCTCTCTGCTCCTTGCTCCTCGTGGCTCCGCTTTTTATCACTGGTTTCTTACCTGTTGCCCCACACCCGCTCATGCCCTGTCCCAGGTCTTTGCATCTCCTTGTCGGGGGAGGGTTTTCTGCCGATGGTCACAGGATGGGGTAGCAGAGGGCTGCGGGGACCTCCCAGCCAGCACGGTCTGGGGTTGCTGCTTGCCCTGGCACAGCCTGGATTACGTAGGCAGGAGAAAGAGGAGGAGGAGTCCCCAGCCCAATCGCCGGGGGTTTTCAAGAGGAACGCGGCATCCGAAAAGCGGGGCCGAAAAAGCTTCGCGTGGCTTAAAGCAGAGAAATGTAAAATCCTTCCAGAGTTAAACGCCAAGTCACCTGGATCCCCCCCCCGTGGGCGCTTTGGGTTTGGGTTTTGTTTTTAACGCGAGCCGAGGTTTCGCGACTTCTCTCTCTCGAAGAAGAGGGAGAGAGAGCCCGGCACGTGGCGCGACCCCAGCACGCGGCGTGACCCCGGCTGAGCCTCGCAACCCACCCCCGGGCCGAGCCTTGTGCCCCAGGCCGAGCCTCACGACCCCCTGGGCCCAGCCGAGCCTCGTGCCCCAGGCCTGCGCCCCGGTTGCATTCACTAGAAGCAGTCAGATGCACAAATAGTACGGTTTACACTTGCAACATATACAGGTTCTTTAAGATTGATGGTAATAAATGCACTAAACTGCAGAATCGCTATATATAGCTCAAAACCACACAATTGGAATCACAATTGGAATCTCCTGGGGAAAACCACTTGGCATCGCCAAGGCTGTAAAACTTACCAAAAGGCGTCTCTTCTGGGGAGGGCGAGCAGAACAAACCCATCGACCTGTCCCTACGACTTGGTGTCGAATACTCATACCACAAATTAGGTCTGAAATAGGGATAATAGTTATACCTTGTTCACTACTATTGAGCAAAGTGTGGGAGTGGGACTGTGGTCGAGATGTTGGGGGTGCGGTGCCGGAGCAGGGGCCTGGGGGACGGGGATGGGCCCGTGTTGAGGCGTGTTGAGGCGTGTTCGTCTGCGGCGGCGCGTGGTCCTCTGGGTGGGTCCGTGATGACCCGTGTCACTCCGTGTTGACCCGTGTCACTCCGTGATGACCCATGTCACTCCGTGTTGGCCCGTGTCGCTCTGTGTTGACCCATGTCACTCCGTGTTGGCCCGTGTCGCTCTGTGTTGACCCATGTCACACCGTGTTGACTTCTGGTGACCCATGTTGACCCACGTTGACCCGCGTTGACCCATGTTGACCCGTGTTGATGCACATCAATCCACCTTGACCTGTGTCCATCTCTGTTGATGGGGAAAGCTAATCAAAGAAAAGAGCAGAGTTTCAGCGAGAGACATGAATCTCTTGAACGAGGGATATTATCTCCTTTGACTCCAAAGTACACACATCTCAACGTGAATAAAACCTTAAAAATCAACACACATAGGTGTTCTGGGTTCATTAACGTACAGAAGAACACTAACAGGAATTTTAGCTTCAGGTTCACTTTTAGAGTCTTGATACCAAGTTTATGAAAATTCTGGTTGCTGGATGTTTCTCCAGCAAGAGAGCATAATCAGGAACTGCTGTCCAGAAGGAAAATGGTCTGAGTGCAGAGATGAAAGCGCAGTTAAATAACAAATCTCTGCATTGCTTCATCATGACCGTGTTCAAACCTCCGCTAGATGGGTCTGGGGTCCTCCAAACCTCCTCTAGATGGGTTTGGGGCTCCTCAAACCTCCTCTAGATGGGTCTGGGGTCCTCCAAACCTTCTCTAGATGGGTTTGGGGTCCCTCAAACCTCCCCTGTGGTGGGTCTGGGGTCCCACCCACCCCACGTGGTGTCCCTACCCCACCAGTGTCATCATCCCCGAGAAGCTCGATGGCTTCATCAACAAGTACGCCGAGTACACCCATGAGAAGTGGGCCTTTGACAAGGTGAGGACCTGCCCAGGCCACCCCATGACCTCCTTGGGGGTCCTGAACCCCACCATGTTCCTACCAGAACCCCCCCCGTGATGGCTCCATCCCCAACCGCCCCAACTACAACAACCCTGCTCTCGGCGTGGGCGTCCAAACTGGGGAGGGGACCTCGCGCTGGGGGAGCTGATGGGGGGTTGGAGGAGGAGACTCATCTGCTTTGGGTGCTGGGCCGAGGGACGAGGCCCCGTCTTCCTCTCCCTGCGAGGTGGCCGTTCGCTTCGGGACCTTCCCGGTGGGAACACTGGGATGCTCCCGTCCCAGTGGTGTCCAGCTGGTGGCTCTGGTGGCCCCTGAGCAGCTCTGGCCACAGCAGTGCCCCTGCCCCAACGTCCCCCAGTGCTCTGGCCCAGAGGACACTGGTGGTCCCTGCTGCCCCTGCCCGTGGGTGGGGCTCCTGCAGCCCCTCGTGAGGGCGGAGGAATCCCACTTGCTCTTTGAGAAGCCCATCCCCAGATCTCCTCCCACCCACCTCCCTGCAGTTACAAAGTCTGTGGGCTCCAGGAGGGACTTTGCCATGTGTGTCCCGGGGCACGGCCGGCTCCTGTGCGGGGGAGCTGTGGGACGTGGCCCCGGGCGTGCAGCCCACAGGGGTCCTTGGAGCCCTCTGTACAAACAGCCCGTGGTTGCAGTTCCCAGGGCCAGCCCAGCTGCTCTCCTTTTGTGCTGCAGCCAAAAGCCTCGTCCCAGGGCAGCCGCTTTCCCCGTCCCCTTCAGGACCCGGCGCCCCCACCGCGTGCGCACGAGGGTTCGGGGCCAGCGCAACTTTCAGCTCTAACTTCTCCACCCTCTGATGACACTCTGATTTCTCCAGATGTATTTTAGGGTCAGCTCTAAAGCGCACAAGATTGCTTGTCAACACATTCAGAAGTGGAGTGAGAGGCTAAGACTAGAATTAGTGACTCATGGATCAAAATCAGATCTTGAAAACTCTTTTTGCTTGCTCCTTGTCTCTGGAGGTGTCTGTTCTCCAAAGACAGTATTGGTTTTTCCATTCACAGTTTGAAGGTGCCTAAACCTCATTCTTGTGGAATACTTAGAGGCATCTCAGTCTTATTATAAAATAATAGAATGATAGAATCATTTAGGTTGGAAAAGACCTTTAAGGTTACTGAGTCCAACCATAAACCTAACATTCCACTGCTGCCCGGGGGATAAAAGGAACAAATGTACCCCAGTGTTGCTTCTCTGCCTCTGGTGCTTTCTGTCCTTTGGCCACATTCCTGGGCAAACAGCAGATTTTTGAAGGCTCCTGGCTTCAGGCTGCAGCCTCCTGGGCACTGAGGGGGTCCTGCTGGAGCTGGGGGGCTGCTCAGAGGGCTTGCTTGTTCCTGGAGAGAGAAAGGGGATTGGCGAGGGCTCCAAGCACCCGAGAGGCTCATGTGAAAGCAGCGCTGGGCTGGACACCCTGAGCTGTTCCCAGGAACAGCATCTGTGTCCCTGCTCCCTGGGAATGAGCAAGTTCTTAGAATTGCTCTGCCTGGAAGAGAGCTTGAGGGCTATCTCTGTTTCTTACCCCTCCTCCCCACCTCACCGTCATCCCCCTCCCCGCCGCAGGGGGGGCTGCGGGTGCTGGAGGCGCTGGCGGCTTCGGGGCTGCGCTCGGTGCGCTTGGCCCGGGAGGTGCCGGGCTTGGCGGCCGTGGTGGCCAACGACCGCTCGGCGGTGGCCGTGGAGCTGATGGCCCGCAACGTCGCCTTCAACGGCGTCGGGCACCTGGTGACCCCCAGCATGGCCGACGCCAGGTAACCCACCCCCCCATCCCCACCTCCCCGCACCCCTCCGGAACGGTGCCGGCCCACTGGGTTTGACGGGGTGTGTTTTTGGGGGGTTCTGGGTTGTTCGTTCAACGGGTAGGGGTTTGTTGGGATTTTTAAGAGATAAATCTGAGATTTATCTCTTAAAAAGAGATATCTGAGTAAAAACCTTTCCTGCAAATGAGAGAGAAAAGTTTCTCATGTGGACACAAGAAGTGGAGATGGTGGCTCAGCATATTAAGAACAGTCAAAGGCCTATTTACAGCTGCAGAGAGGTACAGTTTGCTCACATCTGCAGATGTTCTACTCAAACTGAATGCTGATTCCTTCTCTTCTGCTTTATCAACAGTTTTGATTTGTGTTTCATGTTGTGATCTTTCTAGACTGCTTAATGATAAAAGGGAACAAGCAAGAGAAGATCTTAAGGGGCTGGAGGAAACAGTGGTATGTCTGAAGTGCACTTGGCACTGGGAGGACTGGGAGAGCCAGCCCAGTATGGGCACTGGGAGGACTGGGAGAGCTGGCCCAGTATGGGGAGGACTTCAGAGTCTCTTCTCCCAGTATGGTTACTGGGAGAACTGGTCGTGTTTGGCCCATACGTACAATAGGATGGGTACTGGGGGATCCCAGCAGCTCCTCCCAGTGCCTTTACTGGGCAAACTGGTTCTATTTACCTTATAGATCTGACATACTGGGTACTGGGGGGAACTGGGCAGCTCCTCCCAGTGCCTTTACTGGGCAAACTGGTTCTATTTAACCCACATATATAACATACTGGGTACTGGGGGGGATGTGGGCAGCTCCGCCCAGTACCCTCACTGGGCGAGGACAGGGACAGGGACAGGGACAGGGCACGCACACCCCCAGCACCTCGGCTGTCTGCAGAAGGCAGCCGCGTGTCACGGGAATGTCCCCGAAGCCCAGAGCGCGGGGCCGGGGAGGGGCCGGGGAGGGGCCGGGGAGGGGCCGGGGCTGCCCCGCTGCACAGCGCCCGGCGGGACCGGCTCCCTCCCGCGGCCGCGCTCGGCACTGCGGGGATGCAGCGGCTCCGCACCCCGCACCGCGACCCAGCGTCCCGGCACCGCGACCCAGCGTCCCGGCACCGCAGCCCGGTGTCCCGGCACCGCAACTCAGTGTCCCGGCACTGCAACCCAGCATCCCGGCACCGCAACCCAGAGTCCCTGCAAAGAAGAAGAGTGAATAAATAAATCACACAAATACATGACAGTATAGGGCCACAGTACAAACAGCTGAATAAAAAAACAGTAATGGTGTTTTTGTAAAGAAGTAATTACACTGAATGAATCATTAAGAACATTAAAATTAATAGGAATTATTGTAAGCGCCAAGAAAAATATGGAAGCAAATCCATACAACAAATTTGGTATAATATATATCTTTAATCTCTACATATGTTTTACATAAATAAAAATCCAAGTTCAATTTTTGTTTCAGTAACATTTCAATAACTTTGTAAAAATGCCATAGAATACAAAGAATTACATAATGTTTATTTATAAAACAAAGAAAAAACCCTAAAATATCATTCGTGTGAGCGATGTTTGTGCCCACGGCATGCCGGGAGCTGTAGTCCCGGGGAACGGGGCTACCTTTGCGCCATGTTGGTGGTCCTCGCCATGCCGGGAGCTATACTCCCGGGGCACGGAGCTTCCTGTGCACCATGTTGGTAGCCCTCGGGATGCCGGGAGCTGTAGTCCCGGGGCACAGGGCTTCCTGTGAGCCATGTTGGTGTCCCTCGGCATGGAGGGAGCTGTAGTCGTGGGGCACGGGGCTTCCTGTGCGCCATGTTGGTGTCCCTCGGCATGACGGGAGCTGTAGTCCCGGGGCCGGGGGCTTCCTGTGGGCCATGTTGGGGTCCCCCGCCTGCCGGGGCGGTGTCGTCGCGGTGGGAGCTGGCGGGGCCCCCAGCGCGGCCGGGGGGGGCGGTGGGCTGGGGGGGCAGTTTCTGGCTGGGCGCTGGTCCCGTTTCACTGTAAAATGGAGCTGAAGCAGCGAGCCGCGCGCGGCTGCCTTCTCTGCCCCGCGAAACACTAATCCTGGGTAATTAGCCTGATGATTCCGTTGCATGACGAGAGCTGAGAGTGCCCGCGGGCGCTGGTGCCCGGCGGTGGATGGAGCCGTGGGTGCTGGGGGGTGCTGGGGCCTGGGAGGAGAAGCACTGAGTTTAGGGACTGGTGGGTGTGTCCGTCCCGTGTGTCTCCAACCCCTCCCTGTTTTCTTCAGAGCGGCGGTGACCGACGGGGGAGGGGCGTCAGGGTTTGCGTTGGGTTTGGGTGCTGAAAGGCTTTGGGGTGCGTGGGGTGACTGTGTGTTCTCCAGCATTCCAGACAACAAGCATGGGGTCTGCTCAGGGAGGGTGATGTCCACGGGTTTGGGGGTGACGTCTCCAGAGGATGAGGCTTTTTCTTTGCTGAGACATCCCTGAGGCACACCTGATGTGGATCCTCCAGTGTCTACAGATGCAGCTGGGTCATTCCTTGCTCCTCAAAAACGCACGGGAATGTACCGACCTTGGTGACTGGGAAGCGGGATGGGAAGGGAGGCAGCGCTCCACGGGCTGTGAGGTTTCCTGGCCATGTGAAATCAGGCTTGGAAGGACCTGAGCTGGTAAAAAATTGGAGTTTTAAACCTCCTCAGGGCAGTCACTCTCTGGAAACATCCCACAGAGGTATCTGAGGCACAGCACTGCTGCTTTTCCAGCTGAACGTTGTGTGTTTTTCACCTGTAGTGCAGGGAGAGATCCGTGTAAGTTCAGAAACTGGTCAAGTGCTTCATTCAGGCTTCTTCTGCCTTCCTGAACCCTGTGGTGGATGAATGATGCCTACAAGGGGTTCTCTACGGGCACAGGGCTGTGCTCAGCATTGCCCAGGCAAAGCAGAGCCCGTAGCGAGGAGCGTTGGGAGCCTTTATGACTAATAAATCACCAAGAGATGATTACAGCTGCTGGGCAATGCTCTGTGCATCCCCCTTCCCCCATCCCGGGGCTGGTTCTCCCCATTCTGGGACCAGTTTCCCCCATCCTGGGACCAGTTTCCCCCATCCCGGGGCTGGTTCTCCCCATTCTGGGACCAGTTTCCCCCAGTGCAGAACCATTCCTGTGTCCTCCTCTCCCGCTCAGCCCCAACTCGTGCTCCTTTCACCCCCAAATTTCACCTCGACCCCCAAATTTCTCTGCAAACTTCAACATTTCACCCCAATCCCACCCAGTGCCGGGGGGGGGTGGGGCTCTGTGCCCCCCCCCCCACCTTGGTTTGGGGACAAAATGAGGCCCCACCCTGAGATTAAATCACCCCCTGCCCAGTATCCAGGGGGGGTGGCACTGGGACCTCCACCAAATTAGACATCCACACATGGATATGGATAGATATCAGAAGTTATTTAAACACCTTAATCAGCTTTTCCAAGTGGTTAGAGATACTGATAGCTGCTATGTGCTGAAAAAGATTCACCCCACCCCACACTTAATAGCTCATATTTATTTTAGACTGTTCTTAGAACTGTTTTAACCAACTCCATCAAAGCAAATCTTCAGTTCCTCATTTTTTCTTTAGCCAAGAAAATTAACAGCACAAAACAGTAGAATATTGAATAAGTTAATAGTGGAATGAGTTTCATATAAAACAGTAAGACTTTCAAAGAATCAGGTTCTTCCATCTGACAGAGAATTCAGTCTACATTACAACAGAAAAAATGCCTTTTTGGTGCCTAATGTGGGGCATGAGCAGCTGCCTTTCTATTGCTTCCTTCAGATATTAGTAGCAAACTCCTGTGCAGGCCACGGAGTTTGCTTGTGCTACTTATTTGGTGTTTTGTTAACATGTTTATTGAAACACTGTCTCTTTGCTTTGCTTCTGCACTGATAGCTTCAATGTGCTGGGGAATCTTCTGTCTCGGAAGGGTGAAGGGACTTGGGAACACCCTGGCACAAATAGTAATGATGTGTTTCATGCTGGCATTGGTGGCTTTGCTGTGTTGGGGGGGGCTACCTTGGGGAGAAAATGACTGAATACATCTCTCTACCAGAAACTGATGTAGATGATTTTATTGTGCATTGCCTAATTTGGGGCCATTTCAACTCATTTTGGGGCTATTTCAACTCATTTTTTTCTATTTCGGCTCATTTTGGGGCTATTTCAACTCATTTTGGGGTATTTCTGCTCATTTTGGGGTTATTTCATCTCATTTCAGTTCATTTTGGGGCTATTTTGAGTTATTTTGGGGCATTTCAGCTCAGTTTTGGGGTATTTCAGCTCATTTTTTTTTCTATTTCAGCTCATTTTGGAGCTATTTCCACTCATTTTGGGGTTATTTCATCTCATTTCAGCTCATTTTGGGATATTTTCGCTCATTTTGGGCCATTTCAGCTCTTTTGTGGGCATTTAATCTCATTTTGGCGCATTTTTGGGTGATTTCTAAGGGACTTGAGGACCTCCCCTATGAAGAAAGACTAAGGGAACTGGGACTGTTTAGTCTTGAAAAGAAAAAACCAGAGAGGAACTTAACTAATATCTGTAACTGAAGGGTGGGTGTCAAATGGAAGGGGCCAGTGTCTTCTCTGTAGCGCCCAGCAACAGAACAAGGAACAACGGGTATAACTGGAACACAGAAGGGTCCACCTCAACATGAAGAGAAGCTTCTTCACTGTGAGGGTGACAGAGCCTGGATACAGGCTGCCCGGAGAGGTTGTGGAGTCTCCTTCTCTGGGGATTTTAAAGACCCACCTGGATCTGTTCCTGTGTGGCCTGCCCTGACTGATACCTCTCTGGCAAGGACGCCCTTTCTCCGGTGATTCCAGCCGCTATCCAACAGCGGCCCCTAGCGGACACCTCTGAACGACAACCGAGTTTCTTGAGGGCTTTTTTAAGCGTTTTCGGGTCGTTGTTGTTGTTTTTTTTTGGGAGTTCCCCCCCATTTTTTAGGGGTTTAGTGGAGGTTTGGGGTTTGGTTTTTTCCCCACCCCCCCCCAGTTTTTGAGGGGTTTTCGCGGGTTTTGGAGAGGTTTTCCGCAGTTTAGCGGGGGGTTTCCGCAGTTTTATGGAGGTTATTCAACGTCTTGGTTACTTTTTCCGTTTGTTTTTTGCTTTCTGGGGTTTTTTTCTTTATGTTTTGGAGCTTTGGGTTGGTTTGAGGGGTTTCTTAAGATCTGCTTACTAAGTAGTTTGCAGATGAAACCCTAGTTCTGTGTGCTAACTTGGTTTTGCAGAGTTCTGTCCTTCACTCTCTGGCTACTAAAAGCCCTGTGGTGTGGAACTGCAGCCTGGAGTTCAGTGTAGTGTTAGGCTGTGGTGAAGCCACAACTACAATGAAGAAAAGTCTGGAGGTTTTATTGTTGAGAAGCTAAACCATGGTTAGTTAGCTCACTCTACTGTTGATATTTCTATTTTTATGTCTATCTCAAATGCTGTAAACCAATTATTGCCTTATTTTACTGCAAAACCTTTTCCTTGGAGTGGTTCTAACTTCGTAGCTCTGTAGTTCTCAGAACTTTCAGTCCCTGCAGGCCTTTGTGACATCACTTCTCCATGAGTACCTTGGTTATCATGGCTCGTACAGGCCTTTGAGACATCACAGCTCTAGGGATAGGTATGTAATCACGGCTGGTACAGGCCTTTTTGATATCATAGCTTCACGAGCTAGGTAGGACATCAGGGCTGGTTCAGCCTTTTATGACATCACAGCTCCATGAATAAGTAGGTTATCACGGCTGGTGCAGACATTTGTGACGTCACAGCTCCATAAGATAGTGGCTTATCATAGCTGGTGCAGGTATTTCTGATATCACAGCTCCACGAGTTGGGTAGGAGATCACAGGTTGTGCTGGGCTTTATGGCATCACAGCTGCAGGGGTTAGGTAGGATCTCAAGAATAAGCAAAAACTTCAGTTGCTTCGAGACTAGTTTGGAACAAAGACATGTTCCTGTTTTTGTTGTTGCTGTTGTTTTAAGTTTGGGGGGTGTGTGCTTGGTTTTGGTTTTTTCTGTGGTTTTTGTCAGGGTTTGTTTGGGTTTTGTGGTTTTGTTTGTGGCTTTTTGTGTGTGTGTGTGTGTGTGTGTTTGGTTTGGTTTTTTTGTTTGCTTTTTGTTTTTTATTTTTGTTTTGTTTTATTTTTCTTTGGTTTTTATTTTTTTGTTTTTTCTTAGCAAGTGAAGATATTAAGAGCTATGTAACATTGTGCACAATGTCCACAGTCGCGGTAGTCATAGTAACAGCTGTATTGACCATAAACCCTCCTTTTTTCCCTGATTTTAAGCCAAACCTCCCTATTCATCCAGGACTGTCTTCTTTGATGCCAACTTGTCTTGCAGCATGTGGTGATTACCTGCTCCTGCGCCTGTAAGATTTCCTGCTTAAAAAAAAAATCCAGGCCTACTGGACTCCTACATCTTTCAAAGCTGACTCCTGAGGGACCCTATCAAGTGACCTCTGAAATAAGCCAAAGTTTGTCTTTCGAAAGTCCAGAGTGTCAGTATTGCTGCCCCCCCTCCTAATGTCTCTAATAACAAAAAACTTAATAATTTCATGGTCCCTGTTCCCTAGATGGCCCCCATCTACCACATCCTCCACCAGTCCTCTCTGTCCAATTAACCTTCAAAATTAGGGCATGATACTGCTATATTAAAATATTAATACTTCTAATCAATATGTATTTGTTTGAGCACTGGATCAGGTTGCCCAGAGGAATTGTGTGTTCTCATTTGTATAAGCAGCCACAGATAACTGTGGTATGTAAGGTATCTATTACTAACTTTAGGAGAAGATTGTTGGCCTTTCAGTTCAAAGGGCTTCTCTCTTTTGATTGATAAAATGCAGGCTTAAGTGCCTCAAAAGTGTCAGTTAACAAAATGATGAAATCCAGTGTAAGAAACAAACTAGTGATGATGAAATACAGTAGGAGCTCTAATTCCTGGCTCAGCTGCATACTCGCTGGGTGACCTTAGGGAAACACTGCTCAAGGGATAATGCTGATGCTAGAAAGAAGATGGTGAAGCATTTTTCTAGAGTACCAGCCTTCAGTCCTTCCCTTAGATTGTTCTTTGCACAGATGCTTAGCTCATAGAGGGAACACAGAGATTTGGGAAGGAAAGATAAAATCTGTAGATAAAAATTTAGAAACTCCCATAATTTCTCTCAGTGCTTCTCACATTAAATTTGAGGTGGTGGTAGTATGGGATTTTCCTCTCCTTTCCCATTTCAAAAGTATGTAAAGAAAGAGATGATGTTGAAGTGAATGCTGTCAGTCCTCAGCCTTTATGACTGATGATTTTTTTCTGTTGAAAGATTTTGAGCAAACTGTAGGGTGGATTCACTGGGCACCTAGACCTGCACCTACACCAGACTTGAGTGCCCTGCCTGGTCCTCCCCCCTGCCCCTATATGGCAGACATGATGTCAGCATGGTATTGAATATCCCATTGGCTAGTTCAGTTGTCTATACCGTCTGTGGCCCTCTCCCAGTTTCTGGTGGAAATTAACCCCATCGTAGATGAACCTAGGACAATAGTATAGAAAATTTAGGAACCTATTTGTACATTAATCTCCTTTTTTTTTTTTTTTTTGAGTCAAACCTAACTGCTAAGATGGTAGGCACTGTCATAACAGTGACTAAAGGGGCATTTTGTTATAAAAGGCTTTCGGCTGTATGGTCATCTTATGTTGCATAACACTCTTCCTCCTCACCAGGACCTCCCCCCCCCCTCCTCCTCTTCATCCTCACCGGGATCTCCCCCCTGCTGCCTCCTCTTCCTCCTCTTCACCGGGATCTTCCTCCCCCCTCCTCTTCATCCTCAGTGGGATCTTCCTCCCCCCTCTTCTTCATCCTCAGCGGGACCTTCCTCCACCCTCTTCATCCTCATTGGGATCTTCCCCCCGCCCTCCCCTTCCTCCTCAGCGGGACCTTCCTCCTCACTGGGACCTTCTTCCACCCTCCTCTTCATCCTCAGCGGGATCCCCTCGCCCTCCCCCTGCCCCCGCCCCACCGGGCCCCCCCCGCCCCCCCCCCCCCCCCCCCCCCTCCCCCCCCGCTCGATATTCTAGTAATACCTAAAGCCCAATGGGCGTTCTCCTACTGAACTTCTTTCCCTTTCCAATAAATGACCATTTTGCCTCTATTCTCTTTTCATTCTGATGATTCATGATTCTCAGAATGACTTTTGTGGGTGTTTCATATGGTTGTTGACCACATCAGGACTTACATCCTGGTACAGGATTTGATCTTGATAGAACATTTGAAATTCTAAACATTCATATTTTCTGAAGTCCCAGCCTCTCTAATTGTGGTCTGAGGACCTTCTGTGTCAGAGGCGGTAATGTGATATTTTACTCATCCTCTCTGGATTTTTATTGTGTAACTTTGACAATGGCTTTTTAAATGTTTGTGTCACCTGAAGAGTGGCAGCAGGTGACATTAAGGTGACAGTAGGAGACAGTAGGTGACAGTGGGGTGACAGTGGGGTGCCATGGGGTGACAGTAGGTGACAGTAGGTGGCAGTAGGGTGCCATGAGGTGCCAGTAGGTGCCAGTAGGCGACAGCAGGGTGACAGCAGGTGACAGTAGGTGGCCGTAAGATGACAATAGGTGACAGTAAGGTGGCAGTAAGGTGACAGTAGGGTGCCATGGGGTGGCAGTAGGTGGCAGTAAGGTGGCAGCAGGTGGCAGTAGGGTGCCATGGGGTGACAGTAGGTGGCAGTAAGGTGACAGTAGGTGGCAGTAGGGTGCTATGGGGTGACAGTAGGTGGCAGTAGGGTGACCGGGACGGGGGGCGGGGGGAGCACCGGTCGGGCCGGGGGCGGGAGGCGCGGTGTGGGGGACCGGGGCCGGGCAGCGGGATGCGGGCGGCGGCAGCAGCGGAGAGCCCGGGGCGGGGTCGGCCGTCAGAGGGGGGGGGTCATCGCCGCGCCCCGAGGGATCCCCGGCGCCCCCGGGGGTCGGGCGGCTGGAGCGGGAGGAGGCAGCGGGCGTCCCCGCGCCCAATTCGTTTTCGGCGGCCCCGGCGCTGCGGAGCCGCTCCCGGGGTGGCGGCGGCGGGAGGTGGGGGGGGGCGGGCGGGGGGGGGGGGGGGGGGGTGCGGGGGCCGGCGTTGGCGCCCGGCGCTTTGCCGCCGCGGGCAGGGGGGGGGGGCTCGGTGGCGACCCGCCGCCGGGGGGCCAGGGGGTGGTTGTGCCCCAGCCCCACCCCCTTCCCACTCCTCTGCCCCGTCCCTGCTCCGAGGGTGGCTGGGGACACTGGGATGGGGACCTCAAGGGGGGCCCAGAGGGGTCTGGGGGTGGCCAGGGACTCCTGGGGCAGCCCAGGATGACTGGGGACGGGGGGGTGGCAGGGGGACCTGAGGGGACCCCCAGGATGGATGGGGGAACTTCCTGGGTTAACTGGGGACCCTGAGGGTAGCCCAGGGGACCACCAAGGTGGATGGGGTGTGGTGGGTGGCCCTGGGGTTAACTGGGGGACCGGCGGGTGGCCCGGAAGGACCCCTACAGGCCTTTATAAACAGTTCCTCTGCAGCATTCTTATAGGCCCCCTTCAGGTGCTGGAAGATTGTCATTAGGTCTCCCCGTAGCCTTCTCTTTTCTAGGCTGAGTAACCCCAGCTCCCTCATCCTGTCCTTGTAGGCCAGGCATTCCAGCCCCTGATCATTTTTGTGGCACTCCTCTGGACCCACTCCAGCAGGTCCATATCCTTCCTGTGTTGTGGGCTCTAAAGCTGGACACTGTACTCCCTGTGAGGAGCACTTACCGGAGCAAAGCATTATGGGCTGCTGAAGAGATCCAAGCTCCTGCCTTATGCATCCCATGTGTTTACCTTGTGCCACAAAACACAAGGATGAAACAGCAGCCCATTATATTTATATAGTTCAATATTTTCTCCCCCAAACTTAGGAACTATAATACACTGTCTTTTAAAGAAACGTTATCCTTATATTCCTATCAAAATACTGTTTTTGACAGTCCTTTTCTATACAGGTGGTCCTCAACTTACAACAGTTCATTTAGTGACCATTTGAAGTTACAACGGCACTGAAAAAAGTGATTTATGACCATTTTTCACTTTTATGACCAATGCAACATCCCTCTGGTCATATGATTGGATGCTTGAGAACTGGTTCATATTTATGATGGTTGCAATGTCCCGGGGCTCATGTGATCAGCTTTTGTAACCACTTAACAATGATGTAACTAATTTAACAGCTGCAGTGATTGCTGTGCCTAAAGCTAAACAGATGTGTCCAGTAGCAGTTAAGATGTAGCAGAGAGGCAGTTAAGTCATCATTCATTGGTACAGATAGTGTAACCCTGATATTTATTCTGGAGCTGGACACTCTGATGGCATATTTACCATTCCTTCCTTTCTACCTACTGACTATATTGGAACCCTGGACAGATTAGTGCTTAATTTACACATTAAAATCATATACTTAGAAGTAAGTGGTATGAATATCTCCACCTCTGTTTTACTACCCATATAAACTACATTTACTTCAGAGCACTTTACAAAATACATCGACTCTGCTTCAAATCTACCTCAAAACCAATAATTACTTAGTATGGAAAAATGACATAGTAACTCAGCACAAGATTTCAAAAGACAGACTTGTTTCTAAAAGGACCTTCAAGGAGGGGTTCTAAAGTGTGATTACGTAAAGAGTAATTCAGTGTGAAACAACTATATACCTCTAGAAATCTGTATTGCTACTACCTGCTTCTTTAGCAAAATAAATACTTCTATAATTCCCAGCTCTATTATTTGCAGTTAATAATTCTGTCCAACCAAGCAAAGATAGGACAAGCATAAATGTTGTATTCTGCATGTATTCACAACTCATGAATGAATCTTCTTTCTTCTAATGACTTACCATTCTGTACCCGATTCATCTTTTCTTCTACTAAGCAGATATCCTTGCATGGCTAAAGTACAATTAGTCATTTGTGGCCGGGTGGAGTGGGAGCAAAGAAGCTGCCTGCTTCTGCTGCTGAGGCCACGGCAGTTCCTGTGAGGTGTGACAGGTGTAGGGTGTAAGGGTCAGCAGATGGCATTTGGGAGTTGTGTGTGGGTTTGGAGGTGAGGGCCAGAGCGGTTTGATGGCTCCAGAAGCCCCTGGAGAGGCAGTGGCTCGTGGAAACCTGGTCCCTGTGCACAGTGCTGGCCTGCTGGCACATCTCTGCACCTAGGACTGTTGGTGGGATCTCTGTTGCTAAGGCTCTTGGGGTGTCCAAGCCTGCAAGATCTTTGGGTGGTTCCTGTTCACAGAGGGTTTGGGACCTCTGCCTGTGCAGCGTTTGCGCCGCCGCCGCATGCAGGCGGCCCGGGACGGACCCGGCCGAGCCCTGCCGTGCCCGCTCCGCGCCCGCCTCCGCTCCGGCGGAGGTTCCGCGCTGCTGACCCGCGACCCGCGCGCGCCGCGCGCCGCACGCGCGCACACAGGCACGCGCGCACACGCACACATTACCCACACCCACACACACACCCGCACACGCGCGCACACACACACCCGCCCTCCGCCCTCGCCCGCTCCGCCCCGCCCCGCCCGGCAGGGGAGAGGGGCTGGGGGGGAGAGGAGGGAGGGGAAGGGGTTTGGGGAGGGAAGGGGAGGAGGGGGAGGGGGTCGGGGAGAGGGAAGGGAGGGGGGGGGGGGGGGGGGGAGTGTCATATTGCTGCTGTATTGAATGAAAATTATTGTGCTTTTTCTCTTGACCACTTGGGATTAACAAATGTACATCCTCTTCAGATGAAAATACCTGCTTCAAAGCAACTCAGCAACCCTTAACAGCCCACTTTTTCACCTTTATTGTTCTTTCTCATTCTTATCCACATATTACCTCTCCTACAGTCCTCTGTTCTTGACAACACTATTGCTTGCAGTGACTGCTTCCACTATGGGTAGTTCTGATAGAGAATATGAATATCTGCAAGGGACATTCTGCAAACAGATCCTTTGATAGCTATTCTATGATCCTGTGTATTTTGTGGAGGGTTACATTGCTCAAAAGTGAACCAAAATCACCTTCAGATCTATTCCTTTTCCTTCTTATTATAACATATGTAGACATCACTTTATCATCTGCACAGCTAGTAATAAACTTTCCTACAAGTTTGGAACATAATTTCAGGTTACAACATCAAAAACAGAGGTTTAGGAAAATGCCATAACTGACAAAATCTTAACTGAGAGGTCTCATCCATGTTTTTTAGTGCAAGTACCTGATTCACTACTGCCTTGGGAGAGGAGAAAAGTAGCAGAACGGGGAGAAGGGAAGCACCATGAAAGAAGGAGGGAAAGCAAAGTCGAGGAAGGGAGAAAGGATAAACGAAGGGAAACTGGGATCACCTAAGGCCAACCACTGCTGGCAGGGGGCTGTGGTCTTCGCGCTGACGCGGAGTGGGAGCACAAGGGAGCGCAGTCATCCCCACGCCGGGGCAGCCGCGTGCGGGCCCCCCAATCGGGCGCTCCCCCCGGGGGCGGGCGCGGTGAGCACCCATGGGGGGGGGTGTCCCCATGGAGGGGGTGTCCCCATGGGGGGGGGGTGTCCCCATCCCCTGGCCCCCCAGAGGAGGACGCGGCTGGTTTGGGGCGGGGGTACACAGGAGGACCCCGCTGCCGTGGCGGCTCCTGACCCAGCACCGGGACTGGGGGGCAATGGCTGAGGGGGGACACCCCCCCACACACACCCCTGCGTGGGGCTGCTCCTCGTGGGACCTACCCCCCGTTTTGTTGAGACCCAAGAAAACCCTTGACCTTCAACTTCCAACTTATGACACCAGCTACTTCTTTTCTGGCTTTCTGGGGGGGGCGTGACCTTTGACCTCCATGACCTTTGACCTCCATGACCTTGGACCCCCCCGGTGACCTTTGCTACCATGAACTTTGACCCAATGACCCCCTGACCCTCAACACCCACCACATGGCACCAGCTACAGGTCCTCAGCCACTGGTTCAATGGGGGGGACGTGACCTTTAACCCCGTGACCTTTACCCCCGTGACCTTTAACCTCATGACCTTTAACCACATGACCCTAAAACCTTGACCCCTGATCCCACCCCTTGACCCCCTGACCCCTCCCCCCCCTGACACCAGCTCCTGGTTCTGGCTTCCTGAGCAACCTTCTCTCCATTCCCCCATCTTCTGTGGCTGGCTGGGAGGATTATGGGGGTAGAGTTGGATCCTCAGGTTCACCACACTGGTGTGTGAGGGGAAGGGACAGTGGATCTGAGCTCTGAAGCTCACAGAGGGTTACCTTCAGTTATCAATATCCTTGGGTTTCCCTAGAGGATTGATCTCACCTGTGCAGGCAGAGTGCTGGTGACATGAGGCTGTTTTTGCTTCCCTCTTGCACCTTTTTTTTGTCACTCATACCACTTGACTGTCTTGTTTGAAACCACCCAAGACTGTTTCTATTTCATTGCCCTAGTTTGGATATGTTATATATGTTTATAGCTTCAGGGCTTCAAATAATAGGACAGCATAATGTATGGGAAAAAAATACCAGCCTTGGTTGATTAAGAAATCAAGAGAATCCCAAGTTTTATTTATTTATTTGTTGAGAGTAGTAATAATTAGATTTTAACAGACACTAAACAACCTAGAGCTCCTCTTGAGTTTATACCACTAATAATTCCTAGAAAAAATTATATAATCACCAAAAATTTGGAGGTTTAAAGTGTACTGGAAAAAAAGGATACTACACATCTTACCAGACTGAATGTTTCAGTTTTGTCAGTATTGTTACCAAACATCGTAAAATCTGGATGCAAAAATTGACTATTGTAGAGCCAGGGCAGATTTGGAGAAGTGAGATGGCACCTGCACAGAGAGTTTATAACTCAGGAAATAGGGCTGGGATTAAGTTCTACACATGGTTAAGTGCCTTGTTTTATCAAGGCATAAATATCTATTTACAATAGTCATATAAATGAAGGCAAGGATCATTTAAATGATTTTGCAGGTTGCCAGAATGCCTCACTGGTTTGGACTGGAATTGAGAAAGATCAGAAAGTCCTGTCACAAACAAACCAAATATATAAACTGCAGGTTTACTAAAGAAAAAGCTCTAGTAAACAGAACAATCTGAAACTCAATGAGAAACTTAAGAGGGATTTGGGAAGTCAAACACTGGGAGCTATGATTTGCTTCTCATGTTAAAAATAGCAACTCGTTCACATCTCCTTAGGTCATTTCCTTTCACAGAGATCACCATCATTTCATTTCATTTCATTTCATTGCATTCCACAGAGGGCACCATCATTTCATTTCATTTCCTTTCACAGAGAGCACCATCATTTCATTTCATTTCACAGAGAACACCACCATTTCATTTCATTTCATTGCATTTCACAGAGAACACCATCATGTCATTTCATTTCACAGAGAGCACCATCATTTTTCATTTCATTTCATTTTTCATTTTAATTTTCATTTCATTTCATTTTTCATTTCATTTTTCATTTCACAGAGAGCACCATCATTTCATTTCACAGAGAGCATGATCATTTCATTTAATTTCTATTCTTTCAATTTCATTTCATTTCACAGGGATTATTCCTGTAGGTCCTGCATATGGAGAATTCAATCTGCTTTCAAGCTTCAGCAGAAAAATCTATTTCCCAGGCAGCTGAATGAGTCACTTTAGTGGAGACATTCTGATCATGTGGCTTAGTCAGGTGAAGCTCAATTTAAATATCTCTATCCCTGTATGTTGGAAACTTCTACCATTGCATAAATATATACATACATGTACATTTACATAATATGCACATACAAATAATGCACATTTTGACAGCTTCACTAGGTCATTCTGTTTGTACAGCAAAGCAGCAAACAGCTCCCTAAACAACAGGATAATCCCATTTCAGTGCTAAAGCCGAAAATTAATTTAGTGTTTCCTGCTATTTGTGCCCAGAATTATGACCCAGATATTGCCAAAACTTGTTCCAACATGTTTTTACTCACATGCCTCCTTCCTTCTGGAGTCAGTATTCAGCCCAGAGCTGAGAGGACAAAAGACCAGAGCATCAGCCAGATGCAGTAAACAGCCCAACCTGCCTTTTTGGGGTAAACAATAAAATGTGCACTTTAAGTTCATTTTAAAACTCGACATAAAATGTATTTAGTTGCTTGTTAAAATAAAAAAAAATCAGCATTTCTAAAGAAAGATTAAAGACAGATTTCTGCATAGAGACATTATATCATATACAATGTCTTTCTGAACACAGTCATGACTTCATAAATTGTGGATGGTGGTATCTAAAGTTATCTCTGGCAGTGGTAGTAGTTTCACTTCAGGCATCTTATTCTTACATGGGTAACATGGTTAACAGCTTTTAGAATCTCCCTAGATCCCTTATTCCTGTACTTTTTGGTGCTTTCCTTCCCAGCTTATCTGTGCTCTTCTGAGCACTCCAGCAGAAAGTGTGCAGATAAGTAAGCACTGTTTAAATATTTGATGGAAGAAATGCCAGAGATAGGTGCCGGAGCATGGTGTAGCTTCAGCCTAAGGCATCAAGAGGCATTTATTTCCTTGCAAGGACTGCTGAACACTTTTGCTTCTTCAGACCTTTTTGGATCACTGTTAATGTTGCAAAGCTTCTCTCAGTTTGCACCTTTCTTCCTGGGGAGTGATCTGAGAAAGAAACAGAGGGCACTTGAACCCCTTCCCCGGAGTGGAAGGTGGCACTCATTTATCAGTCTAAGGCACAGAGCATGGCCTTTCCATCCTGGTGACAGGAAATTAAGGAAAGCACAACTCAATCATAGACCTAGAGTATGGGGCCAGTGTTGTGGGCAGCCTGTACAGCCTGCATAGCCCCTGTGGCCATCTTCTGTGGGGTCTTCACTGGGCTATGAGTAGGAGAAGAGTGTAACATGCAACACTCAGCACCCCTTTTCCATTGGCCGAATTGCAGGTTCAAGACTGACTTAATAGAAAACAACTCTCCTCTGTCACTTGAAGGACTCTGAAGTGTTGGGTATTCCCTGAGCTAACCATTTGACACACATTTCTGGTTTGGTAATTACTAGCACTTAAACAAAATGAGCTTTACTGTTATAAAAATACAGCCACATATATTTGTCTGTTAATAAACTGCTCAGTCAACATTTATGGCATTTGGGAGCCAGCTCCCTGTACCACCCACAGATCCTTGCTTGTTAACTGTATGGCAATGTGTGCTGCCAGTGGTTGGTTTAGGTTCTTAAATTTGCTTTCTGGAGCATATGTTGACCCTCAGTATTATAAGATTAAAGCAAACTGGATGAGGAAATAAAAATCTGGGGCCAAAGTACTTGCTGGGTACAGCCACATGGGCTTTAAATTCCCAGATCAAAATCCCACACAAGTTAAAAGGGAGGATTTTGAACAGGTGCAAAAAAAATCCACCCTGGGAGGGAGTGGGGGGGCGTGCCGGCATTTTAATCAAGAAATAAATGTTATGGAAGAAAGAGGGGTAAGAGAATAGCCTGAAAGAGGCCTCTCTTTCTTCCTCTCTCCTCGTTTTCGAGCCGTACAAACCAGAACCCCCTCGGCCTGAGCGATCCGCGCTCTCTCTCCAGGGCGGTTCGTGCTGCTCGGTCCCAGCTCGCGGATCCCTTTAGGAAAGCTTTCGAGCAACGCGTAATTTGGAATACAAAACACAACTATCCGGGAGGGAGAGGGCGTGGGGGGGTGGGGAGGCTTGTGAATGAAAAGGGGTCAGCGCGGGAATTGGAGGAGATGAGTCATTAGAGAATGTGACAACTCTACCTAGTAAGTAAATACTTTGCAACATCTAACTGACAAGATTGAAAAGAGGGAATGGCCTGATTTCTAATATGTATACAGAGAGTTCTTAAGTATCTCAAAGCTGTTTTAGAGTAATTAACAAGGACCGTTCAAAGAAACAATATCCTAGGAATAAATCATAAAAAGTTGGATTAATCAGTGAAGCTAAGAAGTAGCTAGAAATTACCTTCCTTTCTTTTCCCTCCCCCCTCTAAATGGCTTGGTGAGTGTTATTTCTAAATAGGCTTGCTGTGTTTGTGATGTAATTAACATCTGCTTTTAATAAATATTCTGCAACAGCTTAAACCAAAACAGAAATTAATGTTTTCAAGTTACAACTATGTGCATTAAATTCTTCTGAACAGCTACTAGAAATAGTTCACTTTCCTGAGGAATAATACACATTTTTGGACATAACATAGGATCATATAAATCAAAGAAGGTCCTAGAAGCTTCTCATATACTTAAAACTGAGCAGATGCCCGAGAGCTTTACTGGCCAGAGTATGTAACACAGGGGAAAGCAAAAAAAAGGAGAGGAAAAAAAACAGGAGAGAGAAAAAAGGAGAGAAAAAAAGAGGAGAGAAAAAAAGAGGAGAGAAAAGAGAGAATAAAGAAAAGGAGAGAAAAAAAAAAGATATAAATTATACCTTCAACCTTATTATTAATGAATTAAGAGTGGAAGTATTAAATTAAAGATTAATTTATATTATTACTTAAAAGTGGATTTTATTGGCAGTGAAATAAATGAATTAAGAGTGGAATTTCTGAATTAATTAATTCAGCAATTATTTCTCCATTATTTGCCTGAAATCTTATTTGCTCCAAATCTCATTAAAATAACAATTCATTCTCAATTAATTCTGAATTATTTTACTATTTATTCCACATTTCATTCATTCCAGTGAATCAGTTTCATTTTTAATCAATAAATTCCACATTGAATCCAGTAATTCCACTTCTAATCAATTCCACTTCTTTTGATCAATTAGTTCCACTTTTGCTTGATTCCACTTTGAATCAATCACCTCTTGTGAAGGCAGAAGCTTTTAAACAACTTAGGTAAGAATTTTTGCTAAAGACCAATAATATTAATATTTTTTGAACACAATTTTCAACAGCATTTACAGAACTACTAACTTTTTTCCTGTTTTACATGAAAAATTACTCTTTATAAGGAAAATTATACATTGCTTTTCAATTTTTAAATATGCTATGAATTATTTATTGCTGATAGTGAATATTTAAAGCCACATAATATACTGTGTAAGGTTTTTAGAAAACTTCACTTTTTTAGGTTTGAAATACATGACTTTTTCTAGTATGCTACAATAGAAGTTGTTTGTGTGCATGTCATTAACCTATAATTAGTCATTTTTTTTGAAACTGTAATCAAACACTGGAAAATGTCTTCCTTTGTTCATGTGTCTTTCGTTTAAGGTGTAACTTGCAAAGAAAGAGCAAAAGACATTCCTGAGTAATTTCACTGAATAAGGCAGTTATGCCAGTAAGCTCTGTAACTATTTTTGGAAGCATTCTCACATGCAGTGTTCAGCAGAAAATTCACTGTACAGCATGACTGCAGTTGAGAATCACAGATGAGTAATCTACATCAGACTGGGCAGAGTCCCAAAGAATTCAGATGTTCAGTCTTGCTAATGACCAGGATTTTTTTATCTATCAGCTGTAGGAAAAGCTAAGAGCAGTTTGTACATTGACAAGCTAATTGTTAATTACAGAAATAACTATTTGGCATACACAGATAAACTTTCTGAAAGTTCAGATGCCAAATAATTGCCTGGACCCACTAGCTAGAGTATCTATCATGTTTGACAGTGTTTTAAGACTCTTGTTTCATTTAATTTACAAAATGCAACGGAAGAGTAAGTACTGGAATGCTCTTGTGCTAGAACTGCTGGGAAAGTGGCATGCCTGACCTATGTCTAATCCCAGGCAGTATATTGTTCTCTATTTGAGGTTAAAACCAAGAACCCTGACAAAAACAGAGGATGACAGAGAGTGGGAACAACAACAGGAACTCTCCTCCACCTTGGGCACAGGAGGAATTTGTGAGAGGGACATGCAAAGCAAGACTGTGAGACCCCAGCCGACCTACCAGCAAGCATGTCTATACTTCAGTTTCTTAATGCAGTGAAGTGAATGATGATGTCAGTTAAATGATTACAGTCTCTTGTCAAATTCAGTGATGGCTTTTTGCAGTAATTTTCCTTACTGCTTGTGTTAAACTGTATTTCCATTCATGGTTGTCAAACTCTTACCTTGGAAAGAAATTACAGTTGATCTATGTTCTTTTTGCCTTTGCCTGAAAAAAAGAGTTGTGATCTCTCTGAATTATAACTTTTTTTTTTCCTGCTTAAGTATTGTCTGTATCATGAAGGTTATTCCATTATCTGCCTTTTAAACACTTTCTATAGTGTAAAATTTTGATCTAAAAAGAGCTGAGTGGTTACAGGGGACACCCCGTGCCCCCCATCGCCCCGTGCCGTCCCCGCGCCCCCCCCGAGGGCTGGGGGACCATGATGCGGGCGTTGGGCAGCGCGTGGCGCTGGCCGGGGGCTCCTGCGGCGAGCAGCAGCGAGCCCATGCTGGCCGCCTGCCCCACGCACCAGGTGCACACCGGGTTCAGCACGTACTGCATCGTGTCGTAGATGGCCAGCCCCGACGTCACCGCGCCCCCTGCCACCGCCACGAGACACGCACACACCCCCCACCCCCGGCACCCGGGTCCGCGGGGAGAACCCCCCCGGGCACGGGGTCAGCGGGGGGGACGGCCGCGGACCCGGCCCAATCAGAGAGGCGGGACGGAGGCCTGAAGTACACATTCCACCATCTTACACTCCACACATGGCCTGTGCAACACTAAAGGTGATAAAACTCCAGTGAATCATCTCTTTTCTCCCTGAATCTCGAGATGCTTTTTTTTTTTTTCCTAGCTGATTACCACAAAAGCCCAGCAAGGTTTAAGCATCAGAAACTGGATGAAATAATGGGCAGGAGGGTTTGCTATAGAAGCCATTCCTACAAGTGTTTCCTAGAAGGCCAAGGACTAGTAAAAAGCCACTGGAGGTTTCTTTCCTTTTGGGTGGAAGGAGGAACTGTTTCATCACACGTGTGACACTGGTGTGTTTGCCTTCAGACCTCTTGGTTCTCTCCTAAAACATTATTAGGAACATAGGATGTTTTCCTCTCTCCTAAAAACACGAGTTTGCGACATCTTTTGACGAGCTGTTGGGCTCGGGCTGTCATTTAAGGGGTGTTTGTTGGAGTGATTTGATTCAGCTGAAGTGATGAAGATTATTGTTTACGCTGGGAGAGGAGAGCGTGTGGAAAACCTTAGCTGCTGAAGGCTTCAGCATGAAATTCGTGTCATTTCTTCATCCCTTGCACGGGGAGCTGGCGCAGACTAAAGGACTTGTTCACCCAGCTCGTGATCCCAGTGATCTTTGGAGCGTTTCCATCCAAAGCTTGAAGGAAGCACTAGTGAAAAATGAAGGATTTCACTAGTGAAAAATTATCAGGTTATCATTTTCTTAAATGATACAGAATATTCACAGAGTTGTATTTTCTATTCATAAGTGTCAAAACCATACCAGAAACCTTTCCTTAATATTTTTTCTCCCTCTAGCCTGACATGGAGACCTTTCACCAAATCTCTATGTCCCACCAAAGTGCTTGAGCTTTCTACATGTAAGAACTAGGTTCCTCTCTGATCATTTCTCTCTGAAGTTTTGCTTGATGCTACTTCATATCCCCAAGAACCTGAGTATTTTTAAAATAGTGTCTTTTGCTGCCTTATTTGTCTGACATTTGTCATCAAAGCCCCTTTGTTGAGCAAGATGATTTAAGCAGTTGAAACAATTGCCCAGAGCAGTGGCCAAAGGGAAAACATGAAGACTAAGCATGAAATGACTGGTAAGATTCAAAAGAAGGTGATATTCTTCTACTCGTCAATGAATGTTTCTTTAAATGCTGATACCTACCCTAGGGATGTTTCTCCCAGGAGAAGAGCTAGGGAGAAGGGATTACAGTATCTTGTTAAGATGCTGAACCCCAACCAAACAAAATACTACAAAATACTAACCTTGCTGGGGTGACTTTCTGTCAGGAAGCTGTGTCTGCTCAAGAGGTGTTTTGTCAGCACAAACACATGACATTTCTGCCCTTCTCACCCAGCCTGGCCTATGGGTATGATTTCATAGCAGCCTGCTTTTTCAATGAGCAGTATTTCTCTGCCTGACTTGTAAATAATGTGTTAGGTAAAATAAAGCAGGACTAAAATTGTGTTTATTTAGTTCATTTAGATCATCAAGTAGGTTTCAAAAAGTACAAAAGGTAAGCTGACTGTGATGAACAGCAACTCTTCAATTACATCACTTCCACAGCTGATAAATTACATTCTTCGAGTATGTTCTTGAAAAGGCTAATATCTCAAAGAACACATCCTGACACATACAAGCAGAACTGTAGCCCTAAACATAAAACAAATAAAGGGTACTGATATTTATTTCATAAAGAATTACTAACTTCTTTGTGAACTGTAACGAACCATCATGCAAAAAAAACCCTAACACATTTTTGCTGAAAACTGGATTTTCTTGCCAGTAAATCTGAAGACGGTTCAAAAGGAAAGGGGCTTGTTCCATCTGCTACAAGAGAACATACATGTGGTGGGGGCTGGGATACTATGTTCCTCCAGTACATAAGGTTGTATTTGTTTAACTCCTTCCACAGAAGCTTTACCCTGCTAGCCAGGAGTATACAACTGCAGTGAGTTTGAATATACCATTATATACCATTAAATTTAAGACATTTGCTTCTTATCAGTAGGATGAAAAGACTGACATAGAAGACATTAATCATTACTGAATGCAGCATTAGAAAGAGCTCAAATACTTCACTAACAGTCACAAAATCAAAATACATGTACCTCCACCTAAGAGCTCAGAATGCCATTAGTTTCCCAGATCATTCTTCAGATTGTATTAAACTCACTCAAAACACATGGGGTCACCAGAAAAGCATGTTTCCTGGTCAGTGAAGTTGAGGATGGGGAGCATAAATTATGCTTCCACTTTTCCCACCAGGGCCTAATTGCCTGTTCATAACACATCTCTAGGGACACAGTGCCCATGGCATATCCTCTCCCTGAAGGAGGAGGAGGCTGAGGGCCATCACAGAAGGCTTGGGCTCCTGAGGGGCAATGTATGCTAAAAGGCAGTGGGGTTTAAGATGCAACTGCAGCAGAACAATGGCTTTGGTCAGTCCAACAATCTAAGGAATTCTGATTTGGAACAAGTCCAAGCAACAAAAGTCTTTAGTGATGATATCTGTGACAGGGGGGACTGAAAGGACTCAGGTGTGTAGTGCTCTGCTGAAGATGCTGCACCTGGCTTCATGAAGCCAAGAAATCAAAAAAGAAAGTAAAAAAATCTCAACCCAATATTGATGAAAATGAAAAGTGGTATTGAAAAACAAGACAGGATAATACACCTAGAATATCAAATGCAAAGGCTTTTGTTGGCATTTTTGACATCCAAAATTTATTCCATCTACCTCAGACAACAGGAAAAACACTTTATTTGAAACCATTTCTGGCCTGAAGAATATAGGGGATCTATCAAATTTTGCTGACGCAGGAGTCCAAATCCATCATTTGGCTCCAGGTCAATACCCAGAAAAGTGTTGTTGGATTTGTGAATACTTAGATACCACACACAAGTCATTGACATAAACTGAGAGGGTAAGGATGTTTAATTTTACTGTGATTTTCTTTTTTCTTGACTTTAAGGGATGGAATTTATGATTGCAGAAATGTCTAGTCTCCCTGGAGTACACCCTTTGTGTAGCAGCAGCACAACCATGTTTGAACCCTAGTGGGTGACAATGTTGGCTTCCTCTGAGCTCTGAGTTTATGATGAGTCTAATCTCTTGAACTTTTAGGACTAAAAAGTGAAGTGCATACCTACCTATTGACTTAGACAGTTTAGGGGAAGGTTTCATCTTTGCAGTCACATGTGCCCATTTGATAGTGAGATAATGATGTCTATTCACATGCCAATTATATTGAGATCTCTCTAATGCCCTGGATAAGAGGCCAAGTGAGAAGAAAATGATGCTTGCTAGGACCTCATGCGTTTCTGTATATTTTTAACAGTTGCCCAGATATCCAGAACTAGTATATGATCGCCTTGGCTCTCCTAAAAAATTTGACATATATCATCTTGTATTTGCCCTTGGTACTGTCTTTTCAGTGTGCGGATGCCACAAAGTTATTCCATTAATTACTAAAATATTCCACATTTTGTATTTTTCAACTACCAGCCACTTAAAACATCGAATTCCAGTTTATATGCGGGAAAAGAGAGGGTTTAGGATAAGGAAAAGGGATCAATTGGGAACATCCATGATGAAATACTTGTGCCCAGCACCTCATTAAAAAAAAATAAAGCAGCAATTTCCCAAGTTCTCCATAAATCCACAGTATGTGATATCTCTCTCTGATTACCTCATCTTCCAGCCATTCATGTACCACATCATCCATTAGCTACACATGGCAGGATTTTGTTCACACATGCTTATTGCTACGATCGTATTATGACCCTGTAAGGAACTGTTTATGTTGAATATTGTCCACGTGATGGGGACGAAACACTAATTTATGGTGTGACTATGAATGCTTTGTTGTTACAGTGAGTGGTAAGCTTTCTATGGAAAGCTACTCTCCATACTGCTGTAAGCTAAAGTAATAGTAAGCACATTGTTGCCAAAGATTAAAAATAATTTCTTCACACATGAGGCAGCTTGCAGGGGCCTGGATGATGTCAGTAACTTGGGACTCCTTTGAGGCTGGTGTTGAACTCACCAGGCTTGTGGTACAGAAGATGTGGCCATGTGTGAGCAGTGCTGGGAGCTGTGGGGCAGATCAGGGGGCAGGATCAGCTCCTGTGTGCAGCTTTTCAATTCCATTTGTCTTTCATTTCTGTCTTGGGCTTTCACCTTATGTCTGTAAAGAATTTTGTGGAAAATAAATAGGAGTTTTCATGGCAAGTAAGAGGATGGTAAAATGAATAACACATCCTTAATATGTATGATTTTTAAATAGCTTAGATACAGGAGTTACCAGTAGATGAAATGTCCAAAACTTAAATTAGACATTTAGCTGATTTTTTTTTTCCCCTCTTCTGTGTAGTTCAGTTTTTTGCTGTAAGGCAGGAGATAAATCAGGGGTGGGGGAAATAGACCCGTTGTCACAGAAGTAAGAAAATAGAGTGCAGTGAAGGTTTTGCTTGTGTATATAAACGGAAAGATGTGATGATGCTCGTTGCTTAATCCTCTGGCCTCCTCCCATAGATGTCTTTATGGCAGAAATTCAATTTATATTCAATGAGTAGATATGGTCTAAAAAGACTGCAAAGTTTCATGCCTGTGGAAATAAGAGGATTAAACAATTTTAGTTTGGTGGGTTTTTTTCATAATTGAAAAACCATGCCTTCTTAAGCATAAACTGAAACCAGCTTTAATAAAATAAGAACAAGATGGAATATATATAAACATATACACATGTATACAAAACCAGTAGTGACCACCCCCCTGTCCCAGTGCCTCCCAGTGTGGATTGGTGAGAAAACAAAGCAAAGCTATTATCTGTAATAAAATGTAGGGAACTAAACAAATTAAAGGGAATAAAGATTATTTCAGAAGTTAAAACTAGCTATTTCATGGAGTTCAGATTTATCTAATGATATCAATCAATTTAATTTTATAGGGTTATGTGGCAGAAATACAGCCTAGTACATCCAGGCTCACCAAATGATACTTCCCAAAGACCTAATCTTTTGTTAATTCTCCTGATGTGTATGAACAAACTGTTGGTATGGATTTTTCTGTGTGTGTGCCATGATTGTTCTGTTTCAGTGCCTATGCAGGATACCTCATGGTCTTCACTTTATGTTAAATGCAGTGACTGTGGCAGTGACTGGAAATATTTTATTTGCCTATATAAATGTAAAAAAGGAAAAGCACCTATATCGTTACTAACAACATTTACATATTATGACTCCAAATGATTCTATTTTTTTGTTTGATTATTTATATGGAAAGTTAGATATGCAGGCATACATACATACAGTCAGCTTTCTCATTAAAGTTACTCGTAGGTGTTTATTTTCAAGAGTTTCAGTTTTCTCTGTGGAATAAATTAATAAACATAGACTTGTACTATGCCAGGCCCAGGGGGAGGAAACATCATTCTCCCCTGAGATGGCTCCCTGAATGAAAATCCCACATTATTACTCCTCATCACTAGTTCTGCTCTAGGGCACTTGCCTGCAGGCTTCATAGTCACCACTGGGGATCACCATGTTATCTGGAGAAGCTGAACCACTGGGGAGACACCAGGTGTTCTTCAGAAGGACAGAGCAGCATCAGTTACAGCTCCCAGAGATGATCTGGAGATCTGTGCCACCACAGCATAAGGAGGCAAACCAGCAAATTCCACCCCATAAACAGTGATAATGCAATATGGCCAGAGCATCCCTAACTGAACTGCAGCTCACTGACAAAATCTTCTCTGTATATATATGGAATACTGCATGTTTCTGAGCTACCGAGAAAGCGATCACAGGAGCCGGTAAATCTTCCTGTAACTAACAAGCTAGAGGTTACAAAGCATATTCAGGCTGTAGAGTTGCAGCTAAGAGACTTCTAACTAGCGAGAACTGGATGTTTCTGAGACACCGAGAAAGAGTTCACGAGAGCCGGTAAAGCTTAGTGTAGCGCACAAACTAAAAGCAGCAAACTAAATTTAGGGTGAAGCGTTCCATCTACGAAAAATATAACGGGAGAACTGGATGTTTCTGAGCTACCGAGAAAACGTTCACAGAAGCCGGTAAATCTTAGTGTAGCGTACAAGCTAGAAGCAGCAAAGTATATACAGGGTGAAGGGTTCTTTTGATAGAATCAAAATAAAGCATTTCCCAGGTAAAATAGTTTAGATTCACTTTTCATTGTTTACCTGCTAAACCTCATTTTAAAATTTCTTTTGAAAACATTGTTAAAATCTAGACTCTCTTGTCTAGGAAAACAGCCCAGTAATCTAAGTGTGAAATGGAAAGGAACTGATCACAGTGGTTGTCACTAGTATGTATTTCATAGCTCATGGATTGAGAGGTCAGGGTGATACCCAATCCCCCCTCACTTTAATTACATTATCACTGATCATCTTTAGCTATCTGGCTTAATTCACTTCCACCTCCCTTTTCTCAATGTTTTCCTCTTATCCACCTGATTTTGTTCACTTTCCATGCTTTCAAGTGCCCCGTTTGGGGTCTCGGGGTTTCGTCCTGCCCCATAAGTGCCCGGTTGTGGGTCTCAGGGGCTCTTCCTGCCCCATAAGTGCCCAGTTTGGGGTCTTGGAGCTGAATTCTGCCCCATAAGTGACCGGTTGTGGGTCTCAGGGGCTCTTTGTGCCTCATAAGTGCCCAGTTGGGGGTCTCAGAGTTCAGTTCTGCCCCATAAGTGCCCAGCTGTGGGTCTGGGAGGTTCCTGGCGCCCCATAAGTGAGCGGTTCCGTTGTCCAAAACCAGATACAAACATGCTTTGCAGCTGGGGGGGAAATACCGTGGGAAGACTTCTTCATGCAGGAGAACTGAAGAGATTCCTATAGATTCTTTGTTCTTTGGCCCACATGTCTCCTGTTATCTTTTTTGCAGTATGCTTGTCCACCATGTGGGAAACTTCCATGAGTAAAATCTAGAGAGGTAGGTAGTATAAGTGAATTCTGTTATTTTGATTCCTTCCATAAATCTGAGGTAAATGATTTGTATCCAACCATTCTACTACCACTTTTTTCAGGACATGTATATTAGCTGTTTTCTGGTCCCTTTTAGCATCATGTAGGAATGTCATAAGCCATACATCTCTTGAAACTAATATTGCAATCCTTGCCAGGCTGGAACTGAGTCCTACTCTTGTGTAATTATTTTTAGTTCACAAGATGTTTATGAAGACAGTGAAGAAACTAAAACTAGTCGAAATAGGGTTGATTAAGACAGTACCTAAATTAGAGTCTTGCAGGCAAGAGCCTGACAAGTGGATGTTTCCCTATGTTCAGGTTAAACTCTGGATTCTCCTCCTGTCTTGTTGCTATGTCTTTGGATTAGCAAGGATAGGTTCCATTGTGCAAGGCAGTCTTGGCTCTGCTTCTTGTATAACAACTCAATGAGGGCATACTTGGAAACATAATTTCTCTTTAAATTAAGTAGAGTGCTCCACATTAAATATATGAAATGATGCTTTAATTGCTCAAATACCTCTGGCCACAGGTGATTACTTTTTGCCTACTGCAAATAATGTGAGATGCTTTGAGGCTCAAGTCTTCTCCTTACATATCCAACTTACAATATTGATAGGATTTTTTTTTTCTGTGAGAATTACAGACTGATATTTTATAACAATAATTTGGTCCATTTATCAGAATATAAATAATCTCTTTCACAATTGTTAGGTAATAATTCCTTAGTTTTATGGCATTGCTATCAACAAGAATAATTGGGAGTGGAGGCGCTGTGGGAAGCCCTCAGTTCTATCTCTGTTGAGTGACAAGACTTAATCATAATGAATGGAAATAGTCCCAAGGATGTGTGTTGTATTCATGGTATAAAATCAAAACAGTCATGTTGTGCCTTTAATACTGTCTCAAATGAATACTCTCACTATTGTGTTCTAAGAAATTCTCTGCCCTAGTATGTCTCAAAATCTCAAGCAAGTTTTGTATGATCTGGCTGCAAATTGAAATGATGTAGGTACCAGCTGAAGCAACTCTTGCTATGATGGATCCCTCCAGCACAAGATTTCCTGCATTAAAATGTACCATCACACTGACTTTATATTAGTTAAATGGCAGGGAAACAGATGTCTTTTCCATTAAAATAGTTTTAATTAATGGAATAATTTGCAATCCATTAAAGTTAATAATAAAGGTCCATTTTACTCTCAGATATAGGACGATTTGTGAAACACATTGTTATGAAATGCTATTTTTCAGATCATTTGTACTTTTGCAGGCTATAATCTTCTTATATTGCAAAAATAATTTTCTCCTTTAGGCTCCTTTATAAGCAATATGCAGAAAACCCCAGGTTTGTTCTCAAGGTATCATTTAGTCTAAAGTGCTACGTAAACAACCCTGCCTTAGTTAACCAGAGATTTAGTGAACAGAAGCAACCAAAAGAAGTATCACAGGCATCATGGCAGGAGCTTCCATGGAACACCAGAAACCTCCAAGTCAGAAGGCGTGGGCAGAGGACAATGATGCAATTCTGCATCTCTTTCAACCAAACTGTCACCATTTTGTCTTCTGACCGCTTCTTGGTTTCCCCACAGATGTCCCAGAGATTGTGACATTACTGTTCCACAACAGCATTTACACTTCCATGACTTTTTAATATATCTCCTAAGGTCAAAGCTTTTCTTTTGGCAGCTATTGGTCCCATGGCACAGCTGTGGGGCAGTTATTGGTCCCATGGGGCAGATTTGGACCCCGTGGGGCAGTGATGGGCCCCGTGGGGCAGCTGTGGGGCAGCTGTGGGTCCCATGGGGCAGTTATGTGTCCTGTGGGGCAGCTGTGGGTCAGTTATGGGCCCCATGGGGCAGCTGTGGGTCAGATGTGGGCCCCGTGGGGCAGTTGTGGGGCAGTTATCGGTCCCGTGGGGCAGATTTGGACCCCGTGGGGCAGCTGTGGGTCCCGTGGGGCAGCCGTGGGGCAGGTGCCTGACCCCTCCCCCTCCCGCGCTCCCCTCCCCCCAGGGCAGGAGGCGTCGCCGAGCGCGGGGGCGGTTGAATATACCCTGATATCAGAAGCTTTCCAACTGAAAATGTAAAAATTGTCATGTGCATATGAAACTTTTGAAGCCCCATGCTCTTCTAGGCCAGATGATTTTTCACTACAGTCCAGGCATCATATGCTGTTGACTTCACTTTCAAGCATCCCTAAAAGGGCAGCAGCAATTCAGAACAAAAATACTTCAGATTTCAGGCATTTGTATTTAACAGTGTATTTATTTTCTTTTTCTTTACAAAGCATTGAGTTTACAAATCTCTTTATCCACCTTTCAAATCTTAAATTGACTCAGTGTTTTTGTTAGCTTGCTGTGGAATGAATGCTACTGGTGCTAAGATTATAAATTAATAGGAAGACTTTGAGATCCTAAAGGACTGGAACAGTTCCATTTTTTTCTCCCAAATATTATGAGTGTCAGCTAAAGCATCAATGACAAACCACCTCATTGAGTACATGGCAGTACCTGAAACCAGGGGTGTCCACAGTTATGTGCTGCACTGGCTTCTTTCCTCCTGTCCATCCTAATTTTATGGAGCACTGGTTTTATTACACAAAGTAGGAAACCAACCCCTGCAACAGCCATTTTACTACTGCCAGTAACACATCCCAACTTCTTGCTCTTCTCTTCAAGTGACATTTCATGAAGCTGGAGATTTCCCCATACAGGAGCCATTCAAGGAAACACAGTACCCAAACCAAGGATGAAAATACCAATTTCGCATCATTGCGGCTTTTGGCGATGAGGTCAGCGGGACTGAAAGCTGAGGGGAGTTTAATGTTGAGTCCGCCTCTCTGAGCAGAGGGGTCAACAGAGAAAGCTGCAGCTAATGGAAGCATGAGTACCTTGTCATAAATCAGTGCCAAAATAGTGAGTGGCCGTAGCTGCCGCTGGATCCTGCAGCCAGTGACATTTGTGTAACCACCCGTTAGCCTTTCAGGGGATGCTTTCCTTGCCAGGTGCTTCAAGTGAAAGTATCTGACTTGAGAAGGGAGGAACAGGCTGAACCAGAGGGTATGAGGAAAGCTTTCCCTCTGTGCTGGGAAAGCCCTGGCTCCTTCACTGCCTTCCAAGTGTTTGTTGTGATGGCTAGAAGGAGGGCTAGTATGGGGGTTATGATGAAAAGCAGTGGAGAGGATGTAGATGGGAGGATGGGTTCTTTGATGAATAGTTTTACTCCATCTGCTACAGGTTGGAGTAGGCCGAAGGGGCCTACGACGTTTGGCCCTTTTCGGGCTTGTATGTAGCTTAGGATTTTTCGTTCTACTAGCGTTAGGAAGGCTACGGCAATTAATACTGGGACGGCGTAGGATAGGGATATGATGAGGTGTGTTAGGGGGGAGAGGTGGATCATGTGTGGGGGAAGCTAGAGAGAGGATTTGAACCTCTGGTTAAAGGGCTTAAGCCTTTTGCATTTACCGGGCTTTGCCACGCTAGCGGTATAATCTTTGAAGTTTCTCTGTTCTGTGATTGTTCAGAACTCGTCAAAAAGAATACAAAGCCAAAACACAACGATACAAACACACTCAAAATAGTACTACGCAAAACAATAACCAGACTTTACATTAGTTCAAAGGGGTCTTGTACCACTATATAATTTTCCTTACATCCAATTTGTATCCCGAAATTTAGCAGAACTCAAACCCCCTTGCGTTCCAGCTGATCCTCAGACAACAGAGGGGCTAGGGGAGGCTGGGCTTGATTCCTGATCTATAGCAGATAATTAGATACAATTCATCCAACTGATTATGTTTTTGGGTTTGTTTGGGTTTTTTTATCTTCAGTCCAAAAGTCAAGAGTCATAATCTTTGAAGTTTCTCTGTTCTGTGATTGTTCAGAACTCGTCAAAAAGAATACAAAGCCAAAACACAACGATACGAACACACTCAAAATAGTACTACGCAAAACAATAACCAGCCTTTACATTAGTTCAAAGGGGTCTTGTACCACTATATAGTTTTCCTTACATCCAATTTGTATCCCCAAATTTTGCAGAACTCAAACCCCCTTGCGTTCCAGCTGATGCTCAGACAACAGAGGGGCTAGGGGAGGCTGGGCTTGATTCCTGATCTATAGCAGATAAGTAGATACAATTCATCCAACTGATTATGTTTTTGGGTTTGTTTGGGTTTTTTTATCTTCAGTCCAAAAGTCAAGAGTCCCTGGTGCAACTTCAGGCCATTTCCTCTAGTCCTGTCACTATTTACTTGAGAGAAGAGTCTGCACCCACCTCACTCCAACCTCCTTTCACATAGTTGCAGAGAGTGATAAGGTCTCCCCTCAGCCTTCTCTTCTCCAAACTAAACAGCCCTCAGCCTCTCCTCACAGGACTTGTTCTCCAGACCCTTCACCAGCTTGATTACCTTCTCTGAACTTGCTCCATCAAACCTCAATGTCTTTCTTGTAGTGAGAGGCACAGAACTGAACCCAGTACTCAAGGTGCAGCCTCACCAGTGCCAAGTGTGTGGGCACAATCACTCCCCTACTCCTGCTGGCCACACTATTTCTGATACAGGCCAGGGAGAGCCCTGGGGCTGTTTAGCCTGGAGAAGAGAAGCCTGAGAGGGGAGCTGATGAATGTTTACAAATCTCTGCAGGGTGGGTGGCAAGTGGAAAGGGCCAGGCTCTTGTCAGTGGTGCCCTGGGATAGGATGAGAGGTAATGGTCACAAAATGAAACCCAGGAAGTTCCACCTCAACAGGAGGAAAAAATTCTTCCTTGTGAGAGTGCCAGAGCCTGGCCCAGGCTGCCCAGAGAGGTTGTGGAGTCTCCTTCTCTGGAGACTTTCGAGCCCCCCTGGCTCTGTTCCTGTGTGGGCTGCCCTGGGTGACCCTGCTCTGGCAGGGGGGTTGGACTCAATGATCCCCAGAGGTCCCTTCCAATCCCCATTGCTCCTCAAGCTCAGGTGACAGGGACTTACTCCCGCAGACTTTCTTTCCGTACTTGGAAAGTCATACAGTCTGTATCAAGGGCTATTTCTGCCTTTCCTCCTCTTCCAACTGGATCACCTCAATAAAATTTTTATCTGATGGGCTCAGTTCTCAGCAGCTTCTGCATGGGCAAAGCTGTGGGATGGGAGAACAATCTCTGGTTGCAAGTGACATTTTCTCTAGTGTTTGCCCGCACCATTATTATTCAAGGCTGACTCAAGCCCAGCTTGAGCAGGAAGTTTAATTATTCCTTAACACTTTCTTCTTACTACTCATTAACCCTTTCTTGACCCCTGACATACACGGGTTTCCTGGCCGGGGGCATGGTTTGTGCTGGGAGTTGTGATGCCAGAAATGGATGAGTAGGAGATGGGAGAGGAGAAGTGGCCTGTTTTCTGGGGGGGTCTGTAATGTCACCTTGCCATAAATAGGAGATGGGCAGGAGCAGGGAGCCAGCCTGTGCAGGGGTTTGTGATGTCCGATAGGAATGAGTAGGAGATGGGAGAACAGAAGGCGCCTGGCTGGTGCAGGGCTTTGTGATGTCCCAGATGGTTGGGTAGGAGACAAGGCAGGAGCAGGGTGCTGGCTGTGCAGGGGATGGTGATGTCAGAGACGGCTAAGAGAGTGGTGCTGCAGGAGCAAGGATGTGGTTTGTGCAAGTGTCGATGGTTGAGCCGCGGCAGCGGGCATCGCCGGCGGGGCAGCGCGGCGGCGGCTGCCGGCGCTCGGGTGGGGAGGGCAGGTAGCCCCCGTCCTCCTCCTCCTCCTCTTCCTCCTCCGAGTCCTCCAGCGCCGCCAGGTCCAGGCTGCTGGGGGACGGCGAGGACTTGCCCTCCGAGCACGGCGTGGCTTTGCTGGAGTTGGACTCCGAGCTGGAGCGGCTGCTGCCGGCGTCGCTTCCTAAATCCATCCCATCCTCCCGGGAGTCCTGCCGGAGAGAGAAGCCAGAAGCGCCGCGTCAGGCAAAACCGGGACCGATCCTTAGACCCACCGGGCACGGGGAACCGGCCGTGCCCGGGGCCGCCCCCGCGTGTCATGCCCACTACAGCAGGGGGGGGGGTGGGCCAGGTGGGCCAAGTTCGTGTGTTCTGGTGGTGTTTCTTGGTTCTTTCTATATGACTCCTTTTGTGGATTGTCTCATTGCTGTTGCTGTTGTTACTCTTTCTGTTGCACTGTTGTACTAAAATCTCCTTATCACTGCTAAGACCAGCCCTCAGGAATCCCAGACCCTGGAATTAAGAGAGAAAGCCTGAAGTGAGGAAGAATCTCCCCTGGTCAGCGATGATTGGGTTAAAGAGCACTCGGGTAAACTGAACATGCACAAATCGATGGGCCCTGATGGGCTGCGCCCACGAGTGCTGAGGGAGCTGGCTGCTGTGGTTGTTCTACCCTTCACCCATCTGCCAGCTGTAATCCTTCCTCAGTTCTCGAAGTTCTGATGAAGTCATGGACCAGGTGGTTTCTGCCTCCAGCTTTAATTCCGTTACTCCCTCCTCCAGTATCCCTGTTGATGGTCTAGCCTGTTGGTTGTATGTTTCCTCCTCTTCCTCATCCCTTACTAATCAAAGGTAGGGGCCTGTTGTTCTCCTTGTCCACTGCTTCTTTTTCACTACTGGGGCAACTTAGGCAGTTGTAGTTGTTGTAGTCCCTATCTCAACTCGGGTGTCTGCGGATGTAGTTTGGGTCCCTGCCTCAACCACAGTCCTCTGGAGGTCCCCAACTGTCGGTCGATAGACCCAGGCAAGGCCCCACAAGTTGCCCAGGTATCCTGGAAGTGATCATGAATTGGCCAGAAGGCAAAGATTTTTGGTTGTTGCCAGAGGAGGAGGTGAAGCATGCTGAGGAGGCCCCACCATATAACAATTATCAGATGATGAAAAGCAATACACTCTGTTCACTGGTGGGTCTTGTCACATTGTGGGAAAACATCGACAGTGGAAGGCTGCTGTGTAGAGTCCTCTGCAACAAGTCGTTGGAGTTGCTGAAGGACGCGGTGAATCCAGTCAGTTTGCAGAAGTGGAAGCCATCCAACTAGCCCTAGACATTGCCGAGTGAGAAAAGTGGCCAGTGCTCTACCTCTGTACTGACTCCTGGATGGTGGCAAAGGCCCGGACAGCACCAGTTCGAGTGACGAGCTGTGATGACCCTTCCCCAAGACAAAGGAACGGGCACATCAAGCCAAGGCCTCATCCTCTCCAGCTGCCAGCAGCAGGGATTAAAACACGGCTGGCTGCTGCCCAAAGACCACCGAAGGACTTGACATGACTTCTGGTTACAGCTTCAGGAGCCCAGAGAGCTGCACACTCCCCTCAGACTCCCCTTCCTCTTCCAGGGAAGGTCCTCTCAGCACACTGTCCCTGTCCTGAGACGCAGGATGGAGCCCCTGGATGCTCTGCACAGGAGCTGGCACATCAGCACGGTGCTGCTCTGGGCATGGGGGGACAGCCCAGTGAGACCAGCCCACCACTGCTAATCCTCCATGTCTGCATCTCCAGGGCAGCTGGGTGGATGTGTTGCCAGTCAGAACATGGTGAATGTCAAGTCAATTTGCAGAAGTGAGGGCGATCCAACTAGGCCTAGAGATTGCCAGACAAGAAAAGTGGCCGGTACTTTATCTCTACTCTGACTCCTGAATGGTGGCAAATGCCTTGAAGGGGTGGCTGCAGGAGTGGAAGAAGGCCAATTGGCAGTGCAGAGGTATTCGAGAGTATTCGAGTGCAGAGTATTCAAGGTGTGGCCTCACCAAAGCTGAGTACAGAGGATTGATCACCTCCCTGCTCCTGCTGACCACACTTTTCCTGATCCAGGCCAGGATGCCACTGGCCTTCTTGGACACCACCAGTGATAGTGACACCACTGGTGACGGTGACACCGCCGGTGACGGTTACACCACCGGTGACACCACCGGTGATGGTGATGCTGCCAGGGGGGTGACACCACCGGTGACGGTGCCACCACCAGTGATGGTGACGCTGCCGGTGCCAGTGATGCCACTGGTGACAGCAACACCACCAGTGACAGTGACACCACCGGTGACGGTGACGCTGCCGGTGATGGTGCCACCACCACCGCATCCTCCCCCCGGGGAGGGAGCTCAGAACCGGGCGGGGGTTGACCTGGGCGGCCGATTGTCGCCCCTCCCCCTTCCCCCTCTCCATCCCCCGGGGACCTGAATCGGGGGTGGCACCGAAGGAGGTGGCGGGGCAGCGCGTGCGCAGCGCGGCGGATCCCCGGGGGAATCCGGGGTCCCGAAGGGCTGAGGGTGCCCCGGCACCGAGCCGGGATCCCTTGGGATCCCCGGTTACCCCCAGAGCCGATCCCAGACCCTTCGGGGATCCCCAGTTGCCCTCATAGAGGATCCCAGACCCTTCGGGGATCCCCAGTTGCTCCCAGAGCGGATTCCAGTTCCCTCGGGGATCCCCGATTACCCCCAGAGCGGATCCCAGACCCCTCGGGGATCCCCAGTTCCCCCCAGAGCAGATTCCAGATCCCTCGGGGGTTGCTGGGTGCCCCAGCCAGCGCAGAGCCAGGATCCCTTGGGGATCCCCAGCAGCAAGACCTCAAACCCCGCAGATGGCAGCTCTGATGTCACCTGGAACACGCTCTCTCCTCGCTGCTTATTTCTCTTCTCCCAAAAGCCATGCCCCAAGGGGATACCAAACCCCTCCCGTGCCCTGCAAACCCCCGAGAGCGGCTGCCCGCTCCAGGGCAAGGTCTAGCAGCCCTCAGCCAAGTGAGGAAAAAAAAAAACCCTCAACAACTCCAGGAGCTGCTATCCCAGAGCTCCCAGTAGCAAGGGAAGCTCCCTGAAGCGCTGCCTTGGAGGCAGGGTAAGTGGGGCTCAGGAGCAGGGCAGGGTTTCTTTAGCCATACCAAACCATCCTTGGTTTCTGGGGATTCCTGAGCAAAAGACGGGATGACCTTCAAGGTCCCTTCCAACTCAAGCCGTTCTATGATAAACCTGCAGTTTCCTCGAGCAGCAGGAGAACCCTTTGAGGTCTCTGAAAAGGCCCTTATGAGCATCTGGCTGCCTTAGGTCCCAGGCTGGGTGCCCTCTAATAAAGCACTTTCTGCCACACAGTGGGAGCTGGTGGGTGCTTCCCAGGCACAGGGCAGGAGTTTTTTTTGGTCCTGCTCTCACAGAATGCTTGTCTGCATCCTCCTCTGTCGCCTTGAAGACAGGGGGACACCTGCAGAGTGGATGAGAGGACAAATGCCGACTTTCTGATCCCAAACATGTGGAGACAGACTGGAAAGGTGGATGAAAAAAAAGGGAACGCTTTTTGACGAGCCACAGAGGTGAAAATGGAGGGGTTTTAACTCCTTCGATCCCTTTCTCTCTCGTATCAGGGGCAAATTCGGAGGCTTGGCTGGAGGAAAGGAGGGTTTGGGGGAGGTTGGAGGGTGGTGGAGCCACTCGAGAGGTTCTTTTGGGGTGAACTCCCCAGGTTTTGGTCTTCTTGAAGAGAACAGCTGGGTTGGGTTGGGGGATCTCTCCAATTCTTGGTCTTCTTGAAGAAAACATCTGGTTTGGGTTGAGGGATCTCTCCCATTTTTGGTCTTCTTGAAGAAAACATCTGGTTGGGTTGGGGGATCTCTCCAGTTTTTGGTCTTCTTGAAGAGAACAGTTGCTAAACATATGATTTTAGTGTGGATTTAGCTATTCAATCTCTGTTACTTTATAGACCCCACATCCAAGAAGTTAAAACTGTAAAATAAATTGTGGATATATATGCTAAGATCTAGAATATGAAGTAATGAGCTAAATGTCACACCTAATTGACTGTCTCACCTTGTAGCATATGACAATTGAGAGATCTGATATATCAGGATATAGATCAAGGTCTACAGAGGTCCTGTGCAAAGGGGGAGGGGAGGACAGCAGCTTTAGAATGAGGCAGCCACAGGAGAGCCCTGTGTTTCACAAAGACATGAAGGATTTCCCCAACAATGTTTTATAAAAGTGAAAACATCCCTTGAATGCTTCAGATATCCACCCCTGGACAGAACTCAATACATTCTAGTTGCTCTCTCATGTAAAGAGTAACTCCACCACCTCGCCTTGCTGGCCCGTCTTTCCTGAAAAGGACACAGCCACCCATGACCACATTCCAGTCATGTGAGCTGTCCCACCATATTTCAGTGATTGCGATTATATCATATCCATGCAACCTAGCAAGCTTAGTTTAAAGCCCTCTCAATGAGCCCCGCCAGGTCCTGTGTCAGGATCCTTTTCCCCCTTTAAGACAGACCAGGTGCCTTATAAACTTCCCTGTGATCACGGAACCCAAAATTTCGACAGTGGCACCAGCCCCAGGTGTGTTTTCCACCCTCTTTCAGTATTTTTCCCTAAAACAAAAAACCAACAAAAAAACCTCCCAAGATAAAAAAGCCACAATAAAAAATTGGTTCTGCTTCTGTAGGAAAAAAAAAAAAAGGAAAATCTGGGAACTCCGAGAAGAGTTACTCGCAAGAAGGGATAAAAAATATAAAACAGAATGGTTGCAAAAAGCCAACAACAAAAACCAAGCCAGCAAAATAAAAACAATAATAATTGAAAAAGAATAATAATGGTAGGCTGTGGGGTTTTTGTCTCTCTCTTTTTTTTTTCTTTTTTTTTTTTTTTTAAATTCTCGTTTCCCTTGGGTGGCCGAGTATGGTTTTTATTTAGGCCGGCTTGGTGGTTGTTTGCGGAGGTTACCTGGTGTGCATCCTCCGCCTCCGCCCCCAGGTCCCCAAGGGGCTGTTGGGCACCGCCAGCGTCCAGGAGGGGTGGTGACACCCCTGGTGACACCCCCGGTGACACCCCCAGTGCCACCCCCGGTGCCACCCCCGGTGCCACATGGGGTGCTCGGGCCTCTTGCCCCGAGGTCCCCAAGGGGGATGTTCTGCCCCCTCCCCGCCCCTGTCACCGGGGTCCCCGGGGGTTCCAGCAGCGTTCGCCTGGTGACATCACCAGCTCCAGGCTCGGGGACACGGGGCCAGGCGGTGCCACCAAGGGGACGGGGATGGGGACCCTCTCTTGGGGGTGGGAGGACAGAGCCTTGGGGCACCATCCCCCCGCCCTGCCCGCTGGGCGGCCGGCCCCAGGCCCCCAGCACCCTCCCAACAAACAACTTTCCCTTCCTGCTCAGATCCAACCTCCTGGCTGCCAGTCTGTGCCCACTGCCCCTTGTGCTGGCCCTGGGCACCACTCAGCAGAGCCTGGCCCCAGCCTCTTGCCCCCCACAGCTCCTTTAGCTCTTGCTGAGCATTGCTCAGCTGCCCTCTGGGGCTGCTCTTCTGCAGGCTCTCAGCCCCAGGGCTCTCAGCCTTTGCTGCTCCCAGAGCTGCTCCAGGCCCCTCAGCAGCTCTGCAGCCTGCCCTGGACTCTCTCCCTGACTCTCCTGACCTAGGGAGCCCAAGACTCCAGATGCCCTCACCAGGGCAGAGCACTGTTTGGTGCTTCCCCCAGCCCTTGGTGTTTGTTCCCGTCCGCCCCCCGGCTCTTCCAGGTGCTTTTCGCTGTGTCCTGGAAGCTCTTGGTGTGTTCTGAACCACTTTGTGGGTTTCTGTGTTGATAGAGGGGTTCTGGACTTGGCAGCACCCCGTGGTGGGGGCTGGCAGAGCATCCCCCTGGGCTTTGGCTCTGGAGCCCCCAGTCCTGCCCAGCACAGCATCCTCCATCCCAGTCTGGCCCAGGAGGATGCTCAGCAGGTCACAGCTCCGGCTTTTGCTGTGGTGTTGGGAGCAGAGAGTGAGGAGTCAGGTGGGGTCGGGCTCTGCTCCCAGGGAACAAGCTCCAGGATGAGCCCCGGGACTACAGCTCTCGGAATGCCGAGGGACACCAACATGGCGCACAGGAAGCCACGTGCCCCAGGACTACAGCTCCCAGCAAGCCGTGGGCTACCAACATGACGCACAGGAAGGCCCGTGCCCAGGGACTACAGCTCCCGGCATGCCGAGGGACACCAACATGGCGCAAAGGTAGCCCTGTGCCCCGGGACTACAGCTCCCGACATGCCGAGGGACACCAAAATGGCGCCAAGGAAGCCCCGTACCCCAAAACTACAGCTGCCGGCATACCGTGGGCACAAACATGGCTCACAGGAACCCCCGTGCCCCACGACTACAGCTCCCAGCAAGCCGAGAGGAACCAAAATGGCTCCCAGGGTGGGGACCCCCCCCAAAAAAGCCCCCCCTGGGTGGGGGGTTTCTTCTGGACACCAGTTGCTTTTTGTACCAGTTGTCCCAGTTTCCTCCCAGTCTCCTCCCAATTTAATCCCAGTTTGGGGGGACTGGGGTGACTGGGGAGACTGGGAGGGTCTGGGGGTGTCTGGGGGGGGTCTTGGGGTCCTTATGCCCCCCCCTTGGTGGGGACCCCCCCCCAAAAAGCCCCCCCTGGGTGGGGGGTTTCCTCTGGACACCAGTTGCTTTATACACCAGTTGTCCCAGTTTCCTCCCAGTTTAATCCCAGTTTAATCCCAGTTTGGGGGGACTGGGGTGACTGGGGAGACTGGGAGGGTCTGGGGCTGCCTTCCTTGGCAGCCTCCTGTCTTTCAAACCAAGACATGCTGTCAGACACTTAGGGACATAATCCTGTTCTAAGTGCTATATCAACTGGGATAACAATTTAATCTAGACCAGTACCCTGCCCCTGAAAATAGGCAGTAACAGTACCTAGGGAAGAGTACAAATATAGGCAAGATTGCAGCTATGCTTTTTCTAGCTCAGCAGTCAGTGATTTGGGGAGTTTGTGCATGTGAGCATTTTTCATCCACAGTATCCTAAGGCAGTAAGTGTCACAGTTTTAAGTGCCACAGTTTAGCTTTGAATCATGTAACCACGTTTCTTTTTCTTTTTCATTTTTTCTTTCCTTTTCTTTTCCTTTTGGGGGGAGGGGGACAGGGGTGGGGACCCCCCATACTGGGTGAGTTCCAGGAGGGATGTGACCCCCATACTGGGAAGCTGTGACCCCCATACTGGGGGGGTTCCAGTAGGGATGTGACCCCCATACTGGGAAGCTGTGACCCCCATACTGGGGGGGGTTCCAGTAGGAGTGTGACCCCCATACTGGGAGCTTGTGACCCCCATACTGAGTGAGTTCCAGTAGGGCTGTGACCCCCATACTGGGAAGCTGTGACCCCCATACTGGGTGAGTTCCAGTAGGGCTGTGACCCCCATACTGGGAAGCTGTGGCCCCCATACTGGGGGGGTTCCAGTGGGGAGCTGGCCCCCGTTCTGGGGGGTTGATGGATGGATGGATGGATGGATGGATGGATGGATGGATGGATGGATGGATGGATGGATGGACGGATGGACGGACGGACAGATAGAGGGATGGGCAGACAGACAGAGGGATGGATGGACAGACAGAAGGACACACAGACAGGCAGACAGACAGGCGGACAGACAGATAGACAGACAGACAGATAAGACAGATGGATGGACAGACAGACGGACAGACAGACAGACAGATGGACAGACAGACAGATGGACAGACAGACAGATGGACAGACAGATGGCTCAGCACCCCAGGAAGGCAAACCCAGCCATCCCCGGCCCTGGGGATGCTCCAGAGGCAGTGAGCACCGCCCCAACGCAGGCACCGTGATTGGGCTCTGCTCCCAAGGAACAAGCCCCAGCACAAGAGGAACCAGCCTCAAGTTGCCCCATGGGAGATTTAGGTTGGAGATGAGGAACAATTTCTTCCCCTTGAGGGTTGTCCAGGCTGTGCCAGGCTGCCAGGACAGTGATAGAGTCCCTGTGATCCCTGGAGGGGTTTCCAAGCCCCCCATGGAGCTGTGGTGCTGAGGGCCATGGGTTAGTTGTGCCCTGACAGTGTTGGTTTGACTCAATGCTCTTTAAGGTCTTTTCCAGCCTAAATGATTCTATGATTCTGTGACAGAAAGCAGCACTGTCCTGTCCTCTTGAAATCTGCCTGGGCTGAGAGAGAGAGCACAGATTAAGTTCCCGCAACCCTCGCCCCGCACACGCCGCCCCAGGGGCAGCCGGGCGAGCCCCCGCGGAGTGCGATGCGCCCGGGCACGGGGCGCAGCCGGGAGCGGGGCCGGGCCACGGGCAATCCCCGATCTCTCCGGCGGCGGCGGCGGCGGCGGCGGCGGCAGGAGGAGATGGGGTGTGTGTGTGTGAGTGTGAGTGTGTGTCTGTGTGTGTGTCTGTGTGAGTGTGTACGCGGGGGAGGGGGAGGCCTTGGACACAACCCCAGCAGCCCCCGGTACCAGGGAGCCGGCTGGCGGCGGGGCGCCTGGCCGGGCGGGGGCGGCCGGGGAGCCCTCACCCCGCGGCGGGCGCGGCGCTGCCCGCGGCCCTTCCATAGATATTTATTATTGATTTTCATCGATATTTCTCTTTTCTTTTCATAGATATTAATTATTGTTTTCCATAGATATTTATTATTGATTTCCATAGATATTTGTTATTGATTTTCAGATATTTATTATTGATTTCCATCGATATTTATTACTGATTTTCATCGATAGTTCTCGTTTCTTTTCATAGATATTGATTATTGATTCCCATCGCTAGTTCTCCGTTATTTTCAGGTCTTTATTTGTGTTTTAAATGCAAACACTAAAAGATAATAAGGAGCTTTTGGCTCGGCGGCTGTTTCTCTGCTCTGCCGATTCCACCTCACCCCCAGCCACGGCATTCGAGGCCGGGCCTCATTAGTCATAATTACTAGAATAAGGATGGGGGAAGGAGAAGCTTGAACATGAATGCTGGAGGTGGTTTGTCTTACAAGATGAGTGGAAGAGGTAGAGGCAGAGCAAGAGGGAGACCTCCAGGCCAGGAGCCTGCCATTCCTCCTGTAGGAGCTGCACCTGTAAGTTTACTTTCTTTTTCATGAGCACAGCTAGACTTTGAAATATCATAGCTTAAGGGCTTCCTGTTTTAATGTGTCAGATGAGGTGTGTGTGTGTGTATTCTGTCAACTGTACAGTTACATTAACTTTTTTTATATTAAGCAAATTCACTTTTTATCTATGATGTTTGTTTTACAGGTAATTCATCCAATTTAAGTATTTTCTTGGGGGCCGTTGGGGACAGGGCGTAGGGGGCGCGGGGGGAAAGGGGTTGGGGGCCTTTGGGGACGGGGGGTGGTGGCCTTGGGGGACAAGGGGTTGGTGGCCTTTGGGGACAGGGAGCAGTGGCCTTTGGGGACAAGGGGTTGGTGGCCTTTGGGGACAATCACCCACCCAGGAGGCTGCTCCAGAAGGCGTCGCGGGTGGCACTGCCGGTGACAGCGCCCGGCCTGGCCGGGTTGCGTCGGGTGGTGGTGACGCTCAGCGCCCGGCCCTCGTCCCCGACGCTCGTCACCTCCACCTCCACGATGTGCCAGTCGGGGACGCTGTGGGGACACCAGGAGTTGGGGACGGGGGCACGAGGCGTTATGGTGTAGTAAGTTGTAAGTAAGCTGTATTGCTTGCTTACAGTTCTTGGAGGAATTTCTGTGCTACTATAAGGTAGCACAGAAAAGTAGATGTTAGTCTGTACTTCTTACAAAAGAAGTAGATGTTAGTCTGTACTTCTTACATAGCAAAAAAACTCTCCAAAAATATTGAAATGTAGGTCTTGAATGTAAATACAGTTAGGCAGAAACTTTGCCTTTCAAATACAGTGTCAGTCTTACTTTTGCACATGGTGTTCCCTCTTACTTGTTCAAAGAAGTGATTATGTAAACCCTCACATACTTAATGGATGAATTGCATGGGAAATGAAATGCATAAGGTTTTTTCCATACCCTCTCCTAAGACAAGCACAATGTGGGAGTAAAAAAGCAGGTAACTGGGCAAGCACAGGCAACAGGAGACAGAAGATGGCACAGCAATAGCTGTTATTGGGCTTACTTTCATTCAAAGCACTGTATGGGACTGTTTTTCCAATAACTGCTTTCCAGACCAGTCCATCTGACAGCAGCCCTGCTCTTTCCAAAACAGGAGTCTGCTTCTCCAGAAAATTGAACCCTACCTGTTGTCTTAAGCTACAAAATACCCTAACTTCCATTTTCATATATCACTTTAAAATCACAAGCAGATTGAGAATGCTTACTCTCCTGAAAAGTATGTGTAAGGTGCAGGGGGGAAAATCCCTCACTTTCTTATCCCATTGAACAGAATTAGTTCTGTTCTCACTCAAACCAGGACACAAGTCCTGTCCTAGTAATGACTTTGAGGACTTTGGAATATATAAAAATTTATGTATGCCTATCTGTTTTCCCAGACAGTATTTTATTGGTTTCACAAAATATGCTTTTTCCTGACGGCCAGTAGCCTCCATTACATTTACAAACTCCTTACCCACAGGTATAAATCTTGATTTAAAACTGAGTAAGAGGCACCCATTTCTACTAAGAACTCGACCTCTTTATCCTGTTTCCCTAGATTTATTTTAACCAACAGGTCCGCTAGGATAGACTCCCCAGCGCCCCGTGATTTAAGCTCTGCTAAAAGACCCGGTCCCTTAGACATGTTATAGAAATCAAGGTCTCCTATTCATTCTTGAGCATAATGCCAAAACAAGGCAATTTGAAATGGAAATGAAAAGCAGCATATCCTGAGCGATGCATTATTAATTTATTGTATTGACTGATGCATCAAAATGAAGGATTTAGTAAAAATAAAACCAAGAAATGTTTCTGTACAGAGAATGAGAAGATCTAAACCCTGTTAGACAGTACTGAATGACATAAACCATGGGAACAACAGGCAGGCCCCTAATTAATTTGTAGTGGTTTTCTTGTCCCTTCTTTTTGGTAGTGATCTGAACAGGAGTCTATGATGGCCAGATCATTTCTGTGGTCAGGTATTGCAATTCTGTACAGACAGGTTAATGAAGTTTCAATGAGATCACAAAAGGAGGCTTATTGTTTTGACACAAAGCAAGACTTAGATAACAAAAATCAATTATAATTCTCTTCCATTTTTGGAATGAGGAATTTTCAATACTTCAGAGGCATGTTTGAAACAGTGGTTTAGAGGGAAGTGATGTGTCAGATCTTAAAAAAATAACAATGAAAAATGAATTCCTTAGAACATATAAAGCAAGTATTTGAAGGCAAAAATCTTCTGAAATTTCTTGTGATATATAAAGTAGATGAACATTTGAGACTTATTTGGTGCTTAATATTGAAACATCATATCAGGTATTGTCATTCAGTGCTTGGGTTCACAGAGAAGGGACAAAAAGCCAAGGAATTAGACTTCTGACTGTCTCAATGCCCCCTTAACCATCCAAATCTCAAGTACCTATTTTAGCTTCTCAGTTTTAAAATCTGTTCCATCTTCATTGCTTCCTTAGATTTTCAGGTCTTCTCTCATCAAGTCCTGTTTTATTTCTGATCCCAAAGATGCTCCTCACTTTCAGGTCCCCCAAAGAACCATTGGTCTGTTGCCACAATCTTTTAACCTTGACTCAGCTACTACTCAATAGTGTTCACATGCAGGCTGAGCCTTTCTATTCTTCCTTTATAGCCAGCTTGAAGGACAGAAAGCAATAATAATGGCTCAGCAGAATAAAAATTTCCCTTTCCATAAGTGGCAGCTCCTTTCGTGGTTGGTGGCCCAAGGACCCCTTTGGATGGTTGGTGGCCCAAGAACCCCTTTGGGTGGTTGGTGGCCCAAGGACCCCTTTGGATGGTTGGTGGCCCAAGAACCCCTTTGGATGCTTGGTGGCCCAAGGATCCCTTTGGATGGTCGGTGGCCCAAGGGCCCCTTTGGATGGTCGGTGGCCCAAGGACCCCTTTGGATGGTTGGTGGCCCAAGGAGCCTTTTAGATGGTTGGTGGCCCAAGGACCCCTTTGGATGCTTGGTGGTCCAAGGATCCCTTTGGATGGTCGGTGGCCCAAGGGCCCCTTTGGCTGGTCGGTGGTCCAAGGACCCCTTCCAATGGTTGGTGGTCCAGGGACCCCTGGGCAGCAGAATCCAGCCTGGGACAGAGGTGGAGCTGCTGGAGGCACTGCCAGGGCAGCTCTGCCCCTGGCCCTCAGCTCCACAGCTCCAGGGGCTTGGAAACCCCTCCAGGGATCCTGGGATTCCACCCTGGACAGCCCTGGAGGGGGAGAAATTGTCCCTCAGCTCCAAGCTCAACCCCCCTGGGGCAGCTGGAGGTTCCTTGGGAGCAGATCCCCACCCCCCCTGGCTCCAGCCTCCTGGCAGCAGCTGCCAGAGCCAGAAGGTCTCCCCTGAGCCTCCTGCTCTCCAGGCTGGACAGGCCCAGCTCCCTCAGCTGCTCCTTCCCATCTTCAGTCCAGGGAGTGACTGGGATCTGGCATTCTTTCTTTGTGTAGGATTAAATTGCTTAGAGCAAGTTTTGTTTAAAGTAGAAAATTAAATAGCAGTAGCTTCTAACAGCTACCTTGTTTGCCATCAGCAAACATGAATTTCCTGGAGTACAGAATCTTTTCTGATTAGCTCTTAGACAGTGAACTTAAGTTTGTCAAAGTTAGATAAAAAAGGTTATTAAAAATATTTATCATTGGTATTTTGACACATAATTCATCAGCTTTTTTAATGTCACCTAAAATATCAATGGACCTTAGAAATGCTGGCACTCTGAAAAGTGGCTTTTATGTCACAGATAGACCCTTCTATCTCTGCAACTGAACCAGTTACAGGTATTTTGACAGCAGGGGTGGTTTTGGTTGTTTGTGGGTGGTTTTCTAGGTGTTTTTGGGGTGTTTTTTTCGGGTGATTTTTGGGGTGTTTCCTGTTGGTTTAGGGCTTTTTTTGGGGGTGTTGTCGGGTGTATTTTTTGGGGTGGTTTTGGTTGTTTTTGGGGTGGTTTTTGGGGTGGTTTTGGCTGTTTCTGGGTGGTTTTTGGGGTGTTTTTTGGGGTGTTTCTGGGTGTTTTTTGGGGGTGTTTCTTGATGGTTTAGGGCTTTTTTTGGGGTTGTTGTCAGGTGTATTTTTTGGGGTGGTTTTGGTTGTTTCTGGGTGGTTTTCTAGGTGTTTTTGGGGTGATTTTTGGGGTGTTTCCTGTTGGTTTAGGGCCTTAATAGTTCCTTTTTTCAGCAAGCACTGCCAAATGTGGTCAAACATATACCTCAGTGGTGGTTTAGAAGAGCAGTTGGCTGCCTGCAAAGCACTAAATTGGGATCACTGAACTTATTTTAATTTTTCAAACACTGCAGAAAGAACTCAAGGGACGAGAAAATAAAATGAGAGGAAGGGAGAGAATGAAAATTAAAAGATGTCTGTGGAATAAACTTTAGGACCACATGAGAAAATCCTTTTGAATCAGTTTGATAGTTTGTAGTTGTAGTGAGATGTTGGCATATTCATGCCCATGTACCTTGCTTGACAAAGGAAGAACTCAGGGATTTGTCTTTGTTATATTTCTAGGAAATATTTAACTGGGTTGGACTGGGTTGAACTGGGAGACACTGGGTTGAACTGGGAGATACTGGGTTCTACTGGAAGGGACTGGGAGAGACTGGGCGGGGCCAGGGCCACACCCACTGGGGTGTCCCCACCTTGTCCCCTCCCCCGCATCCCCTCCCCTTAACCCTTCCCCAGTCACCAGAAACACCAACTGGGTTGGACTGGGTTGAACTGGGAGACACTGGGTTGAACTGGGAGAGACTGGGATGGACTGGGAGAGACTGGGTTCTACTGGGTGGGACTGGGAGGGACTGGGCGGGACCAGAGCCACACCCACTGGGGTGTCCCCACCTTCTCCCCTCCCCCCCATCCCCTCCCCTTAACCCTTCCATCCCAGTAACCCAGCATCCCAGCATCCCAGCATCCCAGTATCCCAGTATCCCAGCATCCCAGCATCCCAGCATCCCAGTATCCCGGTGTGGTGGGACGGGACATCTGGAGATGTTCTGGTGGCCCCAGCAGGGGCACCCGGAGAGCAGGGAGCCCAGAACTGGCCCCAGTAGCCCAGAGGTGGCCTCAGCGGGGCAGGAGAACCTCCCTTGGACCTGCTGCCCACGCTCGTGGCCACTCCCAGTGGCCTCTGGGCCACGTTGCTGGCCCATGGTGACCATGGAGCTGCTCCCAGTAAGTCCTCTCTCTCCTGTACTGGTCCAGGGGGTTGTTCACCTCCTGAGAACCTCCCTGGACCTGCTTTAAAAGGAGCCACAAGTTGTGAGCTGGCTTGTCCTCCTTTGACTCTTGCAGCTGAAACTTGGAACAGTCTCCTTCCCCTGACTTGCTAAGAACAAGTGCCTGGCCCAAGTTACATGGCAAATTTTGAAATTTAAAAATTGATGCCTTTTTCTGCTCATAACTTCAGCTGTCTAGTTTATCAGAGACGTATGGAAAGTTTATTACATTCTTATTACGGCTCCAGCCAAGTGAGCTGACTAATGAATGTGAGTTTATTTATTTATTTAAAGCTAAGACTTGGCATGGGAGACCTCCTTTGTACAGGATAGGTTTGGGTCAAGAAATAAATCACCAGAAGTTTTTTCCCCCCTCTGTCCTAAATAGGGCTCTGCTACTCTAACCATCCCTCATTGAAATCTACTTTGTGTGCATTAGATTAGTGTACTGCGAGACACTCACTGTTTCTGCCATCTGTTTTCCCAAGCAGAAGAAATCTATCTGTCTTCTCTTTATTTTTATGTTTGTATCTCTATATCCCTAACTTTTAGAGGCTCCTAGATCAGTGAGGTCTCTTTAATTTGAAAAGAGTGGTAGGTGTGATCTCAAAGCCTGTCAAGTTCAGCTGGCAAAGGGGCAGGTGACTGGACAGGGCATTGCACAGAGTGCTTAGGCTGGGTACAGTTGCCTCATCTGGGGCTTCAAGGTCCTGTCAGTCACCTGTCAGTGACTGATGGAGTTGAAGATATCCAAGATCCTTCTTGTTACCACTCCTGGCAGTGTATCTAGATCTCTGGAGGGAGACCACTCCTTCCAGCTCCCTCCAGAGTGCAAACTAGGACATCTGCTTTTGATAAAAAATATGTGACTTTTAAAGGCATCTCAACTTTCAAATCTTTTGGATTTTTAATTACAAGCTAATTTAATAGGGAGCAGCTTTAAAAAGCATTCAGAGGTCTCTAAACAGATTCTTTTCTTTTTGCAAAACATCTTTAACATGCTAAAAGTTTTATGACAATATTTGAATTAAAATTTCAAGGTAAATGTGAATGCATTTTTAAACTCCTTGTATGAAGAACTTAACTGGAAAAGAAGCTGCATAGAGGGGGTGTAAATTGAGGGGTTAATTAGACCCTGAGGAGGTAATTAAGGTGTAAGGGGGGTTAATTAGCTCCTGAGGTTGTAAATTAGGGGGTAATTAGTCCCTGATGGGGTAATTGGGGGATTAATTAGGTCGGGGGCATTAAATTAGGGGGTAATTAGTACCTGAGGGGGGTTAATTAGCCCCTGGGGGGGGTAAATTAGGGGTAATTAGTCTCCCTGGGGGGGCAATTAAACCTCAGGGGCACTGGGACCAGTTGGAGCTGCCCACTGGTGGGGAGAGGGAGGGGGGGTCCAGTTTGCCCAGTAGAGCTGTGGTCCTGGGACCAGTATAACCCTCCTGGGACCAGTATGATCCTCCGGACGCCGCGGGTGGGGGGCGCGCTGTGTGGCGGGGGGGGGCTGTTCCGATCTGTCCCCGGCTCAGGGGGATTGGGAGGAAGGTGAGTGGAGAGTGGGGGGGGACTGTCCTTCTGGACGAGGTGGGTGAAGGTCCCTGCATGTCCTCTGGGCCCCTGCTGGGGGGGTGAATCCCATTGCCCTTAAAAAAGAAGGATCTGTGTCCTGGGGTCACCTCTGGCCCCAGGACTGGCTAGAGAGGGGGTCACCGTCCGCTCCAGGGTATCCCCACCTGGCCTGGGGGGTGATGGTCCCTGTCCTTCCCTTAGGAAGTGTCCCACCTCCCCCAGGGGATCCCTGGCCTGGGGGTCCCCTGTGGCAGTTAGTATGTGATCACTTTTTTTTTTTAATTTCCCAAATGGTGTTAATAAAGTTACCCTATGTTGACCAGCCTTATTGGATGTTGACCTATAAAAGGGAGGGATAAAAGAATCAGGATACAGCCTTAGAAGTACACTGAGAGTAGAAAAATAAATACCAAATTCAAACTGTGGCATACATCAAACCTTTAAAGAAGGTTATTTCATCCACAAGATAAAATGAACAGGATGGGACACTGACCTTCCATATTTTTGATGATTTATGTCTGGTCTACACTGCAGTTTGCCAAGGAAAGAGTTGCATCATTTTCGACTGGACTGGAGTGGTCTATCCCAAACTCTTATCTTTATAAACAAATTTCTTAATGGAGTAGGTCAAAAGCAATTGAGAGTGGAAAGGGGAGGTCATTATTGGGTCACAACCTTGGAGTTAAAGGCTCACTAAGGTAAACAAACACAGAGTGAACATAAAGCTGCATTTAAAAACAAAACCTGTAATGAAAAACAATATTTTTGACTCTCTTCACTTCTATTTTGACAAGTTGAGGGGAAAAATAAGAACCAAGTTCATTTGCTCATTTCTTTCTCATGAACAAAATTCTCCTGTCCCTTCTCCGAAGTAAGCTCATTAATAGAAGCCGTGATTTATACAAAATGAAACAAAGGTGATGAATAATTACTGAGAGATTTGGTAGACTTCATTAGCTGTAGCAAACATTAGTAACTCCCATCTTCTGTTATGTTGTTGTTTTTTTTAAAAAAAAAAAAACTAAAGAAAATTTCCTATGTGTTCCTTACACTCAAACATTATACACCTCTGCACATTCATAGCAATTAGTTTAGAAGTTCAATTCAGATGCTTTAAATTGAACACACAACAGAACCAGATGTTAATAAAATACAGTAGTGAGTAAACATGTCATGTATGTTCCCACCAGGCCATCACATATTATTGAGAGGTTCAGTCTATATGCAGCTTGGTTACCATTTGAGCTATCAATGGCTAGAGATGGGAGAAGTCAGTTAAACATCATCTTGTTTCTGCTTAGTAGAGAGTTGGAAGCTTTGCCAAGGGAAGAGTGCCCCCACCGCCCCCCGGCACTTCTGCATCTTGGAGACGAAGGAGGCGGCTGCCGGGGAGCTGAGATCCTCCCCGGTCACGGCCAAGAACTCGGCCACGCTGAGCTGCTCGGGCATGGTGCGGGCAGCCGGGGGGGCGGACGGGACGGGACGGGACGGGCACAGCGGGGAGGGGACGACAGGAGCGAGAGGGGGGAGAGGACCGGGCTGTGCACCGGGAAGGCGCTTCGAGGGCACCGGGAGAGCCCCGGGGTGCCGGCGAGGCCCGGGCTCAGCGCCCCATGCCCAGCCCCGGCAGCTCCGCGCCGTACCGGGGAGTTTCTCCCTCCGCCCGCCCGCTCGCTCGCTCCCTCCCCGCCGCCAACATGGCAAGTTGCTTCTTGGCTATTTGTTGGAGTCCACAGTATTCTCAGATAAATTAGAGACTTGAAGATGAATCTCCATAGTTAATTCTGCAGGTTTGTCACCAGAAGCATCAGAGTTGTTGAAACTCTGATTTATATTCTAAAATATTTTTGCTGTGGAATTGCAATCCGAAAAATGTCATCTGCATCTCCCTGCAAACGACTTGTGCACTTCAGGTTTGGGTCTTTCTCTCTGTTTTTTGGGGGATTTTTTTGGTTGATGTTGGTGTGTGTGTGTGTGGTTTGTTTTTTTTTTTTTTTTTTTTTGTTTTAACCTGGGTTCTAGAACTGGAATGACTGGAGGAAGTAGTGATTTCGTGCCGCGGGGGCGGTGCCGTGGCGGGGGGGCGGCCGGGCAGCGGCGGCGGCTCATTCCCATAATAGGGCACGTCGGGAGCCGGCGGCGACGGATCGGCCCCGGGGCACCCGCGGGTGCTGGGGGCGCCAGATCGGCCCCGCGGCACCCGGGGGGGCACCGGTGACCCCGCTGGTGCCCCCACCCAGGGAATGGCCCCACCCCAGGTGTCGGTGCCCGGGCAGGGGGGTCTGTGCCCGCAGTCCCGGGGTACCCCCCCCCCCCGCACAGGCTGCCAGCGGGGTCTGTGGCACCCAGACGGGGCACCCCCTGCCCCCCACCCCGGGTGCCCCCCGAGGGGTCCGTGGGGACGGGGCAGGGGGTGGGCGTGGCTAAGTGACGTCATGTCAGTGGGCGTGGCCACCAGGAACCCCCTTGTGATCCCCTCAAACCCTTGCAGGAACCCCCTTGAGATGCCTCCAAACCCAGTTCCAGTTCCTCCAGTTCCCCCCCAGTTCCCATACTCGTCCCCCCACCACAGCCAATCAGCGGGCACAGGTGGGTGTGGCCGAGTGACGTCACCAGCGGTGGGCGTGGCCACCAGGAACCCCCCTGAGATGCCTTCAAACCCACTTCCAGTTCCACCAGCACCCTCCCAGTTCCCATACTGGTCCCCCCACCGCAGCCAATCAGCACCTATGGGTGGGCGTGGCTAAGTGACGTCATGTCAGTGGGCGCGGCCGCCCGCTTCTCCCGCCCGGCGCGACATCCTCCTCCCCACCCCGCTCCCCTCCTCGCCCCCCCCCGCAACGCTCCAAAACCCGGTCAGGTGAGCCCGAACAGCTCCCGGCCGGGCAGCACCCCTCCTCGGCAAGCTCTGACCCGACGGCCCGTCCGCCCCGTCCCCGCTCACCCTCGCTGCCGGGGCTGGCCAGCAGGCTCCGGAGCGCGGCGCAGAGCAGCAGCGGCAGCAGGCACGTCCAGCCGGGAGCCGGCGCCCCGGCGCGGCCGATCCAACCGCCGGCGCCCCGAGGCCCCATCCCGCCGCCCCTCAGCGCATGGGGCGGCTTTCCCTCCCCCCCCCCCCGCCCCCCGGGCGCCGGTCACTACTCCACCACCTCCCTGGGTAGCCTGTTCCACTGCCTGACCACTCTTGCAGGAAAGAATTTTTTCCTAATCTCCAACCTAAACCTCCCCTGGCACACTTTTATGCCATTTCCCTTTGTCTATCACCTGGTACTAGGGAGAAGAGACCAAGCCCCACCTCACTCCAGCCTCCTTTCAGGGAGTTGTAGAGAGCAATGAGTTCTCCCCTCAGCTTCTTTTTCTCCAGACTAAACAACCTTAGCTCCCTCAGCCTTTGCCCAGGGGACAGAACTCAGAGCTAAGAGCTCTGTGAGGAGTTTTTCCACACACACCTTTTGTGGCCTGGCTGGAGCTCTGGCCAGGGAGTGAACTGATGTTTATGTGTTTACTTCAAAGGAAAGGAAAGGACAGATAAATATTTACTGCTTTCCATCCACATCCTAGATGCCTATTTTTGGTTACTTCTTGTCTAAGTAATCCAGGTTAAGGTCTGCTACTGTTCTCTTTGTCAGAATTTTTCTTCATATTATAAAGAAAGTTCTGATGCCATCTTTGCTAGTTATTAACATCAGATAGTTCCTTTAAGCTGCCAAAAAGGCTCACAGAAAGATGGTTTCTTAAATCCAGGTTGGCCAAGACTTTGTGCTTGTACGAGATGTGTGCTCACCAGGAAACAGCGGATCACAGACTTTCTGACCTACCTGAGAAAAAGCATGTGTCACTGTGCAAGGCTTAACTGCTTCCTGCACGGGAACACGGGTCAGTAAACAAACCCCTCTTTAGTCAAAACTGACTCACATGCCATCACACTTCTGTTTTTTCTTTGTTAGTCTCTTGTAAGTACAGCCAACTGACAGCATATTGCATCCCAGGCCTTGGAAGGATCCAACAGCTGAGTAACCAGACGTTATCAGCCTGAGCAGTTTATTCCCTCTCCCTTCCCTCCTCCAAAACGAGGGAAAGGTCAACTGAAAATTGGGAAAATGATCAGGAGTTTTGAAAAGATGCAAAAGAGAGGCCACTGGACCAGAGTCTGAGGGAGGTTTATGCTACAGGAGTTTCTCTAGAAAACACTGACTCATGACAGTGATTACATATTTATTTCCTTAAACTTGCTTTGTCTACCAGATTTTACATTCCTAATCCATTGTAAGAGTCATAAATTCTTTAAACCCCAATGATAACTTACATTCAAAAAAATAGTGCTGAGTTTGGCACAGTTATGCTACAGTTTGCAAAGAAAAAAAAATGGAATTTTGACTTGTGCTTTTAATAAATAAATAAAATTAATTTCATGAAATAATCTTTCTGAAATAGAAAATGATGTGCTTCCTATTCTCTGCAAGTCAATAAAATCATAGCCGTTAGAGCTGGAGAAACTATCAACTACCTATCTGTAAAAATTAATGTACAATATCAGAGTTTGTAGGGAAAAGCAATTAATTGTGTTCAAGTTTGCTGAGTTTTACTGTTATGCCTGGCTGTGAATGGGATAGATACAATGTTTCCCTGGGAGAAGGGTGGGTTATCTCAAATGTGTTCTTGTAAAATATGACAGGAAAACAAAACATCACATAGAAAAGATCGATTGGGAAATGAGTAACTGCAGAAACATCAGGTCAAGGGAGGATATTTTCTGTTAGGTATAAAATTATTCTCTTCCTTTATAAGTCAAATTGACCTATTTGAGGAACCAATAGGCAAGTTAAAGCCTCTCAGCCAGAGTGATTTTATCTTTCAAGTGTGTGTGCAGTGTGAATCTCAAGTAAACACAGCACTAGAACACGAAGAGTTATGAGAGCACAATGAATTACATCTTGCACATGGTTCTGTTCATACACCAATATCTGTACATTAGGACTTAGTTTCTATAGATTACAGACTGTTCTGCATGTTGAAGTTCATTAAATCATTCCAAGTTCTGAAATAACTTTGTGACATTACACATATTCACTTGAGACAAGGCTGCAATCATCAAGCCCTGTGCACTTATGGCTGAAATCAAGTTTGATACCCAGATCTCCAAGGGAAAAGCCAAGGCCATGAACTGTACTGACCATGCAAAATTAAGGAAGTCTTTTTTAAAATTTTGCAATTTATCTCCTTAAATAAAAAATGTCAAGGTGATGCAAACTGTAACAAACCAACCACAAAGAAATGCTAGAGGCCAAACATTGTTTTGTTCGTTTACCCTGTAGGTTGGGTATGTGTTGTTTTATTTCTCAGACTAATTATTTATGGGGAAAAGCCCAGCGCACAAGTCAAATAATGCAAGTGGAAGATTTTGAACTTCTCCTTTGTAGGTTCTCCTGAAGGGTAAGGGTTTTAATTGCACCACCTCCCCCTCTTTTTAGAAAAGATAAATCCAGTAAAGTCCTGGGTTTAATTGGTGTTGATAAAGACATAGATATTAAACTGTTGCTTAATGTCCTTTTACACAAATTAAAAATCCCTTCTGCTTACAGGTATGCAGCACAGTTAAAGTATCTGTTGTGAAACGTTAAACTGGGAGTAGTGCATGCTTAACCATGGCCTTCCTTATATAACAATATATCTGAAATATACAGTGTCAGCAGTGAAATTTTAAAGTCTGTGCTGATAATTATAATTTTAAACAAATGACTAATGTATCTAGTTTTATGAAGATCTGATAAGTACATATCAAGTCCTACTGAAAAAATGAAGGACAATTCTTACAGTTATAACTCTGAGGACTGGTTGTGAAGCCTCCTTGGATTTGTGACAACATCTTAATTTTATGGTTTCTGACTGGAAATATATATATATCCATAATTTTTTCTCTGAACTCCTTACGTCAAAATTGTATTTGTTTGGAGCATGCAAAAAATGTCTCATTTTCAGTTAACAGGTCAGTCACACAAAGTACTCTTAATCTTGAAGAGGGGGGAAAATAAATAAATAAATGGAACTTTCTATGTTAATGCCTTTTCTTTTGCTGGTATGGGTCTTTCGGAACTCTGCCACACAAATGAATTTTACCAGAAATTGCCTCAAAGCTGGAATTCCTTCCCCAGATATGTGTATCATTTAAAAACTTAGCACTGACAAAAACAGAAAATCCAAATTAAATTTATAGTATCTAACAAGATCTGCAAATCTGAACCATTATGTTATGCAATGACCTTAGTTTTTTCTACAGGTTATTTACTTCAGTAAAGAAATACATACAATGTACTTTGAAATGGCACAGTAATGACAAGAAAGTACAAGAAGAACTGTAATAAAGATGCTGGGATTTGACTGAAGTTTGGTTTCTAGACCTCTTTGAAATCTACTTTCACAGCAATATTTGGTGGGATGACCTAAACAAGATCATCTGAGAAACGTGAAGGGGCTGAAAGTTCATTCACAAGCCACTGTTGGCTCCGAGATCTCTGATGGGATCTCAGTTTCCTCTTACACCCACATAAACATAGGGACCCAAAGAAGGTGGATCTTCCCCCCTTTTCCCCAGGAACTACAGAGAGCAGCTTCTCCTAATCTCTTTAGTAATCCCCTTTGTCATGTGATAATATATTTAATTTAAAACATTTATTAGGGTGATATCAGGATCAGTAAAACCATTAAAGATTATTTTAATGTGTATAATCATCATTAAACAATCCCAGCTCCCTCAGCCTATCCTCATAGGAGAAACTCCCCAGTCCCTTCACCAGCTTTGCTGCCCTTCTCTGAACCCATTCCAGTATCTCAACATCTTTCCTGTAATGTGGGCACCAAAACTGGACACAGTACTCAAGGTGTGGCCTCACCAGTGACAAGTACAGGAGTCCATATCCTAAAGCCAGGAAGAGTCCTAAAACCTGGATAAGTACTTCACAACTTTAACCCTGAAGTTCATCTCCTATTCTGGAAGAGCTGAACAAACTTATCTGTTTGGTAAAACTGGAAAAATGCTCTGGCAATAAGTAACAAGTTTTGTCTAAGAAACATAAACTTCTGTCTGTCCATGCTCAGAGAATAAAACAAGAGAGCTTACTGTAGGCAAGTATGTTTCATGTTTATTTAAGTAAAAACAAAATGTAAAGAAAGTTAGATTGGTGGGTAGATGAAAAACATATTCAGAGAAGCTTGGGAATAAGAAAATAATAATGCCTATTGAATTTTCACAAAATTTCAGATCTGTCTCATTTCCTTTTGTTGTTTGTTTTCTCATTTAGAAAAAAAAATAAAATAGACACAGCAGTGTTTAGAGTATCCATGTTAGGGTCCCCTGTAAGAAAATAAAAAGTTTAATAACTTTAAAGAATTCAAATGTATTTTGCATGAAAAATTAAGGGACTCTAAGTGTAAAGATCAGAAGAACAGTATTCTTTCATAGATACAAAACATAGAAACAAGTTTTCTGTACTTTTACAGACAATGATTTCTTCAGACTTCATGTATCAAATACTCTTGAAAAAAACCACCCATCCACATATATATTATTATATATTTATATATGCCTCACCTGCATTAAAACCTGAATGTCACATTATTAAACTAGATCAAACCTACGTAAGCCTGTGCCACAGACCAACCCAATGTGGAAACAAAGAGGCCCTTCCAGGAACATGGCAACACTGATAATGTGTTTTGGCTGCCAGCTCTTAAGAATGAGTCTCGAAAGATGCATTTTTCTAAATATTCATGTTAAACTCCTTGGGAGTAGCATAAATAATGCTTAAATACTTGATGTTTCTTAGTATCGTAGAATGGTTTGGGTTGGAAGGGACTTCTAAAGGTTATCTGATCAGACACCCCTGCAGTGAGCAGTGCAGGTTGGCCTTGAAGATATCTGGTGATGGGGCCTCAACTCATAGCAGTGTTCCACCAACATTTGGAGGTACACAGCCTCATCAAAAGCAGACTTTCTGTAATGATCTGTGTGTGCCAGTGATATTTTAGGATAAAAGCTGCTTCATGTTAGTTTTTTAACTGAGAAAAATTCCCCTCATTTACTGGCCTTCTTCCTGACTTCAACCACAGTAAAAGCATCCTGCTGCTGTGTAAACACTTTCTGCCAGCAGGTGGAAATATCTATATACAGCTCATCAACTGGTGGCAACTAAGACAGAGGCAACTCAAAACAGGAAAAAAACAAAGCATAATTTCCAGCCAAAACTGTAACACAAAAGTCACAAGGACAACAATAAACCATAATGACATTTTGCCCAACATTAGGTTACCAACACCCAACCTGAAGAAACCCTTCTCAAGACAGCAAAACTACACATTTAAATTTTGAAGAGCTTTACATGCTGGGGTTTGGAATTCAGTTCCCAATTTCAGAAAGACAAAAGGGGAAACTTTAACTGCTACTATACTAAGAAATTTTTGTTTAAGCAATGCCTCCATTAACATGCAAATGAAGGTACTGTACTGCATAACAGCTGTAGGTGAAGACTGACATTATGCCCCCGGGAGGTGCTTTCTTAGCAACAACCCTCAGCGAGGCCAGTCAAGGCTTAAGGCACTTTGGGATTTTCTTCTGTTTTCTTGAGCAGTTTCTTCCATCTTCTTTGAGCACCTCAGGCTTATGGACCCAGCCCCAATACTCCCTTTGGGCTCGTTAAAGTACAGAGAGCCCTAAGGAGCCTGTGAATTTCCTGAACTCTGAAATACTCATCAGGCTAATTGGAGTTTATCACAGCCCCAGGTGCCCTCCTGAGCCATTGATATTGTTGTGATTTTCTTCATGTCTTCCAAACAGCTCCTTGGAGACATCTCAGAGTGTGGTTAACAAGAAGCAAGATTTCATTCTGTACCTAAAAATAATCCTGGACATCTATTCACAGTTTTAAATCCAAAATATAAGCTGAACACTTGAAAGACTATTTCTCTAACCGTTCTATTTTTCCTTTGTATTTTTCAGTTCGATTCTGTTTACTTTTTTTTTTTTGAGTAGGGAATTGTCTTTTATTGTGTTTTGGCATAGGACAAATAATAGGAACTCTCTTTTAAATAGTTCTCTCTTCCATATACTGTCATTATACATGCGTCTTCTTAACACAAACTGAAAACAATTACAGCTGTAGATGCTTTTAATTTTTTGCAGTTTTGAAGGTGTGATTCTAGAGTGTTACAAAGAAATATTTTTTGCTATAATATTCACAAAAATTATGCTTATTAATATAGGAAAGATCCCTTTCTTGATGGTTTGTAAGACTGATACAGAAAAAGCAAAATTTTCACACCAGCCTCTAATTTTAGGATGCTAAGTGTCTGTGTGTCCCCTTTTACAAACCAAAAACACCTTCACATCTCTATTATCTATTTTCTACACATATCTATTTTCTAAATGTTAATTTTCACTAATGTACTATTATGCTTGATGTAAACATTATCCACCATTTTAAATATACAATGGCACATGCTGTATCCACCATCAATGAGTGAAATATGTTCTGTGCAGCAGTCAGGTTTTGGTCAGTGCTATGTTTAATTTTCTGTATCATTTTAAACAAAAACTAAGAGCTCTACTCCAAAAATTTCCATCTGCTGAGGTGCAGAGTTCTCAGAGCCATGGCAGCCCTCCTCAAGCACTGTGCTCTGGTGCTAAGGACAGGGATAGATAGGATGCCAAGAGTCTGCAGTGCCTGAAGGTAAAGGATGGCAAACTGCCTGCTGGCCAGTTTCAAACACAAAGGCCAGTTCCTTTTATCTTCACTTATAGTGCACAAACTAACTAGGATACCACATAAAAGTCAAGAAATGGGGATTTTAAATTATTTTCTCCGTTTATCTCCCTTGAAAAAGCACTTCAGTGTTGTACCAGTTACACTTGGATAAATAAAAAAAAAAAAAAAAAGGCCCTCATGCACTGCCCAGCATATAAAAAAAGCTGAATAAGAATTGGGTCTTTTGTGCCCATTTTGGGGTGGATTGTGGTCAATTTGGGTCTTTTGTGGTCATTTTGGGGTGGATTTTGGTCAATTTGGGTCTTTTGTGCTCATTTTGGGGTGGATTTTGGTCATTTTTGGGTCTTTTGTGCTCATTTTGAGGTGCATTTGGGTCATTTTTGGGTCTTTTGTGGTCATTTTGGGGTGGATTTTGGTCAATTTGGGTCTTTTGTGCCAATTTTGGGGTGGATTGTGCTCAATTGGGGTCTTTTGTGGTTATTTTGGGGTGGATTTTCGTCATTTGGGGTTTTTTGTGCTCATTTTGGGGTGGATTTTGCTCAATTTGGGTCTTTTTTGCTCATTTTGTGCTTGTTAATATTTTAAAATCTCACCTTAAAACTTCTTTGCACTTTAAAAATTAATGTATATGTTATATAACATATATCTCTTGGACTTATATTTATACTAATGTCCTTGGTTTGGCTAGAGTTAATTATCACAAGCAACTCCTCGTCCACGCAGTTGGGAGGGGCCACAGCCACGATAAACAACCTAACCAGCCAATGGAATATTCAATACCATAGTGATGTCATGCCCTCTACATAAGGGGAGGGCTGCTTCTGGCCAAGCCCAGCAGTTTTTCAGTTTTTTTACCCTGCAGCTGAAACAGAGACAGTTGTGTTTGGGTGTAGGATCTTGAGGTTTATATCACTTGCTTTATATATTATTTTATTAGCTCTCCCTGGGCTGGTAGTCTGACTGCTCAATGTAGATCAGGGCTTTTCTGAAGTCATTTAATAATTCTATTCCTTATTACAGCATCTACTGCTTGCTCATAGGTGAAGCTTTGTGCAGGAATGTGCCTCTGCTGTTGACTCTGACAACATCACTAAGGTTTGTAGTGCTTTCCTACAGTGAATGCCACAAAAACACTGCAGCACAGAGTGTTTCTGTGGAGTGCAGGTAGTGTTTGAACTGTTTCCAACCAAAAAGAAAGTGGAAATGCATTGAATTAATGTTGCTGTGTAAGTTAGTGACAGATACCACCTGTTACAGCACCAGAGGATCAAAAAAGGCTCAGATTGAGTGTTTGTGGTATGGCTCAAACTATTCCTATGTAGCCAAATGGGTCTTTTTTACCCGCATAGTATGTTACAACGTGGGAAATAATTCCGAACCCTGGGAGAATTAGGATGTAGACTTCAGGGTGGCCGAAGAATCAAAATAGGTGTTGGTATAGGATCGGGTCTCCTCCCCCTGCAGGGTCAAAGAAAGTAGTATTTAGGTTGCGGTCTGTTAGTAATATTGTGATGCCAGCAGCAAGGACTGGTAATGAGAGGAGAAGAAGTACGGCTGTAATTAATACGGATCATACAAAAAGTGGAGTTTGGTACTGGGAGAGGGCTGGTGGTTTTATGTTGGTGGCGGTTGTAATCAAGTTGATTGCTCCCAGGACCCAGATTTCTAAGACTCAGCATGTTGGACAGCAAATAATTCAGTGCTGCAAGAGGTTTTATGCCTCATGTTTAGGTATACAGAGTGTTTTTCGATTGAGTACCCAGTCTACAGTTGCTTTTTTAAAGTGTCTGTACAGTGTCTTGTTGTGCGAGTCCTGATATTAAAGAACTACAGTTTGGGGTTTTATTTAATAGGAAGATTTGTAAACCAAAAGTTGCATTTAGTATTTATTAATATGATTTAAGATGTGTAGTCAAAAATGCATTTCACTGGCCTATGGAGCTAGATTTTAACTAGAGATTATTACTTTCTAAATCAAACTCTTCTGTAGGCTTTAGCCCTTGGTTTTGTAAAACCAGCTCTGCAGGTCAGTGTCTGAAGGGAGCTGCAGGCAGGCTGGGCAGGGACTGCTCAGGAGGGCTTGGGGTGGCAGCAGCAGGAGCAATGGTTTGAGACTGGAGCAGGGCAGGGTTAGGTTGGGCACCAGGAGGAAGCTCTGCACAGGGAGGCTGGGGAGACACTGGCACAGGCTGCCCAGGGAGGTGCTTGAGGCTCCATCCCTGGAGCCATCCAAGCTCAGCCTGGCTGTGTCCCTGTGCAGCCTGCTCTGGCTGGAGCTGTCCCTGCTGCCTGCAGGGGGGTGGAGAGGATGCCCCTGGAGGCTGCCTTCCAACCCAATGCAATCTGTGATTCTAAGCCATGAGCTTGGCCAGGGACAAAAACAACAAGAAGCCTTAGTCAAAATAATGATGTTTCTTTTGTGTCAGCCACAGAAATAAGTATCTGGTTTGATTACTTGTTGGAAAAATATATTGATCAGTCTTATAATCAGATTTTCCTGGAGCCCATGCACTCAAACTTTGCTTACTGGCACTCTATGCATGTTGTGCTATAAAAGATTTTCTTCTTTTTTTTGTAGTTGCCATATACTGTTATGTTTGTGCTAACAAAGTCTAGTTTTATGTGAACAGGTACTCCTTTAAACAATTATAGAAATGCATACTAAAATATAAACAATAGCTGCAACTATGCATGTGTTTTAAAGGTGAAAAAAACCCCCAAACAATTTCCTCTGTCCCGCCCCAACAGGCTCCGCCCACCAATTAGCGGGGGCGGAGCTAAGATGCCCCACCTTGATTAGCCCCACCTTAATTGGCCCCGCTCTCTGCTCAGCCCCGCCCACAAGCCTGAATTCCAGCCCCGGGATTGGCCCCCGCAGGGCTGGCCCCGCCCCCTGGATTGGCTTCAATTGGACTGGCTCCGCCCCTTTCTCTCCTGGCCCCGCCCCTGGATTGGCCAAAATGGGGCTGGCTCCGCCCCCTTCCCTCCTGGCCACGCCCCCTGGGTTGGCTCCAATGGGGCTGGCCCCGCCCCCTTCCCTCCTGGCCTCGCCCCCTGGGTTGGCTCCGAGGGGACTGGCCCCGCCCCCTTTCCTTGCCCCCCCCCGAGTGCGGTCCCCCCTGGCCCCGTCCCCCCTCACCCCCCACCCCCCCGGCCCCGCACCCCCCTGAGTGCTGCCCCCCCTGGCACTGTACCCACTGACGCTGTACCCACCTGGCACTGCATCCACCTGGCACTGCACCCACCTGGCACTGCACCCGAGTGCTGCACCCCCTGGCACTGCACCCCCCTGGCACTGCCCCCCCCTGGCACTGCACCCACCTGAGTGCTGCACCCCTTGAACTGCACACCCCTGGCACTGCACCCCCTGACACTGCACCCACCTGAGTGCTGCGCCCCCTGGCACTGTACCCACCTGGCCCTGCATCCACCTGAGTGCTGCGCCCCCTGGCCCTACATCTGCCATTTGTTCAAATAGTTTTCACATGGTTCTACTTTAATACACAATGCCATCTGTTGAGCTTTTCTGCAAATGGAATTTTCTTCAGTCTCCCCACAAACCTAATTATGAATGTGAGGATTGTAGAGGTTACCTTTTAAAATCTACCGCTAGCATTTCTGGGAAAAAAAAGTACATCTGCGTGAATTATTTAACAGATGGCAAAAATGCATTTCAGTTATTACAGCTATCCCTACTGTAGAGAAGAGCAGTGTTTATGTAGGGCTAGATTCTGGTGTTGACAGCATACAGTACTGCTTGGCATGCTTAAATGCGGTGGGGTCTGATGCACAACTCTTTCTTCTAATTATTTATTCGCGCCGCTCCTCTCCGCCCGGGGCCGCCCCGTGCCCCAGACCGCGCGCGGCAGGGGGGGCAGCAGCAGGAAGCGCGAGCGCCGCCCGCCCGCCCGCTCCCCCTCCCCCGGCGGCGGCGGCGGCCGGAAGCGCGTGCGGCGGCGAGTCTCCGCCGGGGCGGGTGCCGAGGAGGCCGGGACCGCCGTGGCCGGCCGGGGAAGGCGGAGCCGAGGGGCCGCCGGGCGGGGCAGGCCCGAGCCGAGCTAAGCCGCGGCTGGATGGCAGCGGCCGCCACGCACGGTAACGGCGGCTCGCGGCCCAGGAGCGGCGTCAGCCGGGGGAGGGGGGGGTGTCCGGGCTACTCTCGCTCCGCTTGTTGCTCCACTCCCCGTGCCCCTCAGTTCCTCCCAGAGCCCAAGGAGGAACACAGTCATCACACCCTGGGGCTCACAGCCAGGGGTAGTCCCAGCTCTGCCGGGCCATAGCTCTTCCTGCAGCTGCCCTCTAAACTTTTAATGACTCTCCCAGCAGTGTTCAGGTAGTTTGGTAGCTTATGTTGATACTGAAATTTATCTATGGACAGGCCCCACCCCACCAAAAGGGGAGCTCTTTATAAAATTAAGGGGACCTGCCCCCAAAACAAATGGCAAGCCTCACCCCAGCCCCTGTCACACAGGCTGCCCCATGGGGCATGTGCCAGAGGATGGCGCCATATCTCTTGCTCGGTCTCTGCTCCTGAGTTCAAGATTGACTGCTGTCTTTGGGCCAGTGGTGTCCAGGAGGGCTGATGTCCAGCTGAAGAGCACATTAGCAGCAGAGGCATAGCCTGGCTGTCCAGGGCATGGGACTGGAAGAAGCAATGGGATGGGTGTACTACCATGTGACTGCAGAACTCACTATTCTCAAGCCATGTGCCTTCCTGTATTTTCCTATCTTTTTGCAACCCCAAGGAGGGGGTTAGATAGTCCTGTCGGCTTTGCGTGACGCATGTCTTCTCTCACCTTCTACCTTTGTTGTTTGCCCCAGACATACCCTGCTGTACCTCCCTGCTAGCAAATGTGAGAACCTGGGGTCCTAGCCCTGAGCAGGGTCTCTTTTTGAAGTCAGAGGGAAAAATATTTAACTTCTTAATTCTCTTACTAGTGCTTGAAATCTTTGGGTTATTGTCTGCCAGGCCTTTTGGGGACTGCTTGGTGTGAAAAAGGAAGCTAAAGCCTTCTAGCTCTCTCCTTGCCTTAAGAATACCTATGCATCTCAGACTCAGTGGTCAGAGATGCTGAAGGTTTGTTATCTCCCTCCACCTCTGCAGATAAGCAACATCCTGGGAGCAAACAGAAGCCAGGCAGGCGATATCTTATCTCAGAGGTTTCAGTGCTGGCTACAGCTCCTTGCCAGGGAATCAGGGGAGGTGCTGTGCGACCCAGCACTGCCCAGGGTGTTGTTATTACATGTACAGCTCTAACTAGCCTGTTTGTCTTTTATCCATATGGATATAGGTACATATACATGTTCATTCATCAAAATATGCATACATATATACAGAGATACATATATTAGATCTTCCTGCCTCTTTCTGGGCATTGTGATTTCCCTTTTGAAGTGTCTAGGGTCCCCCCTTTAGATGATTTTGTGTGTCAGGCTTCTCTGGCTCCATGCTCACCTCACTCTGCGTAGTGAAAACCTTCTCATGTTGCTCCTTGTACTTGGAGAGGAGTCCACTGGACAAGTTTTACTTGACCTAGAGACAGTGGAGCATGACATCTGGTGTATTTTATGAATGACATATTGTCAGTGTAGTTTAAGCAAATTTGTGGTAACGTTAGGATTCCTTCCCATCCTTCCCCCTGTCCTGCACAGTACCTTTGAAGACCTCCCACTCATCCCAGGAATTCAGCTTAATTTAAACCTTTAATAAGGCTTCCTATTTTACTACTACTATTGCTACTACTTACCACTACTGCTACTATTCTGGAATAACTGATACTGATTTTGTTTTATTTAATTATTATTTGAAGCTTGGTAAACTCAAGCAATAATTTAATTTAAATACTTTATGTAATAAAAAGGTTTACTTGTGGATCCCTTGCAAAAGTACATCCTCTTAGCAGCTCTGAATTCCCTGTCTTTCCTTCTCTAATGGAAATCCCTTTATTTCTTGTATGATGAGGACTGAGAGTACCGAATCTTATCTATATTCCAAATGGGAGCCTCTTACCAGGCCAGTGCTCAGCTGAGTGACTGGAGTGGTGGTGAAGCCAAGAGCTGTGTTCAGACACTCCATCCCTCTGAGCACTTTGAGTGCTCAGCAGTTGTCTTTAGCAACCACAACTGCAGCTTTTGTGGTTTCTAAGGTGCCAAAGCAGCTCTGAAGTGTACACAAAGACTGCTTATTAATTTACTAATTGATTGCCACAAACATTTCAGCAGTAGCTCCTTACTACTCGTAGCTATTTTATTAGTAAGTTCAGGCACCACTTGGGAATTTGTACAGTTTTGAGTTCATTTCACTCATGCCTTTTTTTATTTGCTTAATCTGTCTAAATTAGACCTGCTAACCACAGCTTGGGTAGGTACCTCCTGATGAGAAGAAGGCTGGCATTATGTTAGTTTTCAGTTAGCCTGCTGATGGTGACTCTTCTATGATAGGAAAATGGACAGTATTCTGATAAGGATACTGTCAAAGAAAACACTTGAGAATCCCAATGCAGACAAAAAACAAGAAACTTCTTGTTGAAAATATTACAACTGACCATTCTCATTTTTTCACTTCCTGTTGTTATCATCATATGTTTCTTTGTTTCTCATTTGAAAGTACACTGCTACATATTTAAACACTCCTGTTAAAGACACGAACACTTAGGCAAGTCACCTGAATAAACATCTCACTGCTCCTACGGACCATTTCCAAACCACGTGCTCCCATTCCCCACGGATGGAGCAGCAAACTGCTGTTACCACACCAAGCAGAACTGTTATCAAACTACAGTAACAAACCAGCTCGGAGATGAATTCACATGGTTCTCCTCCGAAGTGTGCACAGACACCTTATTGTGTCATTTCCCACTAAACACACTGTTTCTCTTTGCTGAATTTATTTGCCATTTACCCATGCCTTTCATTCCCATTCTTTGTTGCTGCGTTACGTTTGTAATGAATTTTCATTTGTACATTGCAGAAAAATCTCTTTCAGCCATCACACAAACACTGCTGCTTCGTCCCTCCTCCAATATCTCAAAAGCAGAAACTGTAATTTCCAAGTGGTCTGCACGAACACTAGCATTAGCAAAATGGGGAGGAAATAAACAGCTAAACATAGCAGGAGATAAAGAGGAGAAAAAAAACCAAACCTCTGCTTTTTAACCCATAGCCCCCTCATATCAGACAGAAGGGACTTTGGGTCTCCATCCCAAATAGTTTACAGTCTACTTAACACCCAGGGAGAACCTGGGAGCAGCAATGCAACCTCACAAGAGGTCATAAAGTATCTCAAAACATTTATCCTGAACCATCATATACACAGAAGTAGACAAACAGTAAAGAGCAGCTCTGTATTTTGATTTAACTTTCTCTTGCCTCCGTTTCCTGCAAGAGGACTCGCACAAAAGTACCTGGAGAGAAGACACAATCAGAAGTTCTGCCATTTAGCTCTTGAAGCTGAGACTCCACTACTGAAGTGGCCAGCAGTCCAGTAAAAAAAGCCTTAAGAAGCAATTATTGAGATCCACCATTTCTGTATCCCTAAATTATTCCCAGGCTTAATTACTTTCTGGTCTGCTTCTGTTCTCCCAGAAGTTAATACAACAATGAGGATATCACTTCAGAGACTCCCCTGGCAAGCTGAGCTCCATGAATTGAGAGAGCAGTAACTGAGTAGTTTTCAAATGCACAATAACAGCTGTGTGCTTAAAACATGCATTTTAACTTATATTATTAGATTTTAAAACCATGAAGGATTGAGGTACTCTACATAAATGTAGATATGTAACAATAAATTATATGTCATAGAGTATTTGCTGCCTAATAACCCTACATTGTTTCTTTCAAGAGACTGCAGTAGCTATTCCTTGACTAGATAAGTTGATTTGGGGTATAAACCTCTGTGCCATGCTGTCACTATATGAACCCTCAATACTGTAGTCTGTTGGCATCAAATGTCCTGAGTATGTGAAGTAATTATTTGACTCTCTTTGCAGTGAAACCTGCATGATGAAACATACATACCATGTTGTTAGATACAGAGTAAACAAAGGTAGGGATTTTATGAGTAGGAGTTATGGCTTTTTCTCCAAAGAAAATGACTGTTTGGTAAGTGGAGGACAAAACTCACCGAAGTTCAGTTTGCTGTATATCAGCACTTTATGGTCTTTACTGAGATTTGCTGCACACTTAACATCCCCTGAGAGAGCTGAGAGCATCCTCACAACAGTATTTACCTATGGGATCATTAGGCTTCTTCTTACAGTAATTTCACAGTTCTGAGCAACAATTACGTGATTTATGAGAAATATTGTTTCCATTTTAGGGACAGGTAATTGAGCTGTACGATACATTAATTGATTTGCAGGGGAAAGGTATTAAAAGCTGGCTGGAAAAGCAAATTATTCAGGGCTTTCACAATCTCAGTGCCTTTTAGAGCTACCACTCTAGGATCACTGAAGAGATTTGTTTTAGCTGATGACAGTGAAACTGCAATTTAGTGTGGAGACACTGCCATAGCTATAACACAACATATATTATATAAATAAGGGTGACAACTGCTGCTGTCACAGCCTGTGTCTGTGCTTCTGTATCACCAACTGCTTGCTGAAGAGGACAGTCAAGAAATTTGGGCTGCTGTGTGCTGACCAGCTGGGAAAGATAGAGACAAAATTCAGTTTCCATGAAATTCAATTTAATGGTAAATGCTTATCTCACTATAAAACAGTGCCAAGTTCAGCGTAACCTAAACCAAAATATTCTTCAGGAGCATTCTCTCCACTTATTCAGGGAGCTGATCCCATGATCCACATCATTCCCCACCCTCCAGAACTTGTGCATCCTCATTTGGACCAGGAATGCTCGACAGGGGGTAGGATTCTATGATAGAGCCTTCCAGACAGAATAAATACAGAGGACTTATGGCTGGCTTTCTATTTCAGTCCATAGCCACATCAGCTTAGCTGGGACTCTGCTTTTTATTCAACTCTGAGAACATATGATTTTAGAGAAATTAAGTGGAATCAGTTTGTTCAATACACACCAGCTTCCTCAGAACAGATCATTTTACTGCTAGGAATAGTGGTAACATCTGATCTGAAAACAACTATCTTAGATGAAAGGTAAAGATTAAATATAAATCTAAAGATGAAATTTTAACAGCTACTACAGTGTCTATTAATGATCCAATACAAAACATGACTTTAGGTGCAACGATTGGGGCTTGTTAATCAGTAGAGCAGCTCAGTCTAACCCTCCCCCCAGCCTAAACATGTGCACCCCAGAAATGAAAAAGCAGCAATAGGTCCCTTAAAATGTATATGCCAAAGCGCTGCAGGGTGGCAAGACACATCAGTCATTCACTCTGATAAGTCGATAGCACAACAAAGGCAAGTCTGATGCAAGACGTTTATAAACACAAAGCCACGGTGGCTTTGTTTTACTATTGCCACATTTAGATTTAAATACAAATAGCAGAACTACTGCCTGTGCAGCTTGTTGCTGCTGGAGATTACAGTTAAATCATCCCCTGAAAAGTATTGGAGCTCTGTGTAAATAGAATCACAGTGGAAGCCACTTGAAATTGCCATCAAGCATTAAGTGTTTTACTTCATTAAGAGGACATGTTATTGATGTGATTGCACACTTGTGGAACTTCGCACCAGTACCTGACAGAATAGGGTCCATCTTCTGAAAAGCAGCTATCCCAAGACCCAAGCCACTCCCCAGTGACTTTATCAAAAACTTGGAGTCTTTTGTTGTCTCTGTCTGCCACCCACACCTGTTCAGAACAAAAACCAGAACAAATCTCATCTGTTTGTCTCTTACACAAGCTAAATACCCTGTAGTAAGAAAGAAGTACACCTTGGAGTACCATTCAAAGCTAGGTAAGCAGTTTTGTGCAGATAGAAACCAAACCCATCAGTTACCACAGAGAAAACAGCCATAAAGGAGGAAAAGAACCTACTAGTAAAATCTTGAAATTAAGTAATGGTCTTGTGGCCCTAAACTATTTCACATCTGTCATGAGTACTTGACCTCTTGCTTCCATAGCCTGTATGTGCACAGCGATGACTTCTCATGCACCACACATGGCAAGTGCCATCAATTTATTGGATGCATAATTAACTCTCTTCTCAAATTGGTTCTTTGGTCAGAGAAGTAATGACAGTAATTCTGACCCAAGCAGATATAAAGCAGGGTTAAATTTCTTGACACACAGCTTGAACAGCTTCATCAAATACTAGTGAGAAATTCAGAGATAACTGATGCCCAAGATGCCAATTCTTTGTTCACTTCTGAAAATGGCAATAAAAAATGTACTTGCCTAGTTAATTAGTATATATTAGGAAAAACTTCTGATGGTTCTTATTGGTTTGTTTGTTTGCTGTCCTTCAAAGCACATGTAACTTCACTCTTTCCTGCATTCTGACAGATGAATCTCCAGGACTTATATCTTACGAATTTAGGCAGCTCAAGAAACTAATTTGCTGCTTTGGTTTCTGAAACATACTTAGATAATGTAGCAATTATTTACATTACCTAAACTTTTAGTATGCAATTATAAAATGTAGGCTTCTGTCATTTAAGTTTACATTGGGTGAATGATCTTCCTAAAGCTTTTAGAGAGGTAAGAACTTGCTTTTTTAATACTAAAAATCAGTATAAGTGCCATAGATCTTCCTAAATGTCAGACTATTTCAAATAGAAGGCATGTGATTAATAAGATGCACAGATATCTACCCATATGTAGACAAGGAGCCTGTGGTTTTCATGAGCAAAACTCTCATCAATGAAAAGAGGGGGTGAGGGTTTGATTAGGTTTGTTGTGTGTTTGAACAAGGGTGACCAAAATCCAGATGTTTTGGCTCCACATTTCTTAGCCATCCAACTGGCTATTTGTCTCAGCATCTTTTTCCTAGTCTGTGTAAGAAAACCTAAAAGTGAGGGCTTGGTTTCAAGATTTGCTGTGATATTTTCTTCAAGGTTAAGATGTTAAAAGCCAGGTGTCTACATCCAGATATAGCCACATCTGAGACTGGATGAATAATGGTTTGACACAATGTACAGCAAAAAAAGGGCTAGTGTGGAATTTAAAAGATTTGCTACCAAAGAAAACTCTTTCTCAGAATGCAGAAACTTTATGGATAGGGTGAAAATTGGCATAAGTCGAGATAAATATTGTAAACTAAAGCTAATGGCCAAAGGTACAATAAAAAGAGCAAGGAGTAGAAATCCAAGTAGAACTCAAAATTACAAGAGCTCCTTAGGTTTTAGTACAATTGATGATGCTAAAAATGTTTAGAGATGGATTGGAAGGGTGAAACTGCAATCTGCAAAAAACCCTAGGAGCAGAATAATTAGCATTTCTGAAATCAGAGTAACTTCAGCAGCAGCAAGGATTGATCTACTACTGTCTTTGTTCACCCAGGTTAATTTGAAAGCTGTATTTAAACATTTTCTTCATGTTTCTTGGTCAAGATCTAAGGTCTAATAAAGCACATAGTATAGGTATATGCTAGGCCACACAAGCATAGGTTCCTGGATATTAAGAAAAACAGGAACTGTTGTAACAGCTTAACTTGATCTGCTGGCATCTAGGTTTTCTGGCTATACAGCAAACCTTGCAAGCTTCCCTGGTTACCACTGTGTTCAGTATTACTACAATAACTGTTCAGTAGCACAGATATTGTGAGGCAGTATCTTACTTTCATGTGCCATTTGTGTTTCTATGCACTGAGGCTTTCATAAAAGCAAGTGGAAATCTTCAGAAACCATTTAGTGATGAGCTTGATGGGCAGATGAGGCTGGTCTTAGGGCTTAGAGGAATCTCAGCTAGGCAGAGTTCTGCAGTCAGCCACAGCTTGTGTGAGAACTGGGAAACAACATTAGGTGTGTTGACTTCAGGACAATCCTTAAGTCATTACCTGATAACTGTTCTGCAAAATATTTTACTGGACAATTGCCTTCAGGCAAGAAAACAAATATTTTTACAGAACCAACATTAGGCCAAAAAGACTGATATGATCTTACAATGACAAACAAGTTTGTTGATAGAAGTATCTGTGTGCAAAATAGTTTTCAAGCATATGGTCAGCACTTGCGAAGCTCTTCGATGTGTCAAATTGGAAAGTAATGCCAGCACAATAAAAACCATGAATACATTACCCTCTGAAATGCATGGCTAATACCTCTTTTGTTGACTCCTCTTCTAGAAGTGCAGAACATGTTATGCCTCCAACATCCTCAGAATTCCCTCATTCACCATCCCTACTCTCCTTGAGGTTATGTGTTGTCAACAGTCATTAGCCACTCAGTGCTCCAAGAGTTAATTGACAAGGCTTGTTAATAGCAGAACTGCAGGCAGGCAAACCTATTTTCTCGAGAGCTAAAAGATTTAGATGGTATATGGAGCAAGAACATCTCACTAAGGAAAAACTTCTGCCATGCTCCTTATGTGCTGCGGGGGAGCTGAACTTACTGACATCATACGTTATTGCAGTTGGATACTCAAACTAAACTGTCACACTGGTTAACAATAATATTTACTGCTATTAAAATTGTCTTGTTACTCGTACAAATATACATGTAAAATATCTAAATTTCTAAAGTGTCTTCTACATACACAACACATAGATTTACAAATGTGAAATCAGCTTAAACTCTGGACATTAGCTTGAAATAAATTTGGTCATATAAGAATAAAGTTGTTATTCTTATATGTAGGAAAGTTAGAACTTTCCTGATTTCTCATATTTTTTAAAATATTTGTGAGCATTTTTCCATATACTGTATTGGTAAAAAAGCTGAACATATAATCTTCTATGAGTTCACCCCTCAGCCTCCTCTTCAAACTAAACACAGAGTCTTTAGCCACTCCTTAGAGGACATTCCTTCCAGTTCTGTCAGTAGATTTGTTGCCATCCTCTTCATACATTCAAAGACCTTCATATCATTCTTAAGTTGTGGAGCCCTCATCTGATTTTAGCTTGATAAATGCTACTTTCCTCACAGCAGCTAGTATAAGGGTATGCTTTGGATTTATGATGAAAGCAGCATTGATAAAACAGGGAAGTATTTGTTACCGCTGAGCTGTGCTTACACAGTCACGACGTTTTCAGCCTCTCACCCCACCAGTAGGTAGTCTGTGGGTGCAGAAGAAGTGGGGAGGACACACAGCGGTGAAACCACTTTTCCATACACCAAGAACATGCTTAAACCTTTCACTAAAATACAACTTCAAAATAAGCACAAAGTTTTGCTGATTTGTGAAAGAAGTAAACGGTGCTGAGGTTTGCTATAGTCAAAACTTAGATGAAGTAGTTTATGTAACACATTAATGCTGATTTTTCAAGTAATAATGCTTTAAAATACCTTCTTTTAAATTTCCCAGTTCAATATCCAGAAGAGCAAAGAGATGTGTTTGTAGGTTGGTCATACTTTTTTTTTTTTTTTCTTCTCCTTAACTGTTGGGAGAAAATGACATCCTGGCTTAAACCAAGGTAAATTCAAAAGCCAAGCTGTGATTCTTCTCTTGCCCGTGGGTCAACCTGATCAACAGTGTAGTCTTCAGCCTGCTTTGCTGCAGGTGCTGAAAACATGGAAGGGGTGTCCCTTAGGTTAGCACTGTCCAGTAGCTGTGTGCTTGGCTACTTTGCACTGGTCGTTGTATCAGATATGTATGTGTTTGATTTTTATTTTTCATGGCATGATCACAATCAGAATTAACCTGACTTGAGAAATTGAAGAAGGTGGTTTGAGGCTGCTTGCTCTGAAAACGTAGGCTCAAAAAGTTGTTTTGGAGAGTGGTTGAGTTGGTTTCTTTCCCCTGTTATGCACAGTCTCAGTAGTCATTCATCTGGAGAATCATATGCTGTATTCTTACCTCATTCATTTGCTTCTCTTTTCTTGTGACAGTGCCTTAAGTCAGCAATAAGTTATTGGCTATAAAGCACATACCTGTATTTCAAGCTGCACCAGGGGAGGGGCAGACTGGGCATCAGGGAAAAATCTGTCACTGAGAGTTTCCAGAGCCTGGCCCAGGCTGCCCATGGAGGGGGTTGAGTCCCCAGCCCTGGGGGTGATCCAGGGTGGTTTGGATGTGGTTTGAGGGACATGGTTTAGGGGTGAACTGTGCAGAGCAGGGCTGATGGTTGGACTGGATGATCCCAAGGGGCTTTTCCAACCTCCTGAGTGATTCTCTGACCCACAGCCAGCTTGTTTCTTGGATAGCTGGTGGACAGTGACTTTCTCCACCCCCCCTCCCAAATGCTGCAAGAATCCAGTCCTCATGTATTGGGATAGCATGAACGCAGCCATTTCAAAGAAGCATGCTAAAATGCCAGCTGAGGGGTGACAGTTTCCAGTTGTTGAATGCAAAACACCTGCACCTGCCTCAGAGCTACTATGATATGACCCCAGGCTGGGGGCTTCGCATGGAAAACTGCTTCACGTCAGAGAAGATCACTGGATGAAGGATAGAGGCGAAAATGCCATAATTCCTATTTACGGTAGAAGCACCAAGAATATGGGCAGATATTCTTTTACTTGGCTAGCCAGGAAAGTGCATCAGCTCGAAACGCCGTCGGTTTGTTACCAGAAGCCCACCAAACAGTGTGGCAAGAAAATTGCAACTTCTGTTGAGGTAAATCAGAACTTCTAGAATTCTATGGATATCCTGTAAAACAGGAATACAGCAGAAATCCTGTAAATAGATAAAATAAAATGAGGACATATAAAAATTATTCTAGTACCTTCTTCCCAAAACTCTATCTCGTGGTTATGTTTTGTAAAGAATGTGCTATAGCCTCTAAAACATATATATACATGGAATGCAACATTGATCTGAGAATTCACATGAGTCAAGTTACTGTGAAATATTGAGGGGGGTCTGAAAGACTATGAAACAGAATAGAAAAATAGAACAACAGACAGGAGGAGGGTTTGTATTGCTTCTGCCTTTCTATGTGTGTCAGAAAACACACTTTGATGTGTGGATTTGCTGATGCTTTTGGGAAGCTGCTGGAGGGTCTGAGGTCTTGAAGGTAGAGGTGATGGGGATCCAGGTTTCTCACCTGCTGGGGAGTGTGACTGCAGCATATGTGTTCAGTCAAGAGGAGAGGTAGGCAAACATAAAAGCAGTGCTCAACTGTCATTTGGCAAATGAAGAGTGACCTGTGGGCAAAAATATTTTACTCGTGTCCTCCTTTTTCTTTCAAACTTGGAATTTGCAAGGAGTTTGCTTTTTGTGCCCAGTGTTTAGGAGGAGATGCCCATGCTTTTCATAACTTTGACTCTATCAGAGTCGTGATGTTCTTCAAAGCCAGAACATAAACTAACATAATGTGTTCAAAGGCAGCTTGGGGACATGTTCAACTTGTGACAGAGTATTTCAAGCCTATGTAGGGAGTATCAGATAGTAGGTTCATAGCTTGGAATTGTATTTATTCCTCCAATGAACATTTACACTGCTTTGGTTTTTAGGAAGCCATCATTTGAAAGTGTTTAGACAACCGGTTGTGAAGTTACTCAGATGTTCTCGGGTCTTTGCCAGACTTGGTGTGCCATGTACAAGTGACTCAGGAGTGTTATGCCTGTTCCATTTTAGCAGAGACATCCCCACAAAATGACTGATGCTTCTTTACTGTGCTTGTGAAATTTCTGTGTTTAGTAGGACAACGCTGTCAGTCTCCAAAGATAATGTTCCTTCGAGCTGAGCGAGGGTCTCCCTGCTACCCCGTCCCGGGGCAGAAGCAGCAGCAATGGGCCTGCTGTTGATTTGCCAAGGAGCCCCCTGGTCCCTTGAGTTCCTCCCCAAGGACGTTACCTCAACTCCTTCACCCGGCTGCCAGCTCCAGGGTGACCAAGCTGCTATTTCCAGGCCTCGTCTAAGCGGCAGCGGGTGCAGAACGCGGGGCGGTGCTGGGTCAGGCGCTGGCCTCTCTGTCCCTCCTCGCGGCAACCTCTGAAGCGAAGCCGGCCCGGCGACGCTCTGCCGGTGCCTGGGACGGTGACCGCGTAGAGCCCCGAGCCCCCAAGCCCTCAGCTTTGCTCGATTCGACGTGAGGCCAAGAAGGATACTGCATGTATGAGACGAGACTCACTAATCAGTGCTTGTCATTCCCTTAGAGATGTAGGAAATGTGCTTTAGAGCTGTGACTATAAACCACTTGAGAGGAGGATCTGGAGCAGCCAGGAGAATTAATGTAACGAAATGCAAATGAGAGAAACAGATTGGCAAAGAGCACAACTGTTCTGTCCTTCCCATCGTGATAGTGTTAGGGTCCCAAATGCACGTTTCTTTTCTCTTATTCTATTTCTTGCTTGACACACAAAGATTAGCACTAGTGAAAGAGGAGCAAGGGGCCAGAAGCTGTACGTGGATAAGGAAGATACTTGTGCGTGATAGAAGCATGGTAGGTTTGGCCCCAAAGCTATTACTGTCAGTATTCCTCTAGCAAAAAGCAAAATGTGCACTTGTTTAAAAAAAAAAAAAAACAAACAAACCCAAACACTTCTGTATTTTTGTTCCCTTCACAACCAAGAAAGGTGTAACAACCTCTGTTCTGATTAATTCCCAGCCTACTATATAGGGCATGGGTAAAGGAACACCATTTTACAGGTGAAAAATGAGAAATGCTTTCATTCCAAGAGCTGGGGAACTATCTTGGCTACATAAAGCCAACAAAACCTAAAAGGAAGCGGGCATTTCAAAGTTACATCGTGGTGAACAGAAGTTCTTGTCAATAAAACTACAGCCAACAGCATTATTGTCTCTCTTCACTTGTTCTCTTCTGCTCCTTAAACTTCTTTAGACCACACATTGTCCTTCTCAGACCATCCATCAGTGCTCCACCACTTGCCCTCTTGTTCTCCTGTTGGTTTTCAAGGTGAAGCGGATGAAATAAGGAATAGTGCCCTACCTCCTCTGCTTCCCCCCTGAGAAAAAATAATCCATCAGCTCTCACTACCCGTTTGCAGTGTGACATTTCCCTGTTTCTTAGGTTGAGTAATCTGTAATTAGTTATCTGTGGCTGAGCTTTTCTGTTTGTGGGGCTCTTTACAGATGTTGCCATCTGTTTTCACTTTCACCGCGCTTCCACTTGCTGCTTTTAGTTCACGTCAAAGGGTTCAAAGGGTGTTTAGGAGCATCCCAGCGCCATACTGGGAGAGTCCCAGCCCTATACTGGGAGAGTCCCAGCACCATACTGGGGGGATCCCAGTGCTGTACTGGGGGGATCCCAGCGCCATACTGGGAGAGTCCCAGTGCCATACTGGGGGGATCCCAGCCCTATACTGGGAGAGTCCCAGCCCTATACTGGGAGAGTCCCAGCCCCATACTGGGGGGATCCCAGCGCCATACTGGGGGGATCCCAGCCCCATACTGGGAGAGTCCCAGTGCCATACTGGGAGAGCACCAGTGCCATACTGGTGCGGTCCCAGTGCCCTTACCCGGGTGCAGGGTGAGGGTCTCGGCCCCCATGTGAACCACGGTGGGGGGGGGCGTTACTTGTTAAACTATTTCTGCAGTACTAGTTCTACTACACATGCTTACACTGTACCCTTCAGTTTACACAAAACCACACTATTTTTTCATCCTAGGCACCTTAACTCTTAAGACAGTGCTCCTTTCATGGGAGTCAAAGCCCAGGAGCGGGACTCTGAGCTGTTTGGTTTTATTTTCCTTTGTAATTTAGTTGTCGTTGTTGTTATTAAGGTGCAGACATACTGAGCTGTCAGCACCAAAGCCTGTACTGGCCTGTCCAAAAAGACCAGTTCAAATCTGGTACCAGCATTTGTATTGGCAGCTGTTCCCAAAAAGCCTGCAGGCTGTGAGGGCTGAGTGACCCCCAAAGACACTCTTCTTTTAAACTAAGGAAACCGTCGTAAGCTTTCAATGTTTTACCTTGGAAATCCTACAGCTTTCAGCAAAATCCTTGGGAAAATCTCTTTGTGTTTATCAAATAGCATTTGAGATCACTGTCTAGAAACCTACAAACCAGTTCAACCAACCCTTTCTAAACTCTCCAAGGGAAAATAAACAGGTATTTCCCATGTGATGGCGAATAAAAAAATGCTGATTCTAAGTATTTTTAATTACAGAGGAAAATAACACCTTAGTGAAAAATAGGAGACTTTTTATTGGTTTAAAGTGTCATGGTTGCCCCTTCAACCGGAGCCCTAAGAGGAGCAACCGATCAGCGCACAAACCAACAGAGCAGCACAGGCAGGGCCGTTCCAACGAACATGCGTGTCACGTCATTTACATGGCATCCTCTGTGTCTTTCAACTTCATCAGGTCTTGATGGCCTCCTCGTTCATCCCTGTTCAGGAGCATAAAATCCATCTCTGGGGTCCCGGGCAGGATTTACAATGCTTGTAGTCCTCAAGAAGGTCGTCGATCGGGCACGTCTTTTCTCGCATAATAAGATCAGCTCGTGGATACTTCTCACAGTTTAGTAATTTCCATCGGCTTTCTCTCACAGCTTTGTTCGAGGCCGCGCCGGCAGCTTTGCACTCTTGCCGTCTGTTTTTTCAGACTGGGAGTTTTTGGACCCGATCATCACGTTTTTAGGTCTTGTTGAGAAAGGTAGGATTCTCAGAGAATATTGTGAGAACCAGAGAAAATCCCTCTGCTAGCAGCTTTTTAGCATCCACAGTAACTGTGATGTCAAAAATGCCTGCAGCATCCGTGGTAACATACCGAGTATTGTATCTGTGATGTCACAAATGCCTGAACCTGCCGTGGTCACCTAACAAATACTGTAACTGTGATGTCACAAAGGCCTGCACCTGCCTTTATTACCTAACAAATACTGTAACTGTGATGTCAACAATGCCTATATTAGCCGTCATCAACTAACAAATACCGTAACTGTGATGTCACAAAAGCCTGCACTAGCCGTCATCAACTAACAAATACTGTAACTGTGATGTCACATTGGCTCAGGTCCTCTTCTGGTTTCCTTACATCCATGGAGGACTCTGTCCCTGCTGCCTTTGAACCTGATCTGTGTGTTCCTCAATCCAGTACCAGAATCCAGATGATGAACACAGCTCCCACCTGCTGCTGGGGCAGCCTAGGACTTCCCCAGTGCCTGCTCCACAGCATCAGTGGTGATGGTGATGTAATTGCCATCAGGGGGATTGGGTTCAATACTGGTTTTGTACATATTTGTACATATTCCATTTTATTATTATTATTATTTTAACTCTCATTAAAGCTGTTCTAGTTTCCTTTTCTAATTGCTAAGTCTCTCTCCCTTATTCCCTTTCTCTTCCCCTTTGAGGAGGGAGGGGTTATAAAATATACAAATAAAAAATGCAAATTAAAATACAAATAAAAACAATAAAAATAAAAATACATGTAAAAATACAAAGAAATAAAAATACAATTACAAATGTCCACGTGCTGGACACAAATGGGTTTTGGAGCTGGGAGTGCACGGGAGCTTTATAGCCTGCTTTTTAAATGCGGCTGCTTGATTTACGTGCCCAGACCTTTCTGATGTCGTTTTTTTGGGGCTCTCTCTTTGCCATTGAGCTCCTCCCTGTCATGAGCCACTTTTGCCCATTTTAACCTCAACTTTCAAAAGACTCCCGTAAACTTCCCGAGCGAGCACCGAGCCATAACTCTCTGAACCACTAAAGGAATCAAACTGATGCAATTTACTTCCACAGAACCATGCAATATTCGATGATACACCGAATCCGTGTTTTTAACACTTTTTAAAGGACTAAAACCCTGGAAAGAATTAATTAGGCACGCTCTGAAGCCTGAGCATTTAATAGTTTTCCACTCGGTTGTAGAATTTTAAGACCACCAACACTGGATACTGGCAAGGATTATCAAAGGTATTCTGGGCTGAAATACATACTGGTCAGAGGGCTTGGCCACTAAGCAACTGGAAAATACTTCATGAAAGCTTTAGTCCAGGCTATTAGATTTTGTAAAGAAACTTCAAGATAAAATCCAAAGTTTCTAGAAGGTTAAATCTAGGGCAGAGTGACTCACTGGGAAAGCATGTGCTGCCCAGAATACTGTCTTCTCTGCAGACCAAGCGGGTTGTTAATACCCCAGAGAGGTATTTATGGTCCCAGCACTGCAAGGCAGGGTTGAGAAGGGATTAAGTGGGCTGGGATCTGAGCAGGATCTGGCCAGCACAGGGGGGACATGGGGCTGGACACACCTGGAGCCCAGCAAGATCTGGAATCACAGAATCACCGAATTGCTCAGGCTAGAAATCAAGTCATCAAGATCATCAAGTCCAACTTCAATCTAAACCTACTACCTACTCTAACAACCCACCACTAAACCATGCCCCCGAGCACCACATCTAGAAGATTTTTCAACACATTCAGGGATGGTGACTCCACCACTTCCCTGGGCAGCCTGCTCCAGTGCTTAACAAAATTAAAGACCAAATTAAGGACCAAATCACTAGAAGCTGACAGATCCTGGCATCGCAACAGCTCGTGCTGTGCTGAAGTGAGATGAAAATGCTCCCTTTCCAAAACTGCAAGCAAAGCATTGGGTTATTTTGTTGTTTGGGGGTTTTTTTTGTGAGTAAGAGTGTTGCATTGTTCTTGACAACGGCAGTTAGGAAGACATTTTAATCTGAAGGTGATTAGCAAAAATGGCAAAATGCTATTTCAAAGCTTGATGGATTTTCCAGATGTTGAAAGCTGAAAGGAGTCCAGTTCTTGGGACAAACTTCAGAATACTCAAAAGTATTGCTTAACATCAACAAGAAATCAGCTATGAAGAATCTCTAATTTCCATGGTATTGACTGCAATGCATTTCATCTACAAATTAGCAGACCTGACAAGATGCTATGTCAACATCTTAAATCCCTCAAACTGTGTTATCCTGGGGTCAGAGTAGCAAGATGTTAATGAGCAGAAAGACTACTCTCAGTCCATTCCATAGAATTGTAGATTTCCAGGTTGGAAGGGACCTCAAGGATCATCTGGTCCAACCTTTCCTGGGAAAAAGAGAGTCTGGACAAGATGGCCCATCACCCTGTCCAACTGGAAAGGTCCTTGGTAGCCCAGAACAATAAAAATTTGATAAGGTCCTTTGATAGCCCAGAACCATTAAAATTTGATAAAGTCCTTGGGTAGCCCAGAACAATATTGAAGAGAACTCACTTTACATGGAAAAAAGATCATTATTGAAGTACCCAATGCCCAGAAGTAGATGGATGCTGTACAAGGCAAAGGTGGTACAGACATCCAGATCTTTTGGACAAAAGCAAGATAGTTCAGAATCCAAAATAAAAATAATAAATAAAAAATAAAACAAACAAACAAACAAACAAATAAATAAAAAGGACACAAAAATTGGCCAAGGGATTCACAAATCTTCTATCCTTGGTTAAAAAAACAAAACTTGATTAAAAACTCCTTGACGAGCAACTTGATTTATTCTCCTTTTTGCTCTCCAGCTACAGAATAAGAAGAACCCATCTTAGCAAAATCTTTCTATAGCTATTTACCGTGCAGAACTTCAGGAGAAAGTTTGAACACTGTGGACATTAAACTGCAGGTGAACAGAGGACATTTCAACCTGAGATGGCCCAGAACCTTCAGAGTCAGCATTTTTTTTCCTCCTCTCATGTGTCTTCAATTAGTTACACCAATGACAGACCCTTTTCTTCATGTGTTGCAAGCACTTGCCTTGCTTGTGATCACTGACCAAGGGTCAAAGCAGATCTGCTGTGCCAGAGCGAGGACACCCAGAGAGACACCCTCACATGTCACCAGCTACAGCTGACGTCATCGTGAGAGTGTGGTGGATGCAAGGAGGTAACAACTCGCAGCTGATCTCATAACACAGCGCATTTAATTGGAATAGAAATGGAGTACATTGCAACGTATTCATGTAAGTTGTATATTACAATGTGCTCAAAGATGGGCAATTTTCTAAACAAAGCATAGACCAATCCACACATCTCCCATGTAGAACAGATTAAACCAAGGAAAAAAAAAACCAAAATTCAATAAAATACCTGAAGACGACAATGGACTTACACTAAAATCAATAAATATGTACATATTTGTATGGGCACACCCATAAAATACACATCAAAGGCTAAAAGGTCTGATTTTCATTCTCCAGGAGGTGAATTCCCAGCAATGGGGCAGCAAAGTGTGACTTTCAAGTCAAAATGAACTACATCAGTTTGCGCCAGGACACTGCAAAGGAGCTTGTTCAAACAAAAATGAGCCCTCTATGCCATTGCAAAGCAAAGACACCCAATTTTGTGTCTCTAATTTAAAATGAAAGCCCCACTGTACCAGGCAGGGGTTTCCTAATGGAGTATTTCTGCACCCAGGAGACTGGCTCTGGAAGCCCAAAAATATCATGGAAGGGAGTATGCGAATTCCTACAGTTTCTTTAATTTTTGTTTCAGAAAGAGCCGCTTGTTCAGATTAAATACTCTTGGATCCTTTGGCACCGAGGAAAGGGAAGAGAAAGAAAACCATCGATGTTCACAGTGCTAAAAAACTTATTCTATCTGGTTTGGCTAAGGAGAAGAATTTGGAGGCTTGAACACTTTGCCTGGAGTTTCAGAAAAAATGACCCAAACATGGAGATAACCATCTTCTATCCCCAGAGCTGATCTGCATCTGCTCTGCAAAGGGCATTGCACCTTTCTGGGCAGAAGCACTCCACAGCAGCAAGGGTTTGGGTCCCTCTCTCTGCCACATCTCTTCAGAAGACACATTCAAACCTCCTCTGATCCTCCATCCCTCGGCTATGGCAGCAGAAATCAGCTCAGAGAGTCCTGCCAGGCTTGCTGCAAACAACCGACCGCGGCATTTAAGGGCTGGCACGCTCATCTCCTGATATCTGCACTGGATTTGGAGCTTCCCTGTTTTATTTTTCTGAGGTGAGCCACTCCTTATATAAATGTTTAAAAGTCAGGGAGGATATATTTTCCCCTTTTAGTGCAGCTGTAATAACTTTTCATTAGGTGGAGGACAGTCCCTCCAGTAAGACACGATGCCTTATTTAACTCTATGATTTAACATTGGACTTCATGTGATCAATGTTCTTAGTCAGGACCCATCAGCTCCTGAGGAGCAGAAGAGATGGTCTGCAGTTTCTGCCGCCGTTCCTGATGGCACGTTCCACCACCTAATAAACCCCTCCTTGAGGTTAGGAAGTTTTTCTCCTAACATATAATCTAAATGGCTCCCTGCTGCTTAGTCTATCCCTGCTGACTGAGAAGATCTGATATCTCACCTTATTAAAACACCTTTTCTTGCAGTCTTAGACATTTTCAGCAATTTTCTGAGACTGAACAGACTAATTTTTCCTAGATGTTTCTTAGAAATCCTCTCTCTGACACCACCTTGCATTGCTAGCTCTCAGCTGGGCATCTTTTCCCTTGGCTCCCATTAAACCCCCAGCGCTGTGCAACAAAAAGCACGTGGCGACGCAAACCACTCGGGATATTTTGTCCCGTCCACGCTGTCCTTTACAATATGCATCTTATTTACACTATCTACACATATAGAAACAAGGCGGATCCCTCCTGGGAAACCAGCAGCACCACTTGCGTTTTTACATCTCCAAAGTCAGCTCTTTCTCCACTTCTTTCTTCTCGCCCCTGGCCGTACTGCTGGATGGCGGCAGTGGGATGATGCACACCGACTTCGACCGGTTCTGCTTCCCTTCCTGAACCTGTTCTGCGTGCCCTGCTGTGGGAAGAGAAAAAAACCACCACTTGTATGAGAAATGTTCTCCCTTGGGGGTCAACGGGAACAAAGAGCAACCAAGGTGGCCGTTTGCTCGTTGGGGATGAGCTATTCCACTGCAAGGATCACTTTCCGATTACAAAGCACAGGACAAAGACAAGTGTTTCAATGGGAAGAAAAAGAAAAAAGAAAACAACAAAACAAAAAGACAATTTAAACCCTACTTTGTGCTTGGAAATATGTTACATGGCTGGCTCAATATCATCACTCTTTTGTCAGGCCCCACCAGCAACTTTGCAGAACAAAAATTCATCTCGGTGACTGCCTTAAAATAGCTTTTCAAGGGGCAGGCGTCCTGCTGGAGCACCTATAATTTCATGTTGCCATATTAAGTGAATTTTTTTTTTGAGGGAGAGGGGACATATGTGCAATCACAATGGAAGGGTTACAGTCTCCTTCAGCCCTGTCACCAGGGTACGTCAGGGGCTGCTGGGTTCTCATTTTCCCTGGGGCAAAAAAAACCCCAACAACAAAACCCAGAAACACTGCTTTTTATCACTTTGCTCTGCTTACACTCGTGTTTTTCTTCAGGAAGAATGTAAACACTTATCATGAGCTGGGGATGGCAATAGCTACATCCCCAGCAGAAGCCCAGGTTATGAACACATGAGTGCCACATAATTGCGTTCCTTCCATCTCCTCTTGCAAGTCTGTAGTAAGGGGCCTTTGTGCAGAGAAAGGGCCAGCTATTCTCCTTATTTAGCATGTCTCTAGTTCGTAGTTCAAAGAAAACCACAAAGGAAGACAACATTAAAAATAGAAGGACACAAAAAGATTGAAAGGACACTTTCTTGCTGCTTAAATGTTTTCCCAGTACATATGTGACAAAGACATATTCGGTATGTCAATGTTAGACCCAGACCCTTAATCTATTTTAGACCATACTGGGACATAACTTTTTTTTGTTGTTGTTTTTCAATGAACACTGAATCTTTTCAATCATCACTTTTACAGCTAATTGTGCTAAAAGGTGCTGTGCCAAGTATCATAAAAACTCAGTGCTGAGCTTCCCACTGAACATCTTATTGTGGTTCAGAGGCTAAAATGACTCTGCCTACAGCTTTGACCAGCTGTACTTTGCATGAAGCTTCATTGGTAGCAAACCATTTATTTTTAAAGTGTGAAAACCAAGCTTTCAGTGAGCTACAAACTGAGCTTGGGCTCAATGAAGACATGGGGTCTTGAGCCACTAGTGTGTCTGTAACAGCTACTCAAAACAGACAGTGCTGCTAATGGGCCATTCAAAATGCATTTTAATAATACTTAGCAAGCAAAAAATAAAATATAGATCTCGATTTTTGGAATGCCTTTGGGCATAAAATGCCACATTTTGAGGTATCATCTATTTTTATAAGGTGCTTATAAGTGTCACCATAGGCAGAATGATCTGCAGTTACTTCTGGGCATCTTAGTGCTTGGTGGGATATGAAGAAGGGTATCAGTTTCAAACGCTTGCCTGACTGGTCACCGGAGACAAGAAAACTCTGTGTAGATTCACAGACCCCTTGGATGCCTGGACTGGGACATGCTTCTTGCTGTTATGGTTCCCAACACCACCCCTGTCCCCGAGCAGCTGCCTGGAGCCCCTTCACTGACAAGCACATCTCAGTACACATCAAATCTCGTCTCAGGTTGGGCTGAGATGGGGCACTGGGGCTGGGAAGGCTCTCGGCTCTGCTTGCACGCTCATGATGCTCATCTAAGGAGCATCACTTTGTCCCCTGGGCTGGGAGATGCCCCTCTTGCCACCCAGCCTGCAACAGACAGCCCAGGTCTTCCCATTGCTGCCTGCGACCAAGCTGGGAGAGCAGGAGGCTTTGTCTTGGATGTCTCCCCAACCCCAGCCCTGCCAGGGAGATGCCATGGACCTCAGCACATCCTCCCTGTCACTTGCTGGGCCATCCCATGGGGATGGGGCAGGGCGAGCAGGGGAGGTAGGAAACCACAGCCAGCACCCACCAGCTCCCCAGCTTACCAGTAAAGGAGCGGGACAGCTTGGGCTGCACGCCAGAGTCACTTCGCACTGAGTAGGAGTCCTTCTTCTGCGATTAAGGAAGAAAAGTACTTTAATGCACTTCAGAAGATTGCTAGAAAGTCTGTTAACGACGCCCCTCCTTCATAAACAAGCCATTTGCCAGCCCCAAGGACTCCGCTGCCATTTGTTTTACTTTTGCCAAGAAAAACAAAAAGAACGATTGCTAAAAATAGATCGAATAGATGGCAGGAAATATTTAGGGATGCTGATTTGTTTAGAGTCAGTGGAGGAAGGCTGAGCTCTCCGGGAGCGATTCGGCAGATCGTATGGGAAGGAGCAGCGCTGGCGTGGGGAGGATGGGGTGGGTGAGCGCGGGAGGCAAAGCCCATCCCCAGGACACGGACATTTCTCACCTTGGCTGTTCCCCACCTCGGCTGCAGGCCAAGGAGGCAGGTAACGAGCTTGCACTAACGAGCTCCCCGTCCTTTCACTCTAGTGCTAATCTCCATCCTCCAGGGGGGGAAAATAAATAAAAAAAAAAAAAAAAATAAAATCAGGTAGCACAACACTGCCTGAATTGTTCAGTGCATCTGTAAACTGGGAATAAGTCTCTTCTGCAGCTGTGATTTGGCACCACGGTCCAGAAACCTCAGACTGCCAAAAATAACTCTGGACACCTCCCAGCCTGGTTTTCTGTTTTGTTTCGGTTGGTTCTCCTCCCTCCCCTAACGAGGACCGATGCCCTTCATCCCTTGTTCCCACTTTTATTGACCATTTTCATAACAATGCCTTCCCGGCTCCGGCAGCAGCGGCCGGGCTCCCTGGAAAGCCATTCCCAGGAGCAGTTAACGATTCTCAGAGCATGCTCCATGAAAGGGCTCCGACATAATTACCAAAGGCAGGATGTCATTTACGCACATGGCTCACAGGCAGCTCCAAATAAGCTCCTTCTGGGGGAGCGTTCTTGCGCTTTGGCAGGAGAAAAGAGGACAAAGTTGCCTGGCTACAGGTGCAAGGATTTTCTGGGTGCTCGGTGGTAAATAAAAGCTATCCTGGGTCTCAGAAGCTGCCCCGCCAGCCTCCTGTGTTGGAGCCTTGCTGAAAATAAAGCAAGCCCAGAATCCAGCTGGCGTTGGGAGCCAGCCTGGGTGCACAGCTCCAGGAAGCAGCAGCCTTCAGCAGGAATTTTGTCCTTAGGCGGAGGAAGGCGAACTTTCTGCTGGAAATAGATAGTCTTGGAGTTAATCCTCTGGGCTACGATTCAGATCTGAAGTCACCTCGTAGTCTTGCCAAGGGTTTTCTGCCCGGTGTAAATCATTTAACCTGCGCCGCCGGCTCAGCAGGGATGAGGATTGTTCTTTTCTTCTCTCTGCCTTCCCTATCCACTCGCCAACTCCTCCTTGGCAGGGGCTTCTCATGCAGTCCGAGTCATCTCCCACTACGGTAAAAGCAAAGGCGGACACCTAAAGTGTAGCAGACCCCCCACAAGGCACCCAAAGCCATTGAGATTAGAGAGAAGAGGTGATTCACCCGCGCCAAAGCCTGGAGTTGGCCGTGGACCGATGCCTGTCCCGGGAAGGTCACTGGTTTCTCCACACTGACTGTTATGGAAAGAGATGGATTGTCTATCTGGTGAGATGAACTTCACTCTTGGCTCCTACCCAGCCTGGTGAAGCCACAGACCTATAGAATGATGTCTTTCCGTGCAAGCCTTATTTTTGTGGTGACTAATACAGGGGGGGAAAGACCAACCAGCATCTAATAAATAATGAGATGACTAAGTGAGCTACAACAGCTTCATATTTCAATAGCAAAGGACTAACCAACTCCACTACAAAAGAAAAAAAAAAAAAAAAGAAAAAGAAAACTATAAATGCAGAAAGCCAGCGAGGAGGAATAATAATAATAAAAAAAAAACCAACCCAAAAAGCAAAAACCAAAAAGCAGCATTTCTACTGAACCAAAGGGACTTTTTAATTATTCACTCAGCTCACAACACCGAACTGATGGAATGTACCGCCAAAGCATTTCTCAAGTAGACTGGGAAGGGAGGACGTGCGGGTGTTTCACCATCGCCAGCGGGTTTCCAGCAGCCCTTGGCTGGAAGCTGGTTTCGCAGCCCCTCGATTTCCAGTTGGGTTTGCAAACACAGTTGTAATGCTTCCATCTCGTGGTGAAAAGCAGAATAGAAACACGTGGGGCGTGAGAGTGTCTAGGGTTTTTTTCTTGCTGACTCAAACCCTGGAAGGCCAAACCCTTTCCTTTGGGGCCACGAAAGATGGAGCATCTGACACTTAGAAAAATCTTCAACCCTAAACTACCTGTATTTTTCACTCACCTCTTTTTTCAACAAGAAAATGCCATTTGCTCATTGACTTGGCACAGAACTAAATCCAAGCAGCTTAATTTTTTTCCTAAAATAAAAATTTTAAATATCGAGCTGCTTTTAGTGGGCTGAAATCTGCTTTTTTCCTTCTTCCTGCTGACCAATCCTGCTGCAATCTGTCCCCCTACAGCGTGCAGTAACCACACTCACCCGCCCTCCCACCTCATGTTAATACTCCGGGGTTCTTTTCGACCATTATCCCATCACTTCAGGGTATCACCTTCTTTCTATTCGCAGTAAAATGTGGCAGCTATTGGAAAACATCCCCAAATAAGCTGCTGATCCCACAGAACATACCTGACCTTCTCCCTTTGGGGGTGCAGAGGGATGTTTCTTGGGCTCGGAATCACCCTTTACAGATGTCACTGGAATCAGCTCCCAGTACTGACACCAAAGCAAAGAGAGCTGCCATGGAGAGGTGTGAACCTCCCAGACACCCACAGTCGGCAACAAATTGGCATTTCCCAGAAGCCAGAGGAGCATTTGCCACCCCCACCGGGTAGCAGCCACCATCCAAGAGTCACTACAAGAGCGAATTCTGCTGGTTTTGCAATCCCCCGCCCCAAAATATCCTGTCTTCTGAGCTATAAGCATTCAAACTATCAGGAGAAACTGTCTCAAAGGTGCTATATTTCCTACCGAAACACAGGACACGGGAGCAGCAGCAAAGGAGGAGTGTGAGGGTTAACAATCAAAAGTCCTTAAAGCCCCTGATGTGGGTGCTCAAAATCAGCCCGGAGTTTGATGTTGTTCTTTTGAAGTTTAATTATCCCAAATGTTCTACAGAAACATGCCTATCCATTTGGAATTGTAAGTACCAATCAGCATGTAAATGATCAAATTAACTCGTTTAAGTTGTTTGCAAGAGCAGGAACACCTTTCTGTGAAGGAAAGGCTGGGAAGAGGCATTGGGGTGGGTTCCTGCCAGTTCTCTTTGGGGTCTTCGATGACTGGCATTGGAACAAAGAAAGCAGAGTGGAAGGAAGCTGGCGGCAGAGCTGAGTCCTCGAACTGGCGTGGAAAATTACTGTCTAAATACAGCAAGGAGAATTATTTCTTTTCAAAAGGTCATTCCGTCCTCCCCAGTGACGGAGCCTTGCCGCCCAGATGAGAGGCGGTGGTTCGCACTTGGATGGAGCTCCAGCTCAAAGTCATCACATCCTAAGGTTGGGAGAAGTGGGTGGAATTTAGGGATGGATCAGCATTTACTGCTGCTGGCCTAGGGACCTGGAGCAAAATACAGGGCAGGGTTGTGTGTGTGAAATGACTTTTCATCTAAAACAAGAGTTACAGAGGATGGGAGGAACTGAAAAGACCAAGCCCTCAACTCGTTTGTCATTCCTGGATCCTTTCGTCTCTCCACGGGGAAATGTTGGTCCAGCTTCTCTCACTGATTTCCAAAGAAGTCAGCAAAAGTCTTCACCAGTCACAGGCATTGTATTTACCTTCTTTCTCCTCTAAATCAGAACATGAACCGACGTGGAGCTGTGCCAGCAGTAAATTTGGACTGCAAGTGGAGCTCCCGGGAATCCAGTACGCAACTCTTCCCTCTGTTTTACTTTCTTTCAGTCTGCCCAGAACCGTAGCTACTTTTAAAACCAAAAATACTCCCCTCCCAGACTAAATAGGAGAGCTCACAATAATGCTCCTGTCCTTTGAAAAGAGTTTGGGGTGGGGGAACACACCAAACAGTTTCAAATATTTACAGTCCATCTGGACCACTGACAAAGGATGAACCAAATTCCCACCTTCGATGAAATCTCTCAGAAAAGAAAACATGGGGGAAAAAAAACCCCAGACCTCAGAATCTACCGGCTGAAGCCCAATTAATAACATTTGCTCAGCAAATAACTTTCTGAGCACGGATGGCAGCCAGTGCTCACAAAGCACTGAATGGTGCTGCACCCAAGGCAGCTCAGCTGTTTGTCAGGAGTTGGGTTTGGTTTTGGTTTTTTCCTTGGTATTTCTGACTCGATGGAAAGAAATTTAGGATTGAGACACGATGTTGTTTTGGGGTTTTTTTCAATTTAAGGCAACAGGCTTTGTCTTTAAAAGGAAATACCAGCAGCAACCACTAGCAGTACTCCTGGTGCTTGTTATACCTGCACAGGGAAAGCAGCCCGTGCATGGTGTCCTCAGGTCCAAGCCTTCCCTGTTCCCTCTCACCTCCTTCTTGAAGCTGGCTGTGTCGCTGCCGCTTAGTTCCACCCGCAGGCCCTTGTGCCGGAGGATCAGGATCTCCTTGGCGTGCTCCACGGGCTCGGTCTCTCCGGGAAGGGTGTGCCTGTTGTACGCCGGACCCTGCACGTTGCACCAGAGAGACCATAGTTGGATGTGGGACCATCCCTCCCTCCACAGCAACATCCCTTCACTAGTGTCTGCGTCTTCCAGGGACCTTCACCCCACTGTGACCACCCTGCCTAGTTATGGGGATAGACAGATCCACCCAAGTATGAGAGGTGGGGATGGAGGGAAAGAGCTGAAGCAGGAAGATGGGACTCCAAACTCTGCTTCTTTATGCACAACTGCCCAAGCAATCACTGAATGACAAGACTGAGGTGCACCTCTATTAGTCCAGGTGACACACCAACCTAGTGGAACTACTCTGTTCAAAGTGTCTTCAGCCTCAGTGCCTCTGCCCTGCCCCCTAATATTTTACATCAGCCCCACCTTCATCACCCAGTCACCAGAACCAGAAATCCTACTTCAAAAGCCACCCCCCAACCCAAGTCAGAACTCCCACCGACATTGGCGGGAGCTGGGATAACTCTGTCTCTACAAGGGGCGAGGCTGGATTTAGGCAGGAGCCAGCACCAACAGGACGTACACCTTCATCTTCAGCCCGTTCTCCATTCCTATAGGTTTCCTCCCAGCCTTATCTAGTTGCTGCTCTCAGCTCAGCAAGGGGGTGGGAGGAGGGTGGTTGATGCCCCCGTACTGAGCTGCCCACAGCAGTCCCCTGAGGACTCGGTATTTCGTGCGTAATCCCTAAAACAAAGGCTTAAGTGGATTTGAAGGATAAGGCTCCGTGTACCACCACGTGCACGGCAATTACGAAGCACAGTCCTAGGTGCTGCGGAAAACCTCAGACAGATTATTCATCAGTTATTCTGTAAACAGCAAGCGGTTGCTGTGTTATTTACCAGTTGTACCAGTTTCAGAGCAAAAGTTCCAAGCGGCTTGCAAACCTCTGCGGATTAATCCTCCCTGGCAGCTCCCTGACTGTGCTCTATGGGAGGGGGTGGAATACAACGTGAGGATAACCCCATCCCTGCTCGACTCTGTGGGGAACCAGGAGCTGCTGCAACTGCTGGATCTGCTCCTCCTTTCTCCTTTCTGGTTCTGGGTACCGATGCCTAAAATACTTCATGAAATTATAGGCTGACTGGGTGAACCTTTCAAAAGCTGTCATGCTGCAAACAGAAATGTGCCACTGACTTGGAAGCTGGATCTGGCTTCACACAGCCAACTATTCTCTGCTCACAAAGAGACATCGTTAGTAATTATGTAAATATTCATAGCATCTGCTTGGGCTTGTAGGATAACTGAGATAACTTTTGTTATTGGGCATCTAAAATACAGATGGAGGGAAGAGTTATACCGTTCTCCTTATTCGGTACAGGTTCCTTGCCAATATTTCATGTATGTTTTCCAGGACATCCGGATTCAGAGTATCCTCCAATTTTTTGTCCGTTATGACAGTCCTGTTGTTGCTGCTACAAAGAAAACCAGAAGGCCTTACTTTGGAAGATGCACAGCAGGACAACCAGGGCACCCCCAACGCCCAGCGTTCACAGCAGCCCTTTTGGATCCCACCACCAGCAGACCAGACCAAGAGCTTATCCTGGCAGATGGAGCTCGGGGCAGCTGGGGCACTAAGTATTTGCATCAGGGCTGTGCCATCCATGTGCTCCCTGGTAGATGAAAGAGCTGTGGGGAGCTGTGGCAGAGCAGAACTGTCTGTAAGAGATGAGATGGCCATTCTGCCAGGCAAGTATTTGCCCCCGGCATCTCAGCTGATGCTCGTTCTCACCGTTTGTTCCTTCAGTACGTGTAATGGTGCAAAGCCATCCAAAACTGGTGCGAGAGCCTCTTCCTCAGAGCACCAGTGCTGTGTAATTCTGGGGGTGAGCATCTATGTACAAGATCAGAAGCTGTTCAGCAGCACCAACACCTCGCTCATCGACCCCATCATTTTTAACACCCACTTACTAATCTTTAAATAGAATTTAGTTCGCATTTGCCCAAGCTACGTTGCTCCTTCCCATGGGAGAGCCCAGCAGGGAAGGGCATAGAAGTTTCCAAAAGCTTTTCATCACTGTTGGGAGGAGTGAAGGAAAGGGGAGCACTTACAGCCAGGATGTGTGAGACGTGGCATGGCCCAGCTGCCCCGCTTCTGCCAGCTCGATGGCGTGTTTCCGCTCCAGCTTTTCGTAGAGAAGCACAATACTTGATTTTGGCTGGTCGTATTCGCGAAGCAGGATCTTTTGCAGGTATTTGCTGTTGAAATATTCTAACCTGTTTGAGAACAAAACAAGATGGGCTTAGCCTCCTCACATGGCTGTCCCAACACCTTGGGCTGAACCAAGCCAGCAGGTTCATAGACTGGTTTGGGTTGTAAGGGACTTTTAAAGATCATCTAATCCAACCACCATGCAGTGAGCAGGGAAATCCTCAACAAGATCAGGTCGCTCAGAGCCCCTGACTGCCCCACATTCCATTACCTTCCCTCCAGAAATCAGGACCAAGAGGTCACTGTCTAATTATTTCTGTACTACAGTACATGAGCTATGATATTGAACTGTTCCCAAACACAACAAAATCCTCCCCAAAGTGCCAGGTTTATCATGAGCTCTACTAAAAGCTCTGCAAGTACATGCAGTAGCACAGGAGCATGGAATGGTGGGGATTGGAAGGAACCTCTGGAGATCATCTCATCCAACCCCATTGGTTCACCTAGGGCAGGTTGTATCAGGCGGGTCTTGAAAGTCTCCAGAGAAGGAATCTTCAAGGGATGCAACAGATCTAAACCCTTCCAGATTCCCCCTTGAGCCATCTCTTTCCACTTTCTGCTCCAGTACAGCAGGTTTAGGAAGGATTTAGCCGGTATCAAATCCTGACGCTCAAGTTTGGCTGTTGTTAACTGTTCACAAACCTTCTCGAAAGGAGCGCGGATGCTCCTTAGCGGCAGCGATTCCCATACCCTCTAGTGGTACTTCCAAGCACTGGCATTCCTGAAAACATCCCTGCCAGCTGCCTGGATCAGAGTCCTGACCATGAATTTAGCTGCATCTCTGTCTGCATATCCAAGGAATTAAACCTGGTAGAACTCTATTAGTACATTTTTATGTTATTTGCATTAAAACAAAACAAAACATTCCTATGTGCAGAATCTACCAGAATTTAACAAAAACTGAGCACTTTGCTACAGAAATCTGTAGGGATCCCCTAGAATTTGTCAGCCCAAAACAAGCAGTTGCCCCCTCCGAGTGCTGCAAGCTTATATTTGTACAGTTAATCGCGCACACCCTGCATTGGGATCCTCAGGTCCTGCATCGCCAGACAGGCAGAAGAGCACAGCCAGCATCACTGCGGCGAGGGACAGGCTGAAGCCACACCAGCTGGGTGTTGTGCTGGTATGGCCCTCAGATTTCAAGCAGATTTCCTTGGACAAGAAGGGACAAACACAGCAGAAGAGGAGAGAGGAGTTTTTTTAAGGTGAAGTACAAGAGGTGACCTGCAAGCGGGGAAACACCCTAAGAACCTGGTCTCACCTTGGACAAGGAAAAGCTGCTCCTCTGTCACCTGCCTTGTGCCATGCTGATGAACAAGGCTCAGCTGCCCACAGTGGAAACTTAGGGAACAGAAACACCCATATATTTTTTTTTTTTTTCTACACGTGTACACGGTTGTATTTTGGCAAATCCTTACTTGTCTTTCCAGTAATACTGTCCCCAGTGTCCAGAGATATCTTCAATGCCAGCCAGCAAATGATCCAGGAACTAAACAGAAGAGAGGATTTTGCTATACATGGGTCGCATGGGTTGCATACGTGATGAACTCAGGCAGCACACATCAAAAGGCAGCAGAGAAAACAGGTGATGTTTTCAGCTCACCACAGAGCACCAGTGAACAAGGAGAGGGGATGCTGGGCTAATTCCCCACCCAGGCATCTTCACGTACCCCTCAGTTCTGGAGGACAGTAAGTGGTTTGGCTGGTTGCTTTCAGGTCTGCACAAGCAAAGACTGATAGCTGAGAGAGGTGGATCTGCTCTTTATGACAGGTATGGGGTGGCTTATGGGTGGCATGTCCTGTATATTGAGCCTCGATAAGCAGGAAATGCTCACAATGAGGTTTTTGAGGACAACTGGTCTCAGAAGAGCAGTATCTCCAGGATATGGAAGTAGCTAACGTACGAAAATGATGCTTGGACTTAAATCATAAATCCTGCCTTCCCACAGACACGTCCCACTGAATGGAATCACTGCCCATAGCACAAAAACATCATTATTATTATTATTGTTGTTCAAAAATATACTAAAAATTTCAGACAGGTTGATTTTTTTCCACCTCAAAGTTAGATCTCTGTAACTTCCCAAGTTGTTTTCCCTCATACTGGCATCTCTACCGTGGGAGAGGGCTCTGCTCTACTGCAGGTCTACCTGCCACACTCAGGTACCAATGTCCCTGGAGCTTCCCCCAGCTCTAAATCTTTTCTTCTTTTTTTTTAATATATTTTTTGTGGGGTCAGGAACAGAAAAATTGCAGAGCAGTTCACTCAGCCCTGCAGCCTGGCTCAGGTTTAGAGCCCTCACGTTGCCAGTAGCAGCACTATGGTCTGAGGATCAGCAAAGGATACCCCCTCCCAGCACTGATCATCATCCTTGCGAGCAGGAATGTTCCGACTACCCAGACAGAGAAATTGATTGGAGGAAGAAAGAGGCTTCTGGATTCTGTGTCCCCCATCTCCAACTATCTGCATTGTTACCTTCTCAACTTAATTGATACACAGCCATTTCCAGCTCACATCTCCTAATAAACACATTTCCAGCGATGATTTACTATTCACAAGCTAACAAAAGAAGAAAGTATTCTCTGTTCATGACAGGAAAAGCCTCTTCAGCCTACTGAACCGTTCCGTTCACCTCAGACAAAGCCCTCGTAATAGAACCTAATCATGAGGATGCCAGACAGGTTCTATAAACGTCCTTGGAGCTGAAGTCTTTATTTCTGGCTATCCAAAAAGACAACAAAAACCTTCCTGAAGGAGACATGCCCACAGAAACGTGACTGGCTATGAGCGATTAGATTCAGAGACATAACTTGATGTTGGTTGCAGATGCAAAGCCTCAGATAGGTGTGCAGAACATCCTGCTTTCTCCTGGAGCTGAACCACTCTCTGAAGATGTCCTTCCTCTGTAACTACAAAGGCCAACATTTGGATGGCAAGAGCAAGGTGAACTAAATTCCACCTTTGGGTTATGGACTTAAAATCACAGAATCATTTGGGTTGGAAGAGACCTTAAGGATCATTTAGTTGCAGGGGCAACCTCCCACTAGAATCAGGGTGTTCAAAGCCCCATCCAGCCTGGCCTTGAGCACTTCCAGGGAGGGGGCACATCCCAACTGACAGTGGTGATGTGACTGGTGAGCACATGGACTATCTCAAACCTGAAAGCAACCAAGTGTCATTTTCTTTCCTTTACTCTTTCCATAGAAGCAGAAAAGTTGGAGTTAGGTTAGAGTATAAACTTTTGGGTGAGCGATCTTTTCTGTCATGCTTGTGCACCACCCAAAGCAACATCAGCCTGATTGAGTCGGTGGCTGCTATTCCAATGCAGATAAGAACTCACGGTTAGGAAGCTCTAGAGGACTTCAAAGCTGGAAAGGGATTGGCCTGCAGAGGATTCGGGTAAAATTGTGGGGCTTCAGGGTCCCTGGAGGCACAACACATTTCAGAAGGACCACACTGCTCTCATCAAAGTACACTGCAAAGCTCTGGCCAGGTGGTGATGGATGCATCACTTACCCGAATATGGATCTGCTCTCCCACTGTGGGAGCACTCTCTCTTTTCCTCTTGACGGCCAACAAGTCAACAAGAGGACGGATGGTCATTCCCTGCAGCAGAACCAGAGACAGAAATCAGCCTTTCTCCACATCAAATGCACTTAGTGGTACCTGCACCAGAACAAAAATCACCAGCATGGGTAGGAGCCACCAAACATCAACCAATAACAGCAAGGTCAAGCCTGTGGCTTCCTCTTGGTTGCAGCCTACCAGATGGAAGGGGCTTGAAACATTCAAACTCCTGAAATGATGATAGTCCTCGAGACCTCACGGCACACAGCCTCTGCCAGCGCTTCTCTGCTCCCTTTTTGGAGTCTTATATGTCACAGATCATTACTCCAACCATCTCTGATGGCTAAGTTTACAAATTAAAGTATCCACCTGGTGGGAAGGGTGAAAAGAAGAGTTTGAACGTCCTTTAAGCCCCGTGAGAGAACTTATAGAATGCTGCTGTGGTGCATTTCTGAGCCCGGCTTTGGTATGAAATGGCTTTTCTAGGACACGTTTACAGCAAAAATGATGGAGTAGTTGATGTTTATGACTTCTGAATGTCACAAATGCTGGCACGGAGGAGAGCTGAACACATTTTTAATTGCAGAAACAATTAATGTGTCATTTTTATAGCTAATAGCAATAAAAAAATGCATCACTGTTCAGAGCAAATAACACAAAACTCACAAATTCAGAAATAACAGAGATGACAGGAACTAAGCAGACACTACGCGGTTGGGTCTCCTGCCTTTGCTGGATAATCAGCTCCATTTGTTTTCATGCTAAAGTGGCATTTTTGGAGTTTTGTCACCTGGACCCCCAAGTTTTGAGCCATCTGAATTCCTTTGGTGCTTCTTGACCTTGGGAGCACTATGGGAATCACACGGCTCATTTTCAAGCCACGTGCCCAATCACAACACACCCGCAGGTCCCCGGTGATGCTCCTCCACCCACCAGAGAGAACTCATCTGAAGTACATCACCCGACAACGGCAGCTCTACCATGGCTCACGCAAAGCTTCTCTTACCACCTACAATCCAGTAGCTAATGGGTCAGTGTAGGCAGCAAACAAACAGCAACCAAAAAACCCCAGACCTTCACATCTCTTCACAATTCTGAGATTTGCCAACAATTGCACGGGAGAGGTCAGAGGCCAATAAGCTGAGAAAGTGAACTTCAGATGGAGAACGTGGCATTTCATTTTCAAACCTCACTGCAAGGCAGAACAATAAGGGCTTTTTGTGACATTCCAAACAAGCCCACAGCTCCTTGGAGGACTTTCTGGTCTACGTGGCACATATCCAGGCCTGCCTGGAAGCGCTGAGGACATGACAATTGTTCAGTCAACCTCTTCAAAATTATTAACCAGGTTTGTTGTGGGCAGAGCTTTATGCAACTGCATGAGACCAACATAGATGAGTTTCCTGGGTTGGGTAATGCACTGATAGACCCACGTACGGACAAGACCAACTGTTTACGGATTGGGCATTACTCTGTGTAGCACGAGGCTTTTGAGACAGCATGGTCAGGGTTTCCAAGAAAATGAAGTGAGTTTGTGCTCCAACAAGATGCCTTGATGGTCTTCACCGGCCTAAAAGGTCCCACATCATCTCTCCCCTTGTTTCCAACCTATCTTCACACAGAGCCCTCCCTCCCCAACTCTGTACTGATACCACTGTGAATATAAAGGAAAATATAAAGAAAACTTCTTGTGCAAAATAACACCACCAATTAAAAAAAAAAAAAAAAGAAAAGAGAGAGTCTACTATGCACAGAAGTTGTTTTGTAGCCAATATTTCTCTTGTCTTTCCCACCCAAAGTGCCAGACCATGAAAGATGCTGGGATGTTAAAGATGTTCACTCTTTGGCCCTGCATCCACCAACAAGGCTGGCAGCAGTGCCATGGGCTTCAGAAGCTGTAGGACTCATTTGCAACCCCAGGTTTCTGACGGCTCATCTTCATCACAGAATGGTTTTGGGTTGGAAGGGACCTTTAAAGATCATCTAGTCCAACCCCCAGTATCTGTTCCTGTTGTATTTACTTATGTTTTCTGTGCTGAGCTACAGCAGTATCTTTCTGGTTCAGCTTTTAAGCAAGTTTACTTTTATTTCCCTGCCCTGTTCTGGTGACGGCCTCAGCTACAGAACCCTGCAGGTACTCGGAGCCTGAGCAAAGTCTGTCTTTATAGATGCTACCTCCTCACTGAAGGTCAAGGGGTCACCCTGCCAGCACGTACCCACAGGGGACCCTGTCGAACTCTCACCCTTTCGCACGGAGATGACATCATTTGAGTTTACACAAAAGCTCTTTTTCCTGGTCCTGGGAAGGATTTTCCGAAGCCTCAGCAGAGTGGAGCTGCTGCCTTCGAACAACCTTTGTCTGAGCCTCAAGAGCATCTCTGCCTGAGCGGACGTGCCTAGTGACCGCATCTTTTCAATTTCTGACCCACATTTGCATCTTAAAACTTGTTGGCCTCCACCTAAGTACGTTCTCCCCACCCCTGGCCCCTACTCTCTTCCTTTCAGGCTGAAAACTGTGCCTGGTGCAGCTGCCCTGAGGATCTCAGCTCCGACCCCATTTGCACGTGATGCTCAACGGCTGTTTCAGCTCGTGATGCGGATTAGGTGGATGTGGGGAAGCAGAGAGTCAGCCCCAACCCTCCACATTGCCCCAGTGCCCAGCACCCACAACTGAGGGGGTCAGGGAGGCCAAGTGGAAGGAATTGGGCTCTGGTGGGGTAATGCTCAGCCATGGGGCCATTCAGCAGCTGTCACCACGACCCAGCATCTCCCAAAGCCCCGCCATCCGAGAGCAGGAGGAGAGCAGCCCCATGTAAGCCAATGTGCATGGACCTCGTGCCCTTATGCAGGAGCTCCTGGGGAGCTTTTCTGCAGGACATCTTTCCCAGACCCCCATGCCACTTGCTTCAGGCCTGTGGAGACCCACTCATGGCTTTTTGGGATAGAGCACACCTGACAGACATCAGACATCAGGACCAGACAACCCCAATTTTTCCACCGCATCCTCCTTTAAATGCGACAGCATTTCCCAGGTGAACTAAAAGATACATTTTGGAGAATCCCCGAGAGAAGCCTCACCCATACAGACCTGCTGCTGGGCAAAGCAGAGCAGGGAGCTCCATCCAAAGCCTTCACCTCACAGCAGGCTGCAGGAGCGCAGCCACCACTAGATGTCACAGCGATGCCGAGAGCTGGTACCTGCTCCTCCCGAGCAGGGCTTCCCTAACTCCTCACAACCTAAGGGAGAGCAAACCTTTCTCCATCATAAACCTGCCGGGGAGATAATTAAGGATCCGCGAGAAATAAACGCCTATTAGCAAGGAGAGCAAGGCCAGCGCCAAGTTCTGCCCCTGTCCCAGCTGCAGGTTGGTCAGCCTGGGTCCTTGCCTGCTATGCAACTGCAGGCAGGGGTCAGATGTGGCACATCCCACGTGCTCCCCAAGAGCAGCCCAAGCTGCAGATGCTCCTACAGCCTTTCGATAGGATTGGGCTTTGCAAAAACCACCCACAGCAGAAATCAGTCTTAAAAAGAAAGAAAGAAAAAAAAAAAAAAAAGGAGAAAATAAACCCCCCAACCCAGTCCATTCCTGTTTTAAACAATAAACCCAGTATCTCAGAGCAACGCGTGCTGTGAGGGTCCACCTCCCTCCTACTCTGGCAGCAGGGGGTTAAGCATCCACAGCCACCCAGTGACGTGGACAGGTTGCACCAACTTGCAGAAGCTTTAGGACACAACCCAGGAATCACTGGGGCAGAAAAAGAAAGCAGGTAGCAACAGGGTTTAGGGATCAGTTATAAAAGGAAAATTAGAGGCAAATAAATCAAATGTGCTATGACTTTTTTTATTGCCTTCTGATTTTCCTTGCTTTTATAACAAGTAACACACCTAGATCCACCCCTCCTCCCCTCCCCACTGGAAGTTTGAGCAACCCCTGTCCTGCTGCATCATCACAAAGTAGCTGCAGCTGCTTTGCTGAGTGAGAGTGAAAACAGCTCAGACTAATGCACTGAAAGAGTCTGATAAACAACAACTGACTGTTGTTGCTTCAGCTGTTGGATGCCTCAGTAGCTGGAACTCACTCTCCGAAAACGTTAAGAAGTTATTCCTTTAAAATTAAGTCCCTTTCAAGTGTCCCACTTGTGAACTACCAAAACTGAGACGCCTGAACCATAGAATTCTTGCTGCCCATCTTCATAGGGTTTGGAATATCTCCAGTGTCACACATCTTCTCACCTTTGGGATCAGGAAGATTGACCTTCATTACTGCACAGCTCAGGCAGCATTTCATTTCAGGACGAGACCTACAGTAACAAGTGGTTCTTACCTCACTCAAGGAGCAAACTAGTTGTAGGGGTTGATTTGCGTTGGCTTTGCTCTCACATACAACACAGAAAAGCACTTCTCCAGAGAGGAGACCCATGCCAGCATCATTCTCCACAATTTTCACCACCGATACCACAGTACAGAGGGATCAGGTCAAAGATGGGACAAGTTATCATGGGAAATGCTACAGCCCATGTAAGTCAACAACTGCTAGTCAACCTCATGAATGTGTGACACGTTCTCACACCTCCTGCCTTCTTGAGTAATAATCTTGAATTTTTATATGCCGAACCACTCGACAGAGAGAAGTTTTAATGACCTGTAAATCCTTGTACCCATCTAATGGTTTAGTACCTGTTATTTGTCTGGGAAAAAAAAAGAAAAAAAGATCATGCTCATTCTTTACCCCTGCTGGTGGCACCAAGGTTGTTTTTACCTGTATGAACACGGTGAAGAGGATGACAACGGTTGTTGCTGCAATGAAGAGCTTCTTTCTGTGAAAGTCAGGAAGCAAGAAAACCAAAGAGAAACAAATGGCTCCTCGGAGGCCCCCGTACGCTATAATGAACTGGTCCTTGCCGGTAATGGTGTTCACGTGGAACCTGTTCACAAAGAACGTCAGCACGAGAACCCCTGAAAAGCAGGAAAGAAGATGGGAGCACATTAAACTAAAAGACCAGTTAGATAAAACTCAATCTTATGATATATTTTACAGAAAAACCTGACTGAACTGGTAAACACCACCCATGTGGAACTGGCCAGGGCCCAAGGTGATATAGTCCCAAATTAGCACTGGAGAGGCACTTTTTTCCCAGCCTGGTCCAATGGGTTTGCATTTGATTTGTCCACGTAAAAATTTATCACCCAACACATTTCTGGTTTGAGGGATGAAAAACACCATTGACTGGCCACAGTGCTGGGTGTTTGTATGACTACACGAATTGAGGTACCTCATCTTGGACCAAATTCTCTTTTATTTTGGGGTGGGGTTTTTTTGGTTTGTTTGCTTTTGTTGTTGGTTTGGTTTTTGTGCTTATCACAGTCCAGCTGGGAAACTGGAGCTTCCTTCAGGACTCTGAAATCTGCAGGGGAGTTTTAGTGTCATCCCACTCCCGTAACCTCAGATCCCCAGAACCTACCATTTACCTGGTGACTCGGTGTTGAGCAGCAGCTGAATACTGAACAAACAACACCCCTTCACAACATCCAAACTATTAGTACATTTAATTAAAGCTTTTAGGGCATTTTCATGGTCAGATTTGGAGAACTGAATTGAAATATTAATTGATTTATTCTAATTGGTGATAACAAATTCTTGACTTGATCGGATTATAAAAGCTCTCCAGGCAAAACCATCAGCAACAATTTAGCCACAAGTTACCCTCCAATTTCCCAGTTTCCAGGTAGGAGCTGGGATAAGTAGCTGTTTTCTGCCCATCCTAATGTTGTTTCTTCACAAAGCTTTCATTCCAAGATTTACACTGTAGGAATTTCAGCCTAAACAAGGTGACAGAGCAACTGATGTAATTTACACTCATTTGCAAATACAGAAACAGATGCAGAAAGGGACAAAGTCAGGCCTTAAATCAGGATGCCGTGATCTTAATGCCAACAGCCACGAGAAACATCTTATCTCCTGGAGATTAATGGCCATTGTGAGAAGTGATGGCACAGACTGTCCCAGACTTTTCCTAGGAGTTAGCTGGATCCACATCACCGTTCCTTTTCTAAAGGGTGTTTGTAAAAGAAAGCTTCCAAAATAATGCATTTGTAACGTGAACATCAAACGTCTTCCCACACGTGTACAACTAAAAACATCTGAACTGGATTGCACCTCAGAATGGTTTGAAGAAAACAAAGCTAGGGATGTTCAGCAATAGGGAACTTGATTAACTGAACCTTGCAACACCCTCCTCATCTCCAGAGCTCCATGGGGCTGGTGCCCAGATGGGAAGTCCTTCGGTTTCAAAGTTCTTTGTAATGATGTAAAATCAAATAGTGTAAAATGAAATAAAAAATTAAATACAATAAAAATAAAATAAAGCATACCTCAGCTCACACCTGCAGCTACTGTAGAGCTCAGGCAGTGACAATGAGTTAAAGGAACAAAGTTTACTTGAACTGATATCCTGGCCTTTTATTTATTTATTTATTTGTTTGTTTTATTTAATCCTTCCTCAGATACGATTGTTAGCATTCCCTAAGCTAACTCAAGGGCAGTTTGCTCCAAGAGATGACAGAAGATGAATCATTTTGAGCAGAATGCATTTTCTTCTGGAGCTATACCTTGAGAAAGAGCAGAAGGAACCCTCCCTAGCTCTCGGCTAACAGCAGAATCCTGGCACTGTCACGCAATCGATTAAGTTTGATTTTTAGATGATCTCTCTTGTATCAAAATAATCCCAGTCCCCAGGCTTCAGCAGAATAAATTCTTATTTAAGAGCACTGGGTGAGACCAATAAAGGATGATTTACACACGAACCTCAGCACCATCAACCCAAAAATGCTCAGTTTCTGCACTCAAACTCCACGGGTGCCTCCCATTCCTGGATCAGCACCTCGAGCACATCTGGAGCTGCCGGATGGGTCTGAGCAGGTCAGGGCCGGATCTCAACCACCAGCACTGAGCCCTTCTCTAATAACATGCTGCATAATTTGAGAATTAAACCAGAGAGCTGAATTTAGAGAGCTGGAGGATTTAGGGTGAGCTTTTACTCTGTCCCTTACGTCTTGCACTGAAAAATTTTTGAACTGAAAAAAATTCACACTCAGAACTTCTCACTTGAGCAAATAATTTAAAAGAAAATCACTTAATCGCAATAAAACACTTGAAAGGGTGCACAACTGACTCATAAGCACATTTCCAAGTGCATTTATGGTGCATGGTTATTAAAACAAGCCTTGGCATGTATTGCCAGTGGAAAAAAAACAGCCACCAACATTCTGCTCTGTCTTGCTAATCACAGCCTCTCCTATTTAAGCAATTTCTTGAGGTGTCTATCAAATTTCAGTTCACTGCTTGACTCAGTGCTTTGTAACCATAAATCCTGTTGAATGTTTTTTAACCCTCAAATCCTTTGCCAAAATGTGTGCTCTGTTAGAGTAAATACATAAAATTATCCAGGCACTCTGCATGCAGTAACAAGAGTGACACGAGGCAATGGAGAATCAGCCTCTCTGGACATCAAATCAAAGCAAAGTACAACTGGGGACAACAAGGGGAAAAAACAACCCACGTCTATTTTTTTTGGATCATTTCCAGTGCATGAACATGGGATCTCAGAGCATTCTGGGGCCAGGACACAGGCTTTCATCGTAACTGATATCAAGATTGTAATTTTTAGCCACAATTGTCAGGAGAGGATTTTCACACACAGCCCTCTTCCTCTGATTATCAGTAAGGCTTGGTCACTCTTTTACTGTGAGATTGGTCAAACACTACAGGAGGCTTCCCAGGGATGTTGTAGAGTCTCCATCCTTAGAGATAACCAAGAGCCTGGATGCAATCACAGAATCACAGAATCATTTAGGTTGGAAAAGACCCTTGGGATCATCATGTCCAACCATTAATCTTGCCTCCTTGACCCTGATGACATCAAGAGGTCCCTGCCAACCTCAGCAATTCCCTGTTTCCGTTCAATTCCAACACTCTCAGTCCTTATCCAAAGTTCTTGAGTAGGAGCAGAAGCATCCTCACATTTTAGGTTCCAACCCACGCAGCCAGCAGTAAGCTGTAAAGCAGAACAGCATCTCCAGGAGCAGTTGTCTGAAGGTTCCTCCAGTTTCCCATTTAAGGTTGCTGCAGTACCCAAACTTGTTAAGAATTAAATCCCTTAAATCTCTGTCATTTAGCATATGCAGCGAGAGGCCCCACGGTTCTACACGGCTCTCTGATCCCAAGCTATGGACTTACAATCTCCCTCTGGCTGTGATGGTACCAAGGGACTAAGACACACTGAACTGGAAGAGGAGATCATGTCAATCAAAGGAAGGTCTAAGACAGAGGTATCGATAAAATAGGTATTGCGAGAATTTCTATTTAGTGGGACTAGGAAATTGCAATGAAATGCAAGACTTGCAATTGAGCAAGTGATGGAGGAGGTGAGAAGAGTTGGCTGGGGTGTCCCACTTTGGTCCTTGTGTTCACCTCTGGGATACTAACACACACAGCACAACAGGGAAGAATGATGGAGGAGGCGGGAGCATTCCCTCATCCAATGGAATTAGTTTTCACCCCCAAGAATAATAACACATATTAAAAAAAAATAATAAAAAAAGCTATAATTTGACCATACCCAGTGCTCTCCAAACGAGACAGAAAATGACGGTGAAGCAAATGTATGGCCAGTTCCACTCATGATTTTCCCCAATGGTGGAAACTCCAAGAAAGATGAAGATGAGGGTATCGCTCACGCTGCTCCACATCTTCATGAAGTATTTGACTGTGGTGTGAGACTTCAGAGAGATGTTGGCCTCCACGTAACGTTTCATGCCCATGGCACAAGCAATGATGCTGAGACAATGTAAGCAAAACAATAATATTTTTCTACTTTTCTACTTAATTGACACAACATTTATTAAAAAAAAAGAGGCTTCATCAAGTCTTAGATGTTTGCAGAGACCTCACTGAGTAGTGATTGGCTTCGTACATCAATAATGGTCTGGCAGCTGTGACCAGGACACATGATGTAAGGGACCCTTGGGTTGTTCAGCCTGGAGCAAAGGAGGCTGAGGGGAGACCTTCTGGCTCTCGACAGCTCCCTGACAGGAGGTTGGAGCCAGGTGGCCAAGAAGGCCACCAGCATCCTGGCTTGTGGCAGCACCAGTGTGGCCAGCAGGACCAGGGCAGAGATTGTCCCCCTGGACTGGGCAGTGGGGAGGCTGCCCCTCGAATCCTGGGTTCAGGTTTTGGCCCCTCACTCCCAGAAGGACATTGAGGAGCTGGAGCGTGTCCAGAGAAGGGCAACAAAGCTGGGGAAGGGTCTGGAGAACAAGTATGGTGAGGAGCAGATGAGGGAGCTAGAGAAAAGGAGGCTTAGGGGAGACCTTCTCACTCCCAACAACTCCCTGACAGGAGGTTGGAGCCAGGTGGGGTTGGTCTCTTCTCCCAAGGAACAAGCAACAGGACAAGAGGAAAATTGGCTTTCTGGGCTGCAAGAGCAACGGAGGGCTCATGTTGAGCGTACATCTCCATAAGCTGAAGGGAGCCTTTGTGATCCGGAGTGCAGAGGGGACGGTTCACACCTCACGGTTCCTTCTGAATCGCCCTCTTGCACCGGAGCTTTTCGCCGCTCAGAAAATCAGCCCCTCTTCTGCGTGTGCTGGTTTAGGCTCTGGCAGCCCAGCTTACAGAGGCAGCAGACGTTCGTGCTTCAGCCAGGCTCAGCTTTCCTTGCCCCAGTGTGAGGCCGTGCTGGTGGTGATGGGCAGACGGGGGGGGGGGGGGGGCAGGGGCCCCGGGGAAGCGGGGGGGGGCCGGGGCGTTGCCCCTCCTCCTATAGGGCCCAGGGGTGTCCCATATGGGTTCTATAGGGTCCAGGTTTTGTCCCATATGGATCCTTTAGAGCTCAGGGGTGTTCCTTATGGATCCTATAGGACCCAAAGCTGTCTGGTATGGATCCTGTAGAGCCCGGGGGTGTCCTGTATGGATCCTATAGGACCTGTGGGTGTCCCGTATGGATCCTGTGGGGCCTGTGTCTGTCCTGTCTGGATCCTATAGAACCCGGGGCTGTCCCGTGCGGATCCTATAGAACCCGGGGCTGTCCCGTGCGGATCCTATAGAGCCCAGGGCTGTCCCAGACGGAGCCGATAGCACCCGGCGCTGTCCCGTGACGAACCTATAGCACCCGGGGCCGACCTTTTATATTTCTTGACTAAATGTACTTCCTTTATGTAATTTTATATATCTCAGCATTACACTTAGAGGCTCCCAGCACACACACACACCCCAGTGACAGTTGGGAAATGGGTTTGGGGGTGAGGAAGGGGTTTGCTTCGCAGGGCTGGCTGCGAGCATCTCCTAGGGGACAGACCCAGCTAAGGGGGCTTTGCAGTGACCTTGGCTGGAGCTCACCCCGCTGCTCCAGCCCCTGCAGCCTGGATCCCCCTGCTCGGGCAGGGGCTTGGCCCCTTCCCACCTCCCCTCTCCCCCGTCAGCAGGGCTGGGGGAGCAGCCGAACGTGCCTGGCTATAAATAGGACTGGGAAGACTGGGGTCCCCAACATTCTCCTTGGGGGTTACCCCAGGTCCTGAAGCACCATCCGTGAGCAGGGCCGCCTCCGGGCCACCTCTTCACCCTCCTCTTCTACTCCAGGGGGTCTAAATTCCCACCCTCGGCTCCTTCGAGGTCACCCCTGGACAGCTCCAGGTTGGGGACCACGTGCTGACCATCCCCAGACCCACATTCTGCTTGGCCAGGAACCTGGTGGGTGTCCATAACTTGGTGGACAACAAGGACTACCTGCCAGGTACAACATCCCATTGACCCCAGGGCTGATCTTCTTGGTGATGGCACCACTGGATGACGCGTCCCCAACAGGAGGGTCATTTGGTGAGGGTCTCCAATTGTCCTTCCTAGGGGGCAAGAAAGGGCTGCAGAGGCAGTGGAAGCAGGGACAGGTATCCTGGGAAGAGGACAGCGATGCTGCCTGATGAGGGCATGAGGCCAAAGAGGGATGAAGTCAGGAAGGCCAGGGCACAGCTGGAGCTGAACTTAGCAATGTATGCTAAGGATAATAAGAAAGAATTCTACAGGTACATCAATGAAAACAGGAAGGTTAAAGAAAATATGCTCCCCCTGAAGAGCAAGAACAGTGAGCTAGTAACAGATGAGGAGAAGGCTGAGATTCTCAACAGCTTTTCTTCCATCAGTCTTCACTGGCAACCGCTCTCCCAACACCTCCCAAGTTAAAAAATCACAAGGTGAGGACCAGTCAAGGCACCCTCAGTTGATTTGCTGATGACACCCAGCTGGGGGGAGTGTTGATCTGCTGGAGGGTCGGGAGGCTCTCCAGAGGGGTCTGCCCACGCTGGATCAATGGGCTGAAGCCAGTGGGATGAGGATCAACCAGGCCATGGGCCAGGTCCAGCCCTTGGGTCCCACCAACCCCCTGCAGTGCTCCAGGCTGGGGCAGAGTGGCTGGAAAGTGCCCGATGGGGAAGGGCCTGGGGGGGTTGGTGGACAGGAGGCTGGAGATGAGCCAGAGAGTGCCCAGGGGGACAAGAAGGCCTGCATCCTGGCTGTGTCAGCACCAGTGTGGCCAACAGGACCAGGGCAGGGATTGTCCCCCTGCCCAGCTGCTCATCACGGGAGTAGACAACAACCTTCTGAAATACGGCTGCGGATAAACGGTATGTTTATAGGGGAAGGGGGCCAGTAAGTCGTAAGGGATGCCCACGCTTGGTCAGGGCTGCTGGTAAATCACGCAGAGACGTGTGGCGTACAACACAATCCATATATGGAGGCAGGGTACCCTGTATGGTAAAAGGGAGATTTGCTGACCAGGCAAATCTCAAGTTGTCGGTAACCCAATATTAAAAATGGAAAGGGGGGTTATGACTATTTGGATTGGGGTAGTTCTTGTAATTATTGGAGTGGCAGTAATTGGAGCGCTTTTTGTAATTATCATTTGTAAGTGCCCGAGCCTATTGCCTGGATGGTGAAAAACCGACGATCTCCTCCTCTGCTGCTGGGATCAACCAGTTGCAATGGCTGTTTTGCGACTGTTCTGAGCGATTCTTTAAATCTCTTGTTCAGCCTTGATGTTTGACTGTGCTTCTATACTGTAGTTTCACCATATCTAAAAACTGATCGTTTAGGCCTGGTTTGAGGCCACATTCCTCAGCGGTGGTAGAGCTTTGCACAATTCCTGAACAAAAGATGCTGTGCAAGAAATATGCTGTCACAATTTAGCCCCAGCTGGCAACTAAGCACAACACAGCTGTTCACTCCCCCCAGTGAAATGGGGGGGGGAATCACAAAAGAAAGAAAACTTTGTGGCTTGGGTAAACTCCCCTGGCACAGCTTGTATCCATTCCCTCTGGCCCTGTCACACATCACCAGGGAGAAGATGCTGTCTACCTCCTCACACCAACCTCCTTTCAGGTAATTGTAGAGAATGATTAGGTCTATCCTCAGCCTCCTCCAGACTAAACAACCCCAGCTCCCTCAGCCACTCCTCACAGGACTTGTGCTCTAGGACTTCCATGAGCCTCGTTGCCCTTTTCTGGACACTCCAGCACTTCTATGTCCTTCTTATAAAGAGAGACACAGAACTGAACACAATAGTCAAGGTGTGGCCTCACCAGTGCTGAGTACAGGGGCACGATCACCTCCCTATTCTTGATGGCCACAGTGTTTCTAATACAATAGAGAAGTAAAAATTGATACCACCATTCCCTTCCATTTTCCAAACCAAGATTCCAACCATCCAGTAAGAGAAGTATCTACGTGAGAAGTATCTTTCTGTACTCGGCTTTCCAGTTTTGGGCCCCTCTCTACAAGAAGGTGCTGGAGACGGTACAGAGGCAGGCTACAAAGCTAGTAAAGAAAAGGTTTGGAGCATGTGTCTTATGAGAAAAGGATGAAGGATCTGGGGCTGTTCAGCCTTGAGAAAAGGCTGAGGGGAGACCATATTGCCCTCTACAACTACCTGAAGGGAAGTTGTAGTAAGGTGGGTGTTGGTCTGTTCTCCCTGGTGAAAAGTGACAGAATAAGAGGTAATAGCTACCTGCAAGGGGGGAGTGGACAGGACAAAGAGGTATTCCATCCCATATACGCCATATTATCTTTTACTCTTCGGCTAGAGCTGAGGGATGCAGAGGGTCTCTGGGCTCTTCTCTGTTTTTGGACTGCCTTGCCAGCTTTTGCTTGGCTTGGCTCGGGTCCTCTTTCGGTTCCTTCCTAGGAGCACCCAAGGAGGACTATGTCCATTCTGCCTTCGATCCCGGTCTGTGTGTTCCTGAACCCAGTACCAGAATCCAGCTCCTCAACACAGCTCCTGTCTGCTGCGGGGCCCAGCCTGGGACTCCCCTGGTTCCTGCTCAACATCAGTGGTGACAGTGATGTAATTACCATCGGGGGGGTTACCCATGAAGTATCAACACATTGCCAAAAACCCAGACACGAGCTGAGCCAACCCAGATGCACCCGCCCCTCCACGGACAGCCAAGCTGCCCCTGCACTCAAACTCCATCGCGGACGCAGCTTTGGAAAGGACCCCGTTTTCTACGCTCACCTCACATCGCCGCATCTCTCCTTCCTGCAGGACTTGCTCCAGCCGCTCTGCCAGAGTTCCTCACGACATAACCCTGCTGGGGCAGAGGTCCACGTGGAAAGCTTTGGGGACCCCGAGCGGGATCTCGCGCAGGGATGATGGTGTAGAGCCGGACCCGCATCCTTCCGCATCCTTCTCCATCCGCTCGCTGAAGCCTTACCTGTGTGGCATTTTTTTTTTTTCTGGATGATTCTTGACGGTTCTATAAATATATATATATATAAAATTATTTTTTTTTTTGTAACGCAGGTCTTACCTTCTATTTTGCCAATGTGAAAACTGCCCCAAAACGTGTGACGAGAGGTTGGGGGTCGTGGCCAGAGGGGCCGTGCTGGTGAGGGGAGCTCACGGGACGGAGGGGGCACAGTTACCATGCCATGTCTCAGAAACCAGGCAGATTTCTATCTCCTGTTTATTTTGTGGTTGGTTTTGTTGCTTGTTTTATGGGTTTGTTTGTTGTTTTGGTTTTTTTTTTTTTTCCCCGTTGTTGTTTCGGTTTAATTTTTTTTTTTTTTTAGTTTTATTTTTTGACTGGGAGCTTACAGATAGAGGTCCAGATGTTGCACTGAAGAAGAGGGAATTTGGTTTAGATCACAGCTCATACCAAGAGCTATTTGAAAACAACCAGCACAACTTGGCTTTTGTGTTTGCCAAACCCTTGCAAAACTTCAAGCAGAACACTTCTTGAATTTAAATCCCTGCAAAGGAGAGCACTGAGTTAGGAAAAGATGTTTGCTGGGAAGACTGAAGGTGGAAACACTACTTCATGAAGGATTTTTTGCATTTTCCATTGATGCAGTTATAGGCCCAGCATATGACAGTGTCCAAAGCAGAGGAACAAATAATTCATGTAGCTGAGGTTGTGCAAATCTAACTGCATCTCATGCCTACTGGAGATATGAAGGGTCTACTGGGAGGGTGGAAGGGGCTACTGGGAAGGTTGAAGGGGCTACTGGGAAGGTTGAAGGGGCTACTGGAGGCAGTTAAGGGGTTACTGAAGATATGAAGGGTCTACTGGGAGGGTGGAAGGGTCTACTGGGAGGGTGGAAGGGGCTACTGGGAGGGTGGAAGGGGCTACTGGAGGCAGTTAAGGGGCTACTGGAGATATGAAGGGTCTACTGGGAGGGTGGAAGGGGCTACTGGGAGGGTGGAAGGGGCTACTGGAGGCAGTTAAGGGGTTACTGGAGCTTTGAAGGGTCTACTGGGAGGGTGGAAGGGGCTACTGGGAGGGTTGATGGGGCTCCTGGGAGCCCTGCCCGCGGCCCCTCACGTCAGCAACACCGACAGCGGGGTCAGCCCCGTAGGACCTGCTTTTCTAGTCAGCCCCGTAGGACCTGCTTTTCTAGTCAGCCCCTTAGGATCTGGTTTTCTAGTCAGCCCTTAGGACCTGCTTTTCTAGTCAGCCCTTAGGATCTGGTTTTCTAGTCAGCCCTTAGGACCTGCTTTTCTAGTCAGCCCGTTAGGATCTGGTTTTCTAGTCAGCCCCTTTGAACCTGGTTTTCTAGTCAGCCCTTAGGACCTGGTTTTCTAGTCAGCCCCTTAGGACCTGGTTTTCTAGTCAGCCCCTTGGGACCTGGTTTTCTAGTCAGGCCCTTGGGACTTGGTTCTACCGCTCCATACTGGTCCCTACTGGTGCTTACTGGTCCCTACTGGTGCCCACTCACCCGCCTCCGCCCCTTCGGCCGCCTCCTTCTTGCTGCGCTTCGGCATCGCCCTCAGGCCACGCCCCCTTCGGCTCAGGCTCCGCCCCCTTCGGCTTAGGCCACGCCCCCTTCGGCTCAGGCTCCGCCCCTACAAAGAGACCCCGGGGCTCAGTGCGGGCCCCGCCCCCTCCGCTGCCCGCGGCCAATCGGCGCCCGGGGTGGTTTGAATCGGCCAATCAGGGCTCGCCGCCGCCTGAACCGGAGCCAATCAGCGCCCGCCGAGCTCAAACCGGAGCCAATCAGCGTCCGGCAGGGCTGGAACAGGAGCTATAGGGCACCCATAGGGGCTATAGGGCACCCATGGGTGCTGCTGGAACCTATAGGTGCTATAGGGCACCCATAGGAGTTATAGGGCACCCATGGGTGCTGCTGGAACCCATAGCTGCTATAGGGAACCGATAGGCACTATAGGGCACTTGTAGGTGCTATAGGGCACCCATGGGTGCTGTTGGCTCCCATACTCATTACAGGCCACCCTTGGGTGCTATATAGCACCCATAGGTGCTGTTGACACCCATAGGTGCTATAGGGCACCCATAGGTGCTATAGGCCACCCCTAGAAGCTCTAGGGCACCCATGGGTGCCATAGGTCACCAATAGGTGCTATAGCCATCCATAAGTGGCAGTGCCGGGGGTCCCGTCAGCCGAGCACAGGGGGCCGGTGGGTGAGGGCCCGCCCGCTGCCCGCCCCCCTCCTGCCCCGCAGGGCAACGGCCTGGGAGGGATTTTGGAGTTTCGAGACCTGTTCCTCGCCCCCTTTGCCACCCACCCGCCCCGGCAGCCCCGCGCACCACCCTGGGCCGCCGCTGGGCTCGGTGGGCTCGGGCAGGTGCCGGTCTCAGCCCCCGCCCGGCAGCAGAGCCGGGGGTCAGCAGACACCCCCTACCCCTGCGCCCCGCGGAGTGACCCAGTGTGGCCTCACGTGGGCTGGGGGACCTGGGGGTGCAGAGCGAGGGGGGACTCGGGGAGATGGGGGGGGTTCTTCATGTGCAAATTATTTTTACACGCGTGCCTTTACTCGTATTTATTAAGTATTTTTACACGCGTGCTTTTACTAGTATTCATTAATTAATTATTTTTACGTGCATGGTTTTACTAGTATTTATTATTTAATTAACTCTACGTGCCATTTTCCACTAATATTTATTATTTGATTATTTTTACAGGCGCCTTTTTACTAGTATTTATTACTTGATTATTTTTACACACGTGCTTTTACTAGCAGTTATCACTTAATTATATTTCACATGCGTGTTTTTATTATTCTTATTTATGCTTAAATAATTTCTGTGGTTTTTTTTCATTATTAGTCACGTGTAAAATTATTTTTCCTGGAGAGAAAGGCTTCTTTTAGTGTGTTGGTGTGTTACGGAGTGGGGAGCCGGTGCTGAGAGCGGTTACTGGGTGGTGGAGGGATCCTATATGGGTTGGGGAATGGTTTGGGTTGGAAAGGACCTGAACGGGTTGTCTGGTTCTAAGCTCGGTGCTGTGGGCAGGCCCTCCCCTGCTGGAGTGTGTTGTTCAGAGCCTTTTTCACTTGGGCCTGGACCTTTCAAGGGAGGGACTATTACAGTTTCACTGGGCAATGCGTTCTAGGGCCTCACTACTCTATTTGTGGCTCTTTTCTGGACCTACTCAAGCAGGTCCATGACTTTCTCTTCTTGGGGCTTTAGAGCTGGATACAATAGTCCAGATATGTCCCGCCCAGCGGGGCAGCCCTCAGGGCGGTTGCCTCAAGGGGTTGGGGAGGGGCGGGAACAAACACTAAAAGCCAATTATTGTGGATTTCGGCGCGTTTGGGTTGTTTTGGTTCGGGTTTTTTTATAACTTTGAACTTTCAAGCGCAGTTAAACTGAGTCGATGTGGAATGATCTCGCTGTGGGGGGAAGATTTCGGTCCTGTCTTGCCTGACAGGGTTGGGAGGACAGGAGCTAATGGCACCCTGGGCAACAGGGGAGGGGGGGATCCTGCCCCTCTGCTCCCAGGGCTCTGCTCTGGGGAGAGAGACCCCCCTGCAGTGTTGGGGCCAGCTCGGGAGGCCTCAGCACAGCAGAGCCAGGTGGGTCTACAGGTCCCTCTACAGGTGGGTGTATAGGTGGGTCTATAGATCCCTCTATAGGTGCCTGTATAGGAGGGTCTATAGGCGGATCTATAGGTCCCTAGGGGGGTCTCTAGGTGGATCTATAGGTGGGTGTATAGGGAGGGTCTCTAGGTGGATCTATAGGTCTCTAAGGGGGTCTCTAGGAGGGTCTATAGGTGGAGCTATAGGTCTCTAGGGGGGTTTATAGGTGTATCTATGGGTCTATAGGCAGATCTATAGGTCTCTAGGGGGGTCTCTAGGTGGGTCTATAGGCGGGGGAACAGGGGGGGGCTCTAGGTGGATGTGTGGGTATCCAGGGGGGGGTCTAGGGGGGGGGGCATTCAGAGGGCCAGCAACATGGCGCACAGGAAGACCCGCGCCTTGGGACTGTAGCTCCCGGCATGCCAAAGGCCACCAATATGGCGCACAGGAAGCCCCGTGCCCCGGGACTAGATCTCCCGGCATGCCGAGGGACACCAACATGGCGCCCAGGAAGCCCCGTGCCCTGGGACTACACCTCCAAGCATGCCGAGGAACACCATCATGGCTCACAGAAAGCCCCGTGCCCCGGGACTATAGCTGCCGGCATGCGGTGGGCACTAGCATGGCTCACAGGAAGCCCCGTGCCCTGGGATTATATCTCCCGGCATGCCGAGTGACACCAACATGGCGCCCAGAAAGCCCCGTGCCCCAGGAACTGGAAGACAAGCTGCAAGAAGTATTCAGTGTATTGCAACAATATTTTGAGAGCAAAGGTTGAATGATGCCCTTTCTTAGCAGTGTTTCCACACTCTCTCAGCCTGAATATCAAGCAGATGGAATGTAAAATATTTCAACTAGTGACTGCTACCATTAAAGTGACTAAACATTTGGGGAAAAATAAAATAGAAACAAAAGCAGAAACAACCAAATGTTTTTTACAATGACTCTGCTTTAAAAGCTAATGACTTCTTACATTATTTGAGTTACATATGCTCTTTTAAAAATGTTTTTATGTTTGTGTCTTTTAATCTGAGATTATGAAGAATACTCATCACATAGTACTTGTCATTCCTGGGGGGAAGATGTGTTTGGGAGGATTCGGGAGTTGGAAAGCTCAGGAGATCAGGAGGAAGCCAAGAGTTTGGGGGGATCCAGATGTTTGTGAGGATCCGGATGTTTGGGTTGGATCCAGATGTCCGCTGGGATGCAGAAGTTCAGGGGATCCAGATGTTGGGGGGAACACATTTGGGAAGGGTTCGGGAGTTGGGGGACGTAGGAGTTGGGGGATGACTCAGGAGATCAGGAGGAAGCCAAGGATTTGGGGGGGATCCAGATGTTGGGGGTGGATCCAGATGTTCAGGTTGGATCCGGATGTTTAAGGGATCCAGATGTTGGGGGGGAGTCTCGTGTATTTGGGAGGATCCAGGACTTGCCCCCCTGTCCCTCCCGTGTCCATCTGTCCCTCCCGTGTCCGTCCATCCATCCCGTGTCCGTGTGTCCGTCCCGTGTCCGTGTGTCCATCCCGTGTCCGTCCATCTGTCCCGTGTCCATGTGTCTATCCCATGTCTGTCCATCTGTCCTGTGTGTCCGTGTGTCCGTCCCGTGTCCGTCTGTCCATCCCGTGTCCCCGTGTCCATCCCATGTCTGTCTGTCTGTCCCGTGTCCGTGTGTCCATCCCGTGTCCCCGTGTCCGTCCCGTGTCCCCGTGTCCATCCCGTGTCCGTGTGCCCTCCGTTTCTCTGTGTCCCCCTCCTGTGTCCCCCCGTCTCCTGTATCCGCGTCGCGTCCTGTAGCGGATGTCGCAGCAGATCCACTGAGGAAGGATTTTGGGAGGAGTTCCCTCCAAATGTCGAGATTCTGGGAGGAGTTCCCTCAGAACACGAGGATTTCGGGAGAAGTTCCCTCAAAATGTCGAGATTTTGGGAGAAGTTCCCTCAAAACGTTGAGATTTTGGGAGAAGTTCCCTCAAAACGTTGAGATTGTGGGAGAAGTTCCCTCAAAATGTTGAGATTGTGGGAGAAGTTCCCTCAGAACATGGAGATTGTGGGAGAAGTTCCCTCAGAACATGGAAATTGTGGGAGAAGTTCCCTCCGAATGTCGAGATTTTGGGAGGAGTTCCCTCCAAATGTCGAGATTTTGGGAGGAGTTCGAGAGCTGCAGCAAGGAAGAGGAGGCTGGTGATGAAGCCTCTTTGACACAAGCCTCCTTATCGGCAATGACCTTGCATGACCCTTGTTCCCAGGGCACTGTGGGCTTTGGGCACCATCTCATCTTTCCCCGGGTCCTCAGCACCTTTGGAACCAGCACTTTGCCCCCCAAGCACCCTTTTTCACTCTTTCTTCTGTCTCTGTCCAATGGTCACCCCCAGCAAAGGTCCCGTAGCCCCATCACCTGCAGATGCCTTTTCCCTGGGGAGCACCACAAGTGAACCATGAGAGGTTTGCAGCAAAATCCATGAGATTTGTCTTCCCTGAAGCACACGGTTTGGCTTAGGAGAGCATCTCATGTCCAATACCCCATGCCAGCTAACTGGGGGGTCCAATTGCCCCCCCAGTACCACATGCCCACTGATCAGGGGTCCAATTGCCCCCTCAATACCCCATGCCCACTAATTGGGGGGTCCAATTGCCCCTCCTGTACCCCATGCCCACTAACTGGGGGGTCCAATTGCCCCCCCAGTACCCCATACCCGCTAACTGGGGAGTTCAATTGCCCCCCAATACCCCATACCCGCTAACTGGGGGGTCCAATTGCCCCCCCAATACCCCATGCCCGCTAACTGGGGGGTGCGATTGTCCCGCCGGTGGCCCATGCCAGCTAACTGGGGGGTCGAAGTGCCCCCGCCGGACCCCATTCCCATCAATGGGCGGCGGGGGGGGCGGGGCCCGGCCAACCCCGGGGGGGAGGGGGACCCCCCCCCCCACCCCGCCCGCCGGGGCAGAGCCGCTCCCCTGGGGAGGTGCCGGAGGAGCGGGACCGGAGGGGGGGGTGCCGGGGGCTGAGGGAGCAGCTCCGGAGCGCCCCTTTTCCCGCCCGCCCCCACCCCTCGCCGGGGCGCGAAGGCGCACGCGGAACCGAGCGCACGCGGAACCGAGGGCACGCGCCCGCCGGTCCCGGCTCCGCTTCCCCTCCCCCCGCCGGCCGGCGCGCGGCCTCCGCCGCCTTCTTCCCTCCCCGCTCCCCCAGCGGCGGGAGGCGGCTCCCGAGGCCTGGCCCCGCTGGGCCGACTGGTGTTCATTTTCAGATGACCACCTAAAAGCAAAGCAACTCATGACTATCCTGAAAGCAAAGAGAGAAAAAGCTCTTCATACAGTTACAGGAGGCTGCAGGATCTTTAAGCAACATGGGACTAAACAGTCAACACAACCTGAAGCTTCCATCCACTGGAAAAGGTGCTTGCTCTTTATATCATTATTTCTGGATATATAAGGGTGGTGACTGTTCATCTCCTGCTGCTGACTCACGTGTGTGTCAATCAGATTTGTTTCTAATGCACCAGACTGTTGCTTCCCACCAACATTTTATGGGTTGCTAAATCTTTGCCACCTCGTGGCTGATGACAGGAGAACAGAGTGACCTGGGAGTGTAAGCCAGCTCTCTTAAAGGCAGAAAGCTTTCTGTACTGCCTCTGCATGTTATAGCTAAATACCACTCCCAGTAAATGACTGACCTGAAATGGAAGGATCGAGCACTCACTGAATCATCCCAAATCTTGATTTCTAAGACCTTTTGATTGACCTTTTTGTGTTTAGTACTATATTCTTAACTCACATGTCAAGGAAGTTAAGTAATTCATACTTATAGGCTGGATTATACGATTAAAAGATCTGTTTATATAAGAGATTAAGATTTTAATTTAATGCAAACAAAAACATACACTCAAAATCAAGGCATAATGTTTTAATTTGTCCCAATTTATTTTATCCTGCCTAACAAAGAATTTCACCCAGAGACTGCTATGGAAGGACAGTCAATCTGGAAAAGGAGCCCGATCTATATCCCCCGACCCCCAGTGTCATTGGGCGCATATCCGACAGGAAGCAATGGAAGCCGGGGACGGAGCTCTCGCTGAAGCCCTTCAGACTTATCCTGTCACATACCGAGCCGCACCATGGCGGCGACGGCGGCCGCGGTGGGCGGGCAACTGAGCGCTGGTAGTCCCGCGGCGGGGCTCTGAGGGGCAGCGGGGCCTCCCCCTTTCCTCCCCCTCCCTCAGCCATCGCCCCCGCCGCGCCCCTGCCCGGGCCAACAGAGCGGGCCCCCGCCTTCGTTTCCCTCCCCCCCCCCCCCCGGGGGGGGTCCCCCTGTTACTCTGTTCCCGAATTGTCCCAACCCGCCTGTAAGCCATTATCTGTTAATGCCTCCATTACAGCAAGCCCGCTCTGGGTCTCAAAAAAAGCTTCCTTAATGGAAGAAATCAGATTGAAGAGGCTCCATTTTAAGTAGATTACATGTGAGCAAAATTCTTGTTGCAAAGAGAACCAAAAGTCAAAATCTCAAACAGTAAAGGTGTTAAAAAACTTTTTGGGAAAACAAAACAAAAGAAAACAAAATGAGCAGATTTATACGAGTGAGCTGTTTTCTGTTTTGTTCTGTGTACAGTTCCTGCACTGGGTCTTAAACTCATTGCAGGAAATAAAGACAGCGTGCACCCAAGCAAAAGGCCGCCTACCGGCGTCCGGGGTAGGCGGGGGGGGGGGGAGGGAGGGGTCGCTGACGGTGGTTGGCAGTGGCTAGGTATTTTCTGGGCGGCGGTGCTGATTGGCTGGAGGCTTGGATGTCTTCCAGAGGACCGTGAGGCACTCTGGGCCGCGCCTTGTACCATTGAGGTTACCATAGAGGTGGCGGCGGCGGCGGGCGGCGCCCGGCCGTTTTCTCCGGTGCACCGGCGGCTGCTGCGCCCGCCCCTCCCAGGCCCGGCCCCCGCCCCCCGGGGCCCCGTTCCGAGTCTCTCATAAAAGATCATTTTGAACCTTTAAACGTTTTCCTGCCGTTTATTAAAGTGCCGGTTCAGCCACCGCTACTTTTGTTGCATTTGTGTCAAGAAAATAGGTTCCACAGTGTTGCAGAATTCAGCATTTAAAGGCAGGGTCAGACAATATCTGAAAATGCCTTTTAAAAAAGATTTACCTTGATGCTGGCACTCTATGAATCTGCATAACTGAAATCCAGTGAGTAGTCTATGGATACTCAGAGTAGGTTTTTTGTGTCGTGGCCTGCAGTTTTTGTAAAAGAGGTTTGAGTTTAAAATGATGACCTAAATGTAATGACCTAAAATGATGTCCTGCAAGATGATAAATTACAAAATGGTCAAGACAAGGAGATTTGCCTTAATTCCTCATGCACAGTGCTGTGTCCTGCAAAATAGTCTTATCTGACCCAGTAGTGAAAGCAGAAAAGCAGAAGTGGAGCAGCCTAATGTGTATGTATCTAAATTGTCCTGGTCTAACAGAGATGAAAATGGAGTTCAAGCATTTCATTAAAAAGATACTGATGTATAAACGTCATTATGCAGTTGCCTGGTGCTGTGGTGAGATGCACTAACTACCTGGGTGAAGTGGTACCTTGAGGTAAAAGTACAATAAAGACATTTTAATTACTCTGGGAGTATGCTACTTAGCATTTCTCAAGAGCCTTGTAATTCTTTATATATGTACAGGAGAACACCCTAAACTCTGGGACACAGAATGGTATGGTACAGCCAGACATGGTAATGAACAAGCTGAATGACTACACAGTGAATTAGTTCAGGCAAAGCAGCATGAGTGCTCCTGTTAGTAAGGAGGGAGGTAGATGAACCCATGTGAAGACTAAGCTGTTGTAATTAGACAACTTCCAGTACATAGCCTCACTGGGGCACTGCACTAGCATCCAACTTCACAGAAAACATCACTTTTCAGCAGAGACACAACCTTATCACTTAGAAATTTTGGACAAAAGGAATTTTGGAAATATGATTCCATGTTTATGACATCTGAGAAAATTGTGAAGGTGACACAAAAGGCATAATTTTCAATACCAAGGAGAAATTGATTTTACTAAGATGACTATAAATTTAAAATTAGGAAAAGAAAGGTCCTGCCTAGTCCTACTCTTTTGTTCACAAAAGGCTTGGATGTGGCACTTGATGCCATGGTTTAGTTGCCAGGAGGTGTGAGGTATTAGGTTGTAGGTTTGCCTTAATGATCTCTGAGGTCTTTTCCATCCTTATTGATTCTATGATTCTGTGGCAAACAAACCCTTTTCATTACTCAGGGATTTGCTATCTACAGTGGGCAGAGAATTTTCCAGTTGTCCTGGGAGAGGGATCCCAATTCATACACCAAGGCTGAAGCCAGGTCAACGTCCCCCTGACTCCTTTGATAGGTGAGCTGACAGCTTGATTGACAGCTGGGACTATACAGGGCATGTTTTGAGTCAAAGACATGGTTTACTGCAGCTGGGGGTGTTTTTGTTTGGAGACACAGAGATGGGGAAAAACTTGAGCCTAAATCTTACCAGAGCTAAATGTTTTCCCTCTCCTTTCCTCACTCTCACCCCATTTAATTCAACTCCTGCTTTCCAAATTTGCTATAGAGGATTATTTGGTGTCTAAGGACACAAATCCAAGTACTGATCCTATTAAAGTTAGTGGCAAAACTTCCAATAACTTCAGCTGCACCACGCCTTGGCTCACTGTGAAGAAAATGTTGTTCTGAAGGCAATATGTACTGCCACAAGGATTCAAACAACCATAAATCCATCAGGCCAATGAGTATTTCCATCTGCCATCCAGAATTTGGATCTGGGTGTGTTAACAATATGAGTCAGAGAGTGCAAATGCAGAGGATGGTAGCCTGAACTATGCTGATTATGGCTTTCACAGTTCTTTTAAATTAAGCTTTAGGATCCTTTACAACTTTCTGCTGTCAAGCACCCTAAGGCCATCAGAATTTCTGAGGAAAGACAGCTGATGCTCAGAATATTCTGTGAAATAATGCAGAAAAGTTTTGGACTTGGTCTTAATATGTTGCATTTCTTCAAGCTTAGTGTGCCCACTAAGGGTGGCATCCTTGATACTAGGTAGAGGTATTTGTTATAGTTTGTGTTCCATTTCAGAGACTAAAAGTGTAACAGATCTTCCTGATAATTTCTGGCACTTCTCTGCTTAGCAGTTTTGCTTATGTTGCTTACAGTGGAAAGCATCTCTCTAATTCTTTAGAAAGGTCAGGTGTGAGTCTGTGCATCAGGTTATGGGGACAGCTCCTGTCTGTTTAATGAACTTTAATTTGAATGAACTTCAAAAGCATCTGTTAACCTGTAGCAGAGGTGGCTTTTGAAATGTCCTCCCCATTTTTTCACAACTAATCAGCCTACAATGTCAGCAGTGCAGCTCTAGCAGTAAATGCCATTTCCTTTTTTCTTTTTTTTCCCCCCATTGTTTGTAGTTTTTACAAACAAAAGTCTAGACATTAGTCTGTTCTTTTCTGCTGCCTGAGATGGTGCTGTGCTGCTACATACAGTAACACTTGCATGTTCCTCAGTGAACTGAGGCATCCAACACAGTGCTCCAGTTATGGGGTTTATCACGCCATGTTTCTGTAAGGGCAACTACATCATAACTTTCCTTCTGAACAATAGCTTCAGGTTCTTCCTGCTTATTGTCCATGTTATGTGAATTGGCATAGATGTATTTTATTGGTGCACATTTTTGTATGGGAACGGTCTAGTCCCTATTTGATCATTCTCAGACACTACCGTGAGTCCTGGCTCATCAACAGCCCTTGCATCTTCCCTATCACATGGACCAATGGCCTCTATGACCCCTGAAATATATTTGAACTGGCACAGCATACCAAAAACGTCCCAGGATTGTCTACATCAAGCCTGTTTTTCCCCTTTCCCCCTTTGAATATAAGTTGTTTCATGCTTTTGTTTAATCTACCTTTGTACTTTTCATATCTCAAGAGCTGCCCATAGCATCTGGTTCACCGTCTGTGTCTTTATGATCTGAAATATGCCTGCTAATAACTTTCTATGCATTAACTGATTAACACATAGAAGTTCAGGAACCTTTTAGAAGAAGCACAAAATAGCTGTTAAGCCTGAAACTAACACTGATAAATGACCTCAAACTCTAATCATGTTGCTTTCTGTCCTAAGTATTTTTATGAGAGTACCTTTTACTTCCCCGATTGAGGAATGGAAGTGGGAATTGGAGGAACTACAAGGTCAGGAAGGAAAAGGAGAAATATTTATTTGTTTGATGGTTTAGTCCATCTGTGTGGAGTACAGCTCTGATCTGCTTTGGATGTTGAAAGATCTTCTTCAGCATCACCTCTGTGACAATAACACTGTTTCTGGTGTATGGCCCAAAGCTGCTCTGCAGCCAGAAAGATACTTCCCTCAGACTTTAACAAGCTTTGGAGTGGGGCCTGGCTGAGCTTTCATTTACATTAGCTGTTTAAATAAATACCAGAAGGAAGGGGTCACTGGGCAGAAGTAGAAAAGGGAGATGCCTTTTCCTCACCTAAAGGGAACACTTTCCTCCAGTTGCTAAGAGCTATTAGAGGTGAGGGCTCTCTAAAAACTTTCATCCTGGTTTTGTTGATTTGAGTGTTTGTCCAGTTTTACTTAAAAATGTCTAAGATTAAAAAGCTAAAATTTCCAATCTCTATCTGCCATTTTTGCCGTTTGGCCACAAAGACAGACAACTCTGCAAAATGAGCACAAAGGACTGCTATTCACCGAATCAAAAGGACAGTTGAGGTTGAAAGGAATTTCTGGAAACTGTCTAACCCAACCCCATAACATAGCAGAGTCAGCTCCAGGAGGTTACCCAGAACTGTGTCTACTCAGGTTTTCAGCATCTGCAAGTATGGAAACTCTAGAGCCTCTCTGAGCAACCTGTTCCAGTTGCTCACAGTAAGAATATTTTGTCTTCTGTTTAAATGGTATTTCTGGTATTTTAATTTGTGTTCATGGATTTTTCCCAGATCTGGCACCCCGCGCTCCCCTCGAACCCTGCCCGGCCGCAGCCGGTCGCCCCTGTTGTCAGACAAAAGCCGGGCGGGCAAACGCACGCCGCGGATGCCGCCGGCGCGGCGACCGGATCCGGTGAGCCCCGGAGCCCCGCTCGGCGCTTTGTCCGTTCTGCGGCACCGAGACCAGGTGCCCGCGGTGACCGCACGCGCTGCAAACCCCTTCGCACCCTGACCCTTCGGTGCTTTATATAGGGCCGGGCCCCGCTGACCTTTCCCCCGCCGCGGCTGCGGCCACGGCCCCGCCGCGCCGGCCCCGCGCATAACGGCCTCCTTGTTCGCCCAGAAAGCGCTTCCTTGTTCGGGCACATGGAAAGCTTAGTGATTTCACATGCTAGTCACCTTCATTTCTTACATGAGGGGAAAAGCCATTAAAAATAGTAAGCCAGGATACCACAAGCTGTACTTCAACCAAGCATCAGAACTCATCATTCTTCCCTATCCATAAACCTTTTGTATTTTTCAAACATATTCTATTCTAAAAAAAATCATATGGTAATCATTTGCTATTTCTACAGCCTCAGAAGCATTCACACTGAGCTATATGCAATGAAAAAAGCTTAACCAAAACATACCACATTACAAATCATACTTGTGAAAGAAATATTTCTACAGTAAAAAAGTAACATCAAAACTTTGCAGACTTTTGAGCAGTAAAAGTCTGGATCCTGGAGAGGAAGATCCCCATGCATCAGTACATGCTGGGGGCTGATCTGTTGAGAGTAACTCTGGGCAAAAGGAACTGGGGGTTTTGGTGGACACAGAGATGACCATGAGTCAGCAATGCACCCTTGAGGCAAAAAGGCCAGTGGCATCCTGGAATGCATTAATTAGAGTGTGGCCAGCAGGTCTAGGGAGATTCTTCTCCCCCTCTACTCTGCTCTGATGAGGTCCCACCTCGAGTACTGTGTTCAGTTTTGAGCACCCCAGCACAATAGGGACATAGAGCTACTGGAGAGAGTCCAGTGCAGGGCCACCAATATGATTAAGGGAGTGGAGCATCTCTCTTATGAGGAGAGACTGAGACTATTTTTTTTTTTTGGTTTCTGACTGGATGTAGGCAAAAATGAGTAGGTAAGCACTGGAGCAAATAACGTGGAGTGGTGATGGAATATCTTGCAAAACTTGATTGAATAATTCGATTGCTTGTGGCTTTAATTTTAAAGTTGGCTCACTGTGAACTAGATGATCTCCAGAGGTCCCTTCCAAAATGAAGTTACTCTGAATCTATAGAAACAAGTCTACCTACAGCACCTATGTCTGCCAGAGTTTGTTGGCTTTGGTTGTTGGTTTGATTGTAGGCTTTTTTATTTGTTTGTTTGTTTACTTGTTGTTTTTTGGTTTTAATGGAGCTAGGCAGTGACAGAAAATGCTGATACTGGAGGTAAGGTGTGCCCGGGCTAGTTCCTGTGAGGCACCCCAAGGTAAATTTCAGCAGGGTCTGCTCACTTGAATATATTCAATTTAACCAAATCATGCTTTGTGCTTTCTGGATCATATTCCTATGATACACTTGTCTCGTTTCAGAGACATTTCAGTGTTTGTTTGAAAGGCCAAGGAGTCCCTTGCCTTTAGTTGCAGGCATCCTGAGGCTCTGGAGGATAGGTGATCTATTCTGATTCAAAGCTTTCACTGTGAAATAAAAGCAAGGCTTTAGCTTTCACAATTGAAAGGGAAACTTTAAAACTTTCAATACAGTTAATGCCAAAATTCCTAAGCTTAGGAAGAAATTGGAAATAAGAAGATGGTTACCAGAGACGAACTGAGTGGGTGGTTTGGGTTTCTGTTTGCAATTGCAGCATGACGTAGGTTTGCAGCCTTTGAGGGTTGTGACTTCATAACGGGAGGAGGTAGGCGTAATTTTAAAAGATTAATTTTGTTCTGCCTCATATGTCTTGGAAGGCATCTTTGAAAAACAAATCTGTCATCACTAGACCTAAATCCCCTATACAGGTGGTCACATCTCCTTGGGGAAGTGACAAAAGCAAAGAAGACCAACCCTAGTGCTTTAAAGATGAGATGCTTTCCTTGGGGACTTCAGCTTTGCATTCCTTCTCCCTTTTAAGCTGATCTCTTCTCCCTCAAGCCTTTTGTGCTCTGATTTCAACAAGAATATGCAACTAAGTTATTTCTTTTCATCTGTGTAGCTGTTCAGTTGGTTTAATACCTTGGCTGGGTAGCTTTTTCCCTGCCAAATGTGAAAGGTAACCCAGTGCCAGTAAGGAGCATTAGCTAATGTTTGTACAGTGCCTACCAATGCAGGAGTGTTAAGTATTGGAAGCAAAGTACATCTTAGCACTCAAAGTCCTGCATGCTGAATAGTTGACCCAGTGTGTAAAGCACAAAACAGCAATACATGCTTTTCAGAAAACAAAATGGAGCTTTCTCTATATCAATACAAAGCAGTTCAGTCAGTCACATCTTCCCCTTGCATGAATTACTGCATGCAAGATGGAAAAGACACAGAGAGCTCTGTTTCTGGATAGAACAGCAGTAGAGTTTTTCTCTGCTTTTTTCTCAGCACTTGCACTGAACAGTGTGGTCAAGCTGTGTTCATTCACTAGGAGTGTCCTAATAAATGTAATGTAATGAAGGTTAATAAAAACCAACTCTCAATTAAAGACTGTATTTTGATTCAAGGCATTCAAGACACCATTCTAACTAGAATTTGGTGCTTAGCTAAAGCTCAAACTGCAGAGAAAATCTTTCTTTGGTTACACTCTAGATCCTCCAAAGGTGTAAGAGTTAATGTGCTAGATCCACCACCATCATCACTAAAAAGCATCTCTCTGTCTGCTAGGTTGGTCAAAGTGAGTGCTGTTAAAAAAATAATAATTACTCTGTATACATCTAATCTATGTTGCTTTTCACTTTAAAAAGGCTTTCAATTCCTGGATCAATATCAAAAAGTTTATGAATAACTGCAGAAGCTATTTCACTAATATTCATTAATGGACAACTGCAGAAGGGCACATGGACATACCCTTGCCTTGAGCTGAGATGTAGAACCAATAACTGGTGTGGTATCTACATCATTTGGGACTGAAGCTTCCATCTGAGAGTCTTTTAATCTCTTTTCAAGAAGTAAAATTCTTTTTATATAGATTTAATATCATAGTTCATGAATTGCCTCAGAAGCCTTATTAACTGGATAGCTTTTTCCTTGTCCGGAGTTAAAATGTATCTTTCAGCCATGTTTTGTCAGCTCAACACAGTGCCTCCCATCTTGGATGCACAACAAACTACAGACAACAATTGTGGGGTTTTGCCCAGATGTGTTTCATCAACTGCTACATTGTACATTTCTTCAGGGAGCTTTTCTAGCTGTTTCACTTCAGAGGACCACTGGTGTCTGATGCAGTACAGGTTGGGTGCACAACAACTATATTTTTTTTTGGTTTTTTTTAAAACTAGTTATATTCATGTTACTTTCATCATACTTTCTGATTTTCTGCCCTCTCTCCTCCCCTTCATCCGCCCTGCGTGCTATTAACTCCAGGTGTTCAAGTCTCAAGGGACAGATCACATTAAGATTATCACGGAAATGAAAAAAAAAAAGTTGCAAAGCAAAGTGAATTTTTTGGTGGACTATTTTTTTTTTTTAATAACCATTTAAAGGTTGTTTTGCAGGGGTTTTTTTCTGCAAAGTGCAGTTTTACCTAACTAAGCATATTTGAGAGGCCATGAAATGTCATTTTTCTTTGGATACTGGTTTAAAAAAGATTTTCATCTTAAGCTTGCTCAAAATATATGATGCCAAGAGGAAGGAAAAGTGAGTGACCCTCCCTCTGAAACACTCCCAAGTGTGAAACACATGTGAAACACACATCTAGTGAGGGACAGCAACTCATAAGATAGCAAATGAGCAATGGAAGAGCACTGAAAGCATTTGCTTCAGCAGGCATTTTGGGATAACTTGGAATCGGAACTGAATGAAGATCCTCCAGACTATGAACATGCCATCAGGCTCTTTGAGGAAATTAAGGAGGTAATGTTCCTCCTCCACTTGCTCTGGGGTTACTTTGCAAGGGACTGTCAGGCCTAAGTTTATTTCACTGAAGGCTGTGCTACCTCAGTGAAGCCAACACCTTCAGGATCTTTCTTTTAAGATGGAACCATGATTATTCAGAACTGCAAATAGGTGTCTGTTTATAGTATATTTATACTAATAATAACTATGGCCATGGATGCAGTAGCATGTCTACTCAGCATTCATTCCATGATGATTATTTGTAAGTCCACTTTCTTCCCAAAGCTTGCTCCCTTCAGGCGGAGGAGTTGGCACTGGTGCGCCTGACAGTGCCCTCTTTCCTTGGCAGCGGCCGTCGGGGAGCAAGAAGAGGCGTCGCCTGGAGCGTCGAGGCAAGAGGGAGCCAGAAGAGGAGCGGCGCGAGGCCGAAGAGCGGGCACAGGCAGGGCGCCCCGGGCAAAGGGTGGAGGATGGAAGGAAGGACCGGGCGGGCCCCTTTGGGGTGCCGTGCCAGCTTTGCTTTTGCTGGGCGACCTCCCTGTAGCCAGGGCCAGGGTCTTTGCTTTTGCTGTTGTCGGCCTTTTGCCGACTTGCTCCTGTGGCTGCCCGGGGAGAGCGGCGACCCTGTAAAGAGGGTGAGAGCCGCCCTCATATGTACAATGGTTAGAGGTGTTGACTGCATCTTCCTCTTTCTATGAGGTGCTTTAGATTGTCTGGAATACCTGTTTTCATATTTAGATTGATGCTCTTGCATAAAGTGTTAGCATATCAGCATTTAGTCCTTCGGGGAGAAGGTGCAAATCCCTTTGGAATTTAATTGCAGCAGAATTTTAATGCCATTAATGAGGTGAAGTGTCTTATCCACAGTTGATACAGCACAGTGATAGTGACAGCACAACTACCAGGTTCCTTTATATTTTGTTTCCTAAACAGTAGCAGTTGGTGAAACAGTGAAAAATCACAGTGAACTCTGAGCACAGGAAAATATTTTATTCTTTCATTTACCTGGTCTTTTGCAACAGATCTCAAGGTTATCACAAGCACTGAAAGCAGCAGCACCCGTGGAGGCTGCCACTGTTGCACCCTGTTCCACCACACACCCATCCCATGATCCTGGCAGCCAGAGACAGGTCCCTGCAACTAAAATGTTCCTTGCAGGTTGTACAGGAAGATTTTAAGAGCAAGTTGGCTGTGCAGCAGCTGTTGTTGCCATTAAACACATTTTCCTGAGGAATTCTGAGGCACAGAGGTGCTTTACCCAAACACTTAGCACCAAGCCAAGCCAGATTGATTCCAGACTGATTCCTAGGCAAATTACCTGTTGGGTTTTCTTTTTCTCTTGCCTTTTTCCTTGCCACTTTCAGTCTGTGATCGTTTTCTCCGTAGCTCAGAACATGCAGTTCTCCGGTTATATGTGTCTTAGATGGAACTCCACCCTGAATATACTTGGGAGCTTCTGGCTTGTTACCTACAGTAAGATTTACCGGCTCCTGAGATCGTTGTCTCGGTGTCTCAGAAACATGCAGTTCTCGCTAGATAGAAGTTTTTAGCTGGAACTCTTCACCCTGAATACACTTGGCAGCTTCTAGCTTGTACGGTAAACAAAGATTTACCGACTCCTGTGATCGTTTCATCGGTGTCTCGGAAACATGCCGTTCCCCCGTTCTATGTCCCTTATCTTGACTTCTTTGCCCTGAAAATGATTGGTAACCTCCCGCCTGTTAGTGAAAAAAAATATTTTACATAAGAAAATATACAGCTTTTTGTCCTTTTTACTTGGTCAAATACACGCTCATCCTGAGGACACAAATGTCTTTTAGTTCCTCTTATAATGATGATATCCCCTGTCCCAGTCCATGGCACAGAAAAAAAAGACAAAGTGCTGAAAAACTGATAAAAATGAGAACAAATAATAGCTAAAGGGAAAGGCATGGTTAGCGATCAAATATATTCTATTAATGCCAAAAGAATGAGCTGTGGTTTCTCATCTCTTCTGAAGATCCCATGTCTTGCTTTACAGGAAATAGCAAGGTCAGAAAACAGATCTGTTCTCAGTATGTCCCTGTCAGTGCTGGGAAACTTGAGGATCTCTCCCATAACAAATCATGGCAGAACAGCCCATGAGAGGGATTTTTCATGTACTTTCCCTCTAAAAAACTTCTAAATGTTTCTTTTTATGGTTGTCATTTTCTGCAGCCAGTGGATAAGATACCAGAATTCCCTCTCATTTAATTATGATGTATAAGTATTGTGTAATATAACCTTTTCTTGAGGTCCAGAAGGCTTTTTTTTCTTCCTGCACTGTACCTGTAGCAAGCAGCTCCTCTCCAATTTCCAATTTTTGAGCATTTGTTAGAAAGGGTTTTGCTACAGCTGGCAAGGTAACAATAGAACAATCCTATCTACAGTAGAAGGAAATGTTCTATTCAAAGGCATTATGCAACCCCCAGCCCAGATGTGCAGTTTGGGCCAGTGACCATAGGGATTTCTTGATCCCCTCACTGGTTGGTGAGTGTTGTGTGGGCTGGCACTTGTTCTTATCTATATATGGGTTCTGTGCCTGAGGAGCCTTCAGTTTAGGTGCCATTGTCTGCATTTGTGATGAGTAAGCAGTAAGTCCCCAGTCTGGTCTGCCAGATCCATAGGTAGGAACTATGTTAGTCATGGGACACACTTCAGGAGAGATGATGTGATATTCAAACACCTCTCTGTCCTAAAGACAGGTATTCTGTGCTTGTCACACATAAAACCCAAAATACATATGGGATACATGTGGGATTTTAGTGAGTTTAGGACACCTCATGGACAAAGACAGGAAAGGAGAGATGAAGATTCCACATCAAGCTGTGCATTTTGGTTTTCACAGAAAAAAAAAAAAGACTTAGCACTTAAATGCTCTCTTTTACTTGGAGCATTTTATGTTCTCTTGACCATAGACTGGAGTGGAAGAAATCCCCCAACACCAAAACCCAAAGTCCACACATTTTCAATATCTTTCTATGGGAAACCAAGTGGCATTGTTACTTCAAGACTTCACATAAGAGAATCCTCTAAAGAAGATTTGGTTTTACAGTGACCTGTCAGAAGCAAACAGCCTCAGTGAAGAATTGGTGGGTCTATGCCATGCAAGGGCTTGATAAGGTGCATAAGAGATGACAGCTTTCCATTCAAAACATAGGAAGGCAATTACAACATATTCTCACATTTTCTGGGCAGAGGGTGTAAGGTATTACAATTACATGTATTCTGGTTTTCCAACTGAAAAACAAAATATTTTTCAGCAGAAACTTTATCAGCACTAATGATTACCTTCCTACCAATTTTTCAACTAACCATTAGTTTTATGCCTAAAATACCAGGCTAACTTTAATACTTTGGAAAGGGATAAAAACAAAGGAGTTCTCAAGTAAATCTGCCACATGACTCAGAGTTTAGCGTAGCTTTATATTTGCACATGTAAGTGCAGACCTTGGTAGATGTGTAAGAGCAGTATTCCCAAGTTCTGTAATACTGGGAAAACCTTTGCGTGTTCCTGAGCTACCATCCGGCAGCAGATGTTGGTCCTACTCTGATGCACTGATTTTAGGGAATAATCTCAAGCAATGGTCAGCTGATCGAAGGAAAAGTTTTTACTCTTGTGGGCCACAAACCCTGTGAGCAAACTGCAATTATGTAGAAGAGAAAAAAGTATTTAGCTAATTACCAACGGCCTTTGTGCCTCAGGAAGGCACGAGGCTACCTGATAACGAGTGCGAGTTAGCATTGCAAAAGAGCCTTCTGTTTCTTCTTTGAACTTAGATAAGAGATACTTAACCATTTGCCATTTGTTTAACATCTGTCTGAGACTTGCTTAGGAATGTGCGTTCCCTTGCATTTCCTTCTAATATTTCAGTTTTCCAGTATTTTATTCCAGTGTACAAATCCATCTTGAGATACCCAGCTTCAGTTCTGGAAACAGCAAAGAGGACCATAAATTCCACTATTTGTTCTTGTTCAGGATTTTCATATATAACCATCTTGGGTGCTGCAGAATACTGTGACAGACAGAGAAACATATTTTATGTCTACATTATGCTCCATCCTTCAGTCCTATACTCTGAATAAAATAATACATTTTGCTGAGAAAGGAGCTGGTGTACTTGCATGATCATAATTTTGCAGAACAACTCAGCCTTTTTGACCGCCTTGCTTTTTCAAAGGGAATGGCATCTATGTCAGTGCATTAGTCAAGCAAATGGAAAGTTAACACACCCAGAGCACTCAAGTGTGGGTAATCAGGGATAGGAACACACCAAAGAGAAGAGAACAATGTGAGATAAAACCCTCAGCCAGCTCCAGAGCTTGACATGACTCAGCTTCACTGGCATTGTCCCAAGTCTTCCTCACAAAGGAGGAATGTGACTCACCGGGTCTCACTGGGAGTAAGCACAGCAAATGTGGTATTACCTAGGAAAGCCCCAGCTGAATCACAGAGATCAACCCCCCTGCATATGTAAGCTACTTGAGGAATGGGATGCTGTTGTTTCAGAACTCAGGTCCCTTGTTGGCTCTCTAGCTTAGATTTTTATTTAGGAGATTTCCCATGATTGACTCAGCGGGTTACAGCCCAGTTCTGTCCATTATCATACCAGGGGACAAGGTACGGGGACAGCAAACGAAGGCAGGACGGGCCAGAACCCCCCAGGTCGCCGTTACGTGTCGGTAGCGAGCGAGCAGCAGCCCCGCGAGCGAGCAGGGAAGGCTGGAACAAAAGCTCCTTGTAACTCCAGCAGCAGAAGGACCCGGGCCGCGTGTCACCGCGGAGCGAGCGGCGGGAGGCAAACTTGTCACCGGGTTTGGTGGTGGAGCATCAGAGTCTCTCTTGATCCTGGAGGATCTTTGCAGGACCACGGGGACGTGCGGTTGTCTATCAGACTGGGGGGGGGGGGGGGGCTTTGTCTCTGGTGTGGAAAGCCAAAGATTTGGCCTTTTTTGGTTGATAAACTCTGATTTAAGTGTTCTCTGTGGTTGGTATGTGGTTAGGATCAGCCCTTCCAGTGGCTTGTTGGTGTACCTGTAGCTGAGACACTGCCTATCTGTCTGGGTTTCCTCATGAATAGAGGGGCTGAAATCTCTTTCATAACTCTACACCTCTGTCTCATCTGTAGGGGATTGTGGGTGTAAAAGAAAAGATGGAATCAGGAGTCACACTTCCTTCAGAGCCCAGGCAGAAACAGTAACAGCCCAAAATACATACAGATAACAAAACAGTCCTTCAGCTTGCCCCAGAGCGGTAATAACATAGCCAAAAAAGGGCTCGTGGGTTTTAAAGAGAGTAGAGACACGAGATATGTATATATTTATCTGAGATCTATAGAGAATGTTCAGAGATATTTATTCATATGTATTTCAAATAGTTTTGGCTTCACAGGAAAGCCAAGCTAGAGTGAGATAGCCAATAAAACTGTTGGCTCCTTCCATCCCACTACAACTTTTTTTTTCCTCAAAGGCCATCTAATCTAACAAGCTTGTCCCCACCAAGCCACACGATGGCAAGGAAAAGACAGCAATTCAGCCCTATCTGGTAGCCTGGTCTAAAGTATCTTTCTTATAACCCTTTTTTAGGCACTGAAAGGTTGCAATAATGCCCCCCTTGGAGCTTTCTCCTTTCCAGCCTGAACAACCTCAATTCTCGGGTGTGTCAAACAATTTGAAATGGGACTTCCAAGAGCAGGTATGTGTGTGTTTTCATCAAAGGGAAGAAACTGGCATTTTTCAAGTGGCACCACATGGACTCGCAAACACTTCTACTCAAGTCTCATGCTACCTTCTTATCCACATGAAGTAGCATAAAATCCTCTCCCAACTACTCCTGTTGAAAGAATGCAACTGCAGGGAGGGGTTTTGGTTTCTAGCGATGCTGATCCGGTGAGAGTTTCGAAAGGGAGTGATGTCAGAGTGTGTAAAGCCAATACTCTGGAAAGAATATTCTCTAGAAATAAATGTTTCCGATGGCTACGGTGGTTGTGTGTAAGACTGAAATGCTGAAAGAGTGAACTAAGAACATAAGCTTTATCTTTGTACATCAAAGCACTTGGACTCATGCACAATTAACCAATTGTCATTCTGCCCCTTCAGGATAAATCCAGCCAGTGACTAAGTCCCATAATTGCTATGGTCTTGGCAATAATAAATCAGTGAAATTTCTGAAGTATTTTTTGGTAGAAGAAATGGTTTATTCTCAGGATAAACAATAGCCTCAAAAGCATTTGTGAACATCAGCAGAAAACTTTTCTCCTTGGGTTTGGCCATATAGAATTCCTATTCTTTACAGTCTTGCAATTACCATATTTTCATTAAATGGTCTTCTACTGAAGTTGTATTTGGCTTCTGTAGATTTTAAATATGTAACTTTTATTGGTCTTGATATCAGTTTTCACCTATTAAAAAATGAAGCTCTCAACCACATTGAAAAAATGTCAGAAAACAGCCAATTCTTGAAGTAATCTTTGGGGTGACTACCCACTGACTTGGTGAAAATTGTCTTAGAATATTGGGACTGAGAGGTGAACAGCTCAGGGTTTTTGGCTATTATGTAAAAGAGAAGTATGTAAAGAAGAATCCTTGAAATACACAATTAACAACAGATGTAAGAATAGCTAAACCAGGCTAATTATGAAATAACAGTATTTGATATAGCTGATCTGATTTATTGATTCAAATATGTGTTGCAAACACAGGAATTCCTATCCAAACAAAACTGCTTTTAATGACAGATTAAGGAGGGCTGCTTCTTCACTAGTGATTGAAACTTATGCCCTTACTTGTTATAAATAGGTCTGTTGAGGTGTCCTGAACATGTTTTGACCAAAAATTCTAACATAATTAAAAGAGTAAAAGAATATTCAGACTATTGGACATGTAAATATGAACTTGAAAAGAAAGTAATGTTTCATGCCATGGTAAGGGCAATCAGACTCTTGAGAGCAGCCTTGAAGCTCTCTTTTCTCTGAGTCCCAGTGGCTTGATACTCCTCTTAGAAACAAGGCTGCAGAGTCCAAGTATGTGTTACTGAGCATTAGTGACCCAAAAGGAGAGGGTGGTGACAAGAAAGGCTCCTCTCCTGCTGTGAGGCATTACCTTATTTCCTCTTAAGCTTTTCCCATATCTGGCAATAACAATCTTTCCCGTGCAGTTAATTCCCATTTCCCGCTGTAGCTTAAAGAAGTCTTCAGTGCGGCCGTAATTCACATACAGTAACTCACCCTGAGAGAAAGAGGTAGGATTTGAAACAAGAATGTCAACGAGCGTCTCAAAAGTAGGATGTCACATGGTAAGTGAATAAGATGGGAACAATGAGCTTTGGGACTGGCTCTGGCATGAATTCTGCTTTGATCACGAGACAATTAGGTAGGCAAGTGAGTTCTCATTAATTTAGACTCCATTTTAACATAATTGCTTTATAATTTTAGACAGACACAAAAATGATTTGAATTTAATAGAAAGCATAGTTAAGTACCTTCACTGCCTTTCTGTGACCATTCCAACCTTCATAGAATTGTGTTGATTTAAATGGAAGGAAAATTCAAAGTTACTATAAAGCCTGAATTTTTGATGATGCTCTAAAGGTGATTTTGTTCTGTATTCCACCCTTCTCTCTGGTTTGTGCTTTTCTTCTGGAAGACAAAGGAAGCACTACTCACCCAGCCTTATTAGCTGCCTCAGCTCCAGAACAGACTTCTGTTCTTACTGTTACCTCCCTTTATGCATCAAAACAGTTTCAATCTTATGTCTACTTTTTTTTTTTTTCTGATATTTCTAGTCTTGTCCCCATTAGAAGTGGCAGGATTAAAAGGGTGTTGCTGAATCACTAATTGATCTTTCTGGGAGAGAATGAAGATTTTGGACTGATTTTTGCACCCTTTTGAACCAGGGGATTTGTTATATTCAGGAGTTCTTGCAGAGGAATACTGATTTTTAATATTTCTCTATTATTTGCAGCATGATTCTGTATCATTTGAATCTTTAATACCAATAATCAGGCATTTTTAGCTGCATATTAGGGATAAAGTTATGAAAGCAACAAAGAATGTCAAAGCAAGATTCTGTAATGCAGAGATGTCTTATTTAAATAATTATTGTGTGTGTGAAAATGTTTATTTCATGATGAGAACTTGCTTTAAAGTAACTGCTGTATTTTTTTCTTGAACCCTCTAAACAGAGCTAAACTCACTGGATGAAACACTAACCCTCCAACCACAGTCACCTTCTTTGCACATTACTGGTATCTCAGCCAAATCCATTTCTCTAAACTGTGTTCAATTAGTAATTGAGGGGAGAAAGTCTTGTGACTAGTATGGACTAAGTCATTATGTGCTTGAGTCTATCAAGAGAAGACACAACGTAGAAAATCACACTTGAAACGTCAACATTAAGTTGAACAGTGAACTGTGAGTGATCCCAAGTAATTTAGTGTGACTGGTACAAGGACCCCATAGGGTCTTTGCAGGCTCTGAGTTAGTGCCATTTCCTCTAGTTCTTCCTGCTGCAGGCCCCATTCCCTTGTCGAATCTCTGCCTCTGCCTTCAAATTCATTGTAAGCTTATCAACAGACGCTGTCAAATCCTGACTCTTTCCCTGCTAGACTACATCTTGGTAAGGCTTCTAGAAAAGAGACTCCTAAGTAAAGAATCTTACCTCCATGGATCCCATCTGTAAAATTTCCCCTGAATCACCTGCTTCATTTGGCCGTGCACGTTTTCTCTTCAAAGCACTTCCTAGGCCTGTGCTTAGCCTACATCACTCTCTCTCTAAACTATTTAGTATGTGACCCCTGCACATTTCTATGAAACTGTGTGATAAAACCCACTGCTATGCTACATGCACAGTACTATTAAAAATGTTTAATGCACGACTTGTCTTGATTCTTTATCCTACCTTACATCTTCTGCTTTGTTCCTCGAGCAAATACAGAGCCCATCAGTGAAACCAGTTCATGCTTTCTTAAAGAACAGTTTGGGAGAGAACATTTTATTTCAATTTATTTTGTATTTTCAGACCTTAATGACCAAGACAGACAGGTAATTTGAGTGCCTCCTGGTTTTGTACATTGGAGGTGGTCCACAGAAAGTAACTTGCAGTTTGAAGGGAGCTGTTTCACCCCTCTAAGTAGAACCCTTGCTGAACATGCTCTTTCCCTCCAAACTCCACAGATGTATGGCTCAACATTTATTATCACTTCTGTGAGTCATCCCCTTTTATTTTGCTCCTCCTTCTTGTCATTATTCATTTTGCTCTACAACTTTTTCTTCTACACGCATGGGCCTAAAAGGCCATTAGAATGGTTAATGGGAAGCATCCAGTGCAGTGCAATTACCTACTGCTTGAATATTGCATCATACTTAATGCATCACTGGTGCTCCTGGATAGTTTCTCATGAATACTACATGGTCTCTGGTATCCAAAACCACTAGGATAGTGTAGGATTTAGAATCTAAGATTCTGCAGGATTCAAAAGTGTGCAAAATCTGAAAATATTTGACCTTAGTGCTTAGGCAATTGAATATCAACAGAAAATGACCAGCTGCAAAAACTTGCTCTGCTCTTAGAATAAACTCAGTAAGCTCAGTTCTGCTTCTAACACTTGATGATCATGAGTGGAGACTTTGTTTTGTTCATCTGTGCTATTGATAAATGTTTTTGCTGGGTTTAGGCCTATTTTTAGGTCTGTTGTTAAAATACTTTAAACTTGGTAAGACTTCAGAGTGCTTTGTAACTATGCAGGTAAAAAAATCTATTAAAAGCATTGGTGGAAGTGATTATGTAGTTGCTTTATGAAGCTAAACTATTTCAGTTATTCTGATGTCTAAAACCATTATTTCATTATTGACTGTATGCAAGTGTATGTCCTTTCCTGGCCAAGCAAACAGTGCATTTGGTGCTGAAATGGAATCTGAGATCTTTGGCAGAACCTTCCTTTCATTTTTTTGTAGTATATGAAGACAGACTTAAATCTTGTGAAGTCTTGCAAGAAAAAGATAGTGGTGAAGATTTATTGCTAGGAGAACATACTAAAAACACTAGGAACATGGCAAGTGTAAGCATTTAGGGGTCAAGAAACTGTAATTAGTGGGGAATTATATGTAACCCCAGGGTGATTATTCAAGTGTAATTGTTTCAAGTATCAAAGCTCCTTTAGCTACTGAGTGGGGTGAAGGATGGGACATTTGGACCCTAGTCTAGGACCCAGTAACTGCAAGCTGGGAAGCAAACCAACCAGGAAAAAAAATCCATGCAAACCAAAAGAAAACCAAGCCAACCAAAAACACAACTAAAAAAATCCTCAACCAAACCAGTGGTGGTGAGAATTTTACAGTCCCTGTGTACAGGAACAGGGCCTGGATCTGTTCAGACTAGTCAGCCTTTGTGCACTGAGACATGCAGAACAAAGTTATCCTCCGTTTTTTTCTTCTACGTTTGTGACAACTGATTTATTGGAATACAGCAAAGTCCTTTCTTTGATGATTGGAGTTGACAAGGCCAGGCTGATTCTAATGTTGATTATTTGCAAAAGGAAGAGTCCAGTGAAACATCCATCAACTTGAACTTCACCACTCTCTTCCCCTGCCTCCTCTGCCTATAATTTTATCTTGCATCGTGTTTTCTTTTTGACAGGAGTTTCCCTTGATCAGCACAGACATTGTTTTCCTCCTTGCCTCATTTCTTCCTTCCCATTCCCAAATATTAGGGAATGGGAGACAATGTCCTTAAATGAGAAAACAGATAATACTTCAGTATTCCTGCCAACCTTTAATTCACCCCAACCTACTCAACATTCATCTGAAACAGTCAGTACTTGAAACTCCTAGCAGAAGATCATAGGCAGTAATTTACCACAGCAGTGGGCCATTTTGGTCCAATGGGGCAACTTTAAGATTGTATGGGAAAAGAGCCTCTAGGTTAAAAAGCTAATGAAATGAGTTTCAGCAAAAGACTGTAAGGGAGAAACAGTGAATAAGTAAAACCTGCCAAGGTCTTCACTTGTCATAGTTAGTTTGTCCTTCTAATATTTTTTTTTCTATCTCCATCTGAATGTGTACATTGGTTAAGTCAGCAGAGGCACATTGGACAGAAAAGGAAGAAATATATTTCAGAAGACATAAGAAAAAATACCATTACCTATCCTAAAAGTAAAGATGAGAAACAGGTAAGAATCTCAAGTAAGACAAACTTAATTTAGCTGTTAGTATACAAGATAGATTGTATACTAACAGTCCACTAATGGGACCCATACACAAATGTTACAGAAGGAAAGTGTTACCACCTTGCCGTGTTTAACTAAAACCACACCATCTTAGATAAATATCAAACAGAGAAACATCTCACATTATGAACAGCCCAGTTTTCCCTATCTGGCCATTACCTGCCTCTCCCTCTTTGGTATCTTTTCCTACACTGCTGTTGGTTTGTTATCCTCAACTGCCCCCTTGTGTTTTGGGGCTAGAAGCAAACACTTGGATCCAGTGTGTGAAGTGAAGGGGGCTCATGATAGGTAAATATTTATCAAAAGAACACCTTAGCACCTTTTGAAAAGAGCATTCAATCAGCCTGTGAACAGAAGCAATCTGTTATTATTTATAACTCAAAGCTACAGATGCTGCCACACTGGCAAGAAGCAGATGTTGCTGTTCCTGAAAGCAGGGGGAAAATTGGTCCACAAGCTGAAAGGATGAGGGTCATCATCAATTTAGTCTAAAGGGATAAATCTCCATCAAAAGGCATAAGCTTCTCTTTCTGCAAAAAAGTTAACTCTTGGAAGTAAACTTACCTGTCAGAGTACCCTGGTGAATTTCCTGGGAACATGACACCATTCATCCTATTTAAACTATTGGAATTATTTTTCCTAGAAAAAAAACAACACCAAAACATGATTAATAAAGGAATCTTGAATGACTTTAAGCTTGTTTGCACAGTATTGCACCCCCAACTGAAGCAGTCCCCCCAGTGTCAGGGAGGTTCTCTAGGGAGCCAGCCTGGGGTGTGAATTTGCAATTGCAGCACAGCTGGCACTGAGAGGTTCCTGCTTTTTCCACAACCAGCTGTGGCATAAAACAGCAGCTTAGTGTTCAAGGATGATACTGAGCTGCCCCATGATTCAATCCTAAAGGTGCTTATCAATGAAAGGGCTAGATTCTAGTCCTGATGTGATTTTGGTTTTCAAAAGTCAACTTTCACATCTGTTTTAAATATTATTTCGATTATTTCCTATTATTATTTATTTTTAAATAGTCCATTACTGTTTGATTGTTATGAAACTAAAAATAAAATGTCGCATTTATTAAATGTCTTCAATTTCCTGACATCTATAATCCCATATATACAGAAAGTTTATTGCACCTGTAAGTATTGTTTGGGACTATCTAATCAGAAATTTTTGTCATAGGCAAAATTTAAATTGTTCTTGTCAAGTTATATAGAAAATGAGAAATTATATCTGAGAAAACCTAATAAAATATAATCTACTTTTGATAGAGTTCTGTTGTTTGCAGAGAAAACAAATGTATAACCCTTTGGTATGTATAGAAATTAAGTTTCAACCTGATTTGTGCCTCAGCAACCCCTCACTGGAGTTCAGAATTATAGATGTGACATACGGTCCACTGTACTGTCCATTTATTGGTGCTTCCATATGCAATTTAATGTCAATTTAAAGCCTGTGTGTCTGCAGAGACTGACTGGGCTTTGTTGGGGGATGATTTGTGTTGTCATTTATTTGTTTGTTTTTTCTACTTTGCTTGATTTTTATAGTACAAGTCCATTTGTATGGAGAACATCTGGCCCTTCACCTCATAAACAGTCTGTCCTTATCTCTGTGAAGAGCTCTCAGCTCATAAATGCTGTAATATTCAGAAAACAGAAAGACTTCACTGTGGAAAGGCGGAGACAGAAAGGGAATGCCAAGCTAAGCTGCACTAAGAAATCCTCCTCACATTGGCTTTGTGCTGGAAGTTCTCTGCTTGTACTTCTGACAGGTGCTGCTTCTGCAGGCACTCAGCAAACTGGTATTCAACAACTTTGCTTTTCTGTCTGTAGATTACTGTGGTGCTCCGTGAGTAAACCACCCTGGTGGGGCCACCTCACACCTCAGTTTGAGGTGACAGGAGAAAGGTCAGGCTTGGCAAGTACCCCTAACAGCAAGGAGACTAAGGTTAATTGGAGAAAGAAAGGAACAAAGGACGAGGACTTGGGGGGCACTGGGGGGGCACTTGTGGGGCAGCCCCTCACCCCCTGTCCCCTGCCCCACAGTCCTGAGACCCCTGGAGGAGCCCAGCCTGCCCCCCGAGGTGGGTGTGGGGCGGCCGTGGGGCAGCCGTGGGGGGGTTGTGGGGTGGTTGTGGGGCGGCCGTGGGGCAGCTGTGGGGCGCTGACGCCGCCCCCGCGTCCCAGGCCCCCCCCCCGCCCCGGCGCCGCCGCCCCCCCCGGCTGCCCCACATCGCCCCCCAGACCCAGATCCCTCAGCACCAGTTCAAGGCCCAACTGCTCCAGCCCCGCGGCGGCTGCCGCGAGCTGGTGAGACCCACAGAGCCCTGCCCGGCAGATCCCCTGGGGCGGGTTCTGTGGGGCGGGATTTTTGGGGCAGGATCTATGGGCTGGGATCCGTGGGGGAGAATCAATGGGGCAGGTTCTGTGGGGTGGAATCTATGGGGCAGGATCTGTGGGGCAGGATCTGTGGGGCAGGATCTATGGGTCACAGGGATCTGTGGGGCAGGATCTGTGGGGCAGGATTTGTGGGGCATGATATATGGGGCAGGACCCAAAGCACAAGTTCTATGGGGCAGGATCTGTGGGTCAGGGGTATCTCTGGGGCAAGTACCGGGGTACAGGGGGATCAGGGGGGAAGGTGTGGGGGGGTCAGGGGGACCTCTGGGGCAGGGAGCGGTGGCTCGGGGGCTAACATCCCTGATGCAGTAAATGTTATATGACTGTGACATGCAGAATACATGTTTGTGTCTCACAATCCATGAGTTAATTGGTGTGTTTCGGTACTCAGGACATCTGTTGTTCGTCTGGGTGTTAAACTGGACTCAGCAATTCACCTACATCATTTTACTCCCTTCCCCATCCCGACTGAGGAGTTTTAGGTGGATAAGGAGATGGAGAAGATAGAAGAAGTAGTAATCAACAAGGCCTTGAGAATTCTGCTTCAAGCTATAAACTGTTTCAATTAACTGGAAGGGGGTTTGTTTTGGCAGTGTATTCCCTACCCCCGCATGTTGGTGGTGGAGGGAGGAGATAGACGAAGGGTTTATCAATAAGTGTATAAAAAATGAGTGTGCAAAGAGGGAGTGTGTAAGGAATAAGTGTATAAAAAATGTGTGCAAGGAGTGCGTGTGAAAAATGGAGTGTGCAAGGAAAGAGTGTGCAAGGAGGGAGTGTGCAAAAAAGTGAGCGTGCAAGGAATAAGTGTGAAAAAAGTGAGTGTGCAAGGAATGAGTGTGCAAAGAATAAGTGTGCAAGAAGTGAGTGTGCAAGGAAAAAGTACGCAAAAAGTGAGAGTGCAAAAAGTGAGTGTGCAAGGAACAAGTGTGCAGAAAGCGAGCGTGCAAGGAATAAGTGTGCAAGAAATAAGTGTGCAAAAAGTGAGTGTGCAAGGAGTGAGTGTGCAAGTGGCTGAGGGGAGACCTTATTGCCCTCTACAACTACCTGAAGGGAAGTTGTAGCGAGGCAGGAGTTGGTCTGTTCTCCTTGGTGACAAGTGACAGAACAAGAGGAAATGGCCTGAAGTTGAACCAGTGGAGATTCAGGCTGGATATTAGGAAGCATTTCCTTACAGAAGGGGTTGTCAGGCATTGGAATGGCCTGCCCAGGGAGCTGGTGCAGTCACCATCCCTGGAGGTGTTTAAGAGGTTGTTGGATGTTGTGCTTAGGGATATGGTTCAGTGGTTTTTGATATGGCTAGGAGTAAGGTTGGACTTGATGATCTTGAAGGCCTCTTCCAGCCAAAACTATTCTATGATTCTATGATTCCTCTCAGTCTTCTCTTCTCCAGGCTAAACAGCCCCAGGGCTCTCAGCCTTTCCTCATAAGAGAGATGTTCCAGTCCTGAAGCCCTCTATTGGACTCTCTAGTATTTCCTTGTCCCTTTTGAACTGGAGAGACCATACATGGACACAATACTCCAGAAGTGGTCTCAGTAGGGCGGAGTAGAGGGGGAGGAGAACCTCCCTCAACCCGCTGGCCACACTCTTCTTTATGCACCACAGGATACTGTTGGGCTTCTTGGCCACAAGTTCACATTGCTATCCCATGGATAACTTATTGTCTACCAGGACTCCAAGGTCCTTCTCCATGGAGCTGCTTTCCAGGAAGTCAACCCCTAACCTGGAGTCACTCAAGCTCCACCTTGAAGGTAAAAATTATTATAAAAATGGTTTAGGTAAGGGGGGATGTTAGGGAAGACACCATCGTGGACAAGTCAGAGCGGACATCATCTCTGACTCCTGGGATCAGTCAACGGGCTGAACCTCCCTTCCCCCACTTAGAGATGCCTTTGGGTAAGATCTGGACTCTTAAACTTAGAAACCTTCTTGAGCTGTTCTTTGATTTAACGTGTTTGGTATACCATATATATATACATATATACTTTGCAGACAGTGTATTTATCACCAGCAATCTAAAAGAACTTGTATTCCTGTTGCTCTCAAAAAACTGCACCTTTCATGCAGCCAGTCACAGTGGTTCTTTATGCTTTTGAATTTGATGTTTGAAGGCTGATTTAGGAGAACACAACAATGTGGTAGCAGAGCAGCCATAGGAGAACACTACAGTTGACTTGGAAATTACCAAGCTATCTCAAATATGACATAAACTCTCGAAAATTCTTCTCCCATATCATTCAGGGAGAATAAAGAGTTTTGAATGAATTGAACTTCTTACATTTTGCGCTATTTAACATGTCTGCTCTGAATCGCAGAATCACACAGAATATTAGGTGTTGGAGGGGACCTCCGAAGATCATCAAGTCCTACTGCCTTTCTAGAGCAAGACAAAACTAGAGTAGATCACACAGAAATGCACCCAGACAGGTCTTGAAAGTCTCCTTTTTTTCTTTCTCCTTCCCACGGGGTCCTTCTTCCTCTGCTGCCAGCAACCTTCCACATCCTCCCTGCGCATGAGGGAGTTGGCGGTGACCTCTTTCAGAACCAGAGAGTGGTTGTGAATGGTGCCACATCCACTTGGTGTCCAGTGACTAGTGGTGTCCCCTAGGGTTCAGTACTGGGCCCAGTTCTATTCAACATCTTTATTAATGACCTGGATGAGGGGATTGAGTCTACCCTTTGTAAATTTGCAGGTGACACTAAGTTAGGGGGGGAGCATCGATCTCCTGGAGGGCAGGGAAATGCTGCAGAGGGAACTGGACAGGCTGGGTCAATGGGCTGAGGCCAAGGGGGGGAAGTGCTCCCAGAGGAGCTCCAAGAACTTTGAGGAGCTTCTGGTGGAGGTTGGACCATCTCCCAGAGGAGATCCCAGAACTTTGAGCACCTTCTGATGGAGGTTGGACCATCTCCCAGAGGAGATCCCAGAACTTCAACCACCTTCTGATGGAGGTTGGACCCTCTCCCAGGGGTCGGACCACCTCCCAGTGAAGGTCACAGTGGTGGGACCATCTCCCAGAGGAGATCCCAGAACTTCAACCACCTTCTGATGGAGGTTGAACCATCTCCCAGTGGTCAGACCATCTCCCAGAGGAGCTCCAAGAACTTTGAGGAGCTTCTGGTGGAGGTTGGACCATCTCCCAGAGGAGATCCCAGAACTTGAGCGAGGGGAAAGTCCACCCGCTCAGTTGCCCAGGGTGTGTCAGCCAGCCCCAAGACTTAGGACGAGTGTGACAAAGAAAAAAAGGAAAGTGATAGCTGTAGGGGATTCCCTTTTCAGGGGAACTGAGTGCCTCATAAGTAGGCCAGATCCATGCCACAGGGAGGTCTGCTGCCTACCTGGAGCACAGATTAGGGACATTTCCAAGAAACTCCCCAGTCTGGTCCAGCCAACAGACTATTACCCGCTGCTGATTATGCAGATTGGGAGTGATGAAATCATGGAGAGGAGTATAAGAGCAATTAAAAAAAGACTTCAGGTCCTTGGGGAGATTGCTTGAGGGCTCAGGAGCACAGGTGGTATTTCAAAGTTTTATGGGGCCAGTGAATGTAGTCACGGACTCTGCCTATGTGGTAGGACTGATCTATCATTTAGATAAAGCTGTACTCGGACACGTGGGGAATGAAAAACTGTTTGGAATTTTAAAACTGTTATGGATAGAAATTCAGGAGCGTCTTTCTCCGTATTATATCATGCATATTAGAAGTCACACCAATATACCTGGCTTCATCGTGGAAGGTAACGCTCGAGGGGATGCCAAGGTGGCAGCAGTAGGGATGGGGCCAGTGCCCAATAGGAAGCAACAAGCCATTGAATCTCACCGGAGTTTCCACCAGGGGTATTGGACGTTGAGACGTCAATGTCAGTTATCTAACTTGTGCGGGGTATTTTTGTTTTTATTTTTTTTTTTTTTGTTGGGGTTTTTTTGGAAGATGCCTTTGACAAAAGATGTCATAATTCAGGTCCGCTGCTGAATGAGAGAGTGGCCAAAGCACCCGGAGCTTTGTTCTGCTGAAGCGTTTCCGTGAGCGTGCCGTGGAGCTGGGGCATTTCACAGCACGGATGGGGCCTAAACTGGGGATGCTGAACTGGGAAATACAAATTGCACTGGGAGAGGCTTGCTCAAGGATGGTGCTGGATGCTCTTGCTTAGGAAATACGCAGAGCAAGGGGATGCTGGGGTGGGTGGCAGAGGAGCCCTGAGCTGTCTGTGCCCACCCACACCCATCCTCAGCTTTTTTTTTTTGGTGTTTTCTTTCTCCTTTTTCTTTCTCTTTTCCTCATTTAAACCAGAATCAAGTTTGGTTTCTCGTTTGGCTATTTTTTTGTTTGTTTGTTTCATTTTCTCTTGGTTTGTTTTGGTTTTTTGGTGTGTTTTTGTTTGTTTTTTTTTTCCTGTATTTTCATTTATTCTCTTGCTTCAGCGAGGGCACCGAGCTCGGTGCCCACGGGCGGTTTGCACGATGCCGTGGAAGGACGGACGCACACGCAGAGACACGCTCACGGAGAAACCAGCCTGATGGGCAGCGTGGTGAGGGGGGGCTCGGGGGAGGTCAGGGGGGGACGGACGGACAGAAACGGGTGCAAACCAGCAGATCTTGGGAAGGATGCATGGAGGTGACAGAACCCAGGAGGGACACATGGATGGGACAGGACCTGGGAGGGACACACAGAGGTGACAGGACCCAGGAGGGAACAGGACTTGAGAGAGACCCATGAAGATGACAGGACCCAAGAGGGACACGTAGCAGGGGGAGAATGCCCGAGGAACACATGGACAGGACAAGACAGGACATGGGAGGGACACGCAGAGAGGACCTGTGGAGGATACAGGGCTTGGAAGGGACACAGGAAGGTGACAGAACCCAGGAGGGACACATGGAGGTGACAGGACCCAGGAGGGACACAAGGAAGGGATGGGACTCAGGAGGAGACTCATGGAAGGGCCAGACCGGACTGGTGTGTACTGGTCCGGACTGGTGCGTGCCGGTGCAAACTGGTTTGAACTGGTGGCGCAGTCGTGGGCGGAGTTCGTGCGTCTGGTGGACCCCGACATCCTGACCGGGTACAACGTCCAGAACTTCGACTTCCCCTACCTGCTGCGCAGGGCGGAGGTGCTCAAGGTGCGACCCACGGCCTGACCCACGGCCTGACCCATAGCTGACCCATAGCGGCCCACGGCCTGACCCATAGCGGCCCCATAACGACCCGTAGCGACCTATAGTGACCCAAAGCTGCCCCATAGTGAGCTAACTGCCCTATAATGACCGATAGTGCTCCATAACTGCCCCATAGTGACCCATACCTGCTAACTTATCCATGGGACAGCAATGTGCCCTTCTGTCCAGGAAGTCCAATGATATCCTGGGGTGCATAAAGAAGAGTGTGGCCAACAGGTCGAGGGAGGTTATCCTACTCTACTCTGCACTAGTGAGACCGCATCTGAAGTATTGTGTTCAGTTCTGGTCTCCCCAGTTCAAGAGGGACAGGGAAATACCAGTGAGAGTCCAACGGAGAGCTACAAGGATGATGAAGGGACTGGAACATATCTCTTATGAGGAAAGGCTGAGAAACTTGGGGCTGTTTAGCCTGGAAAAGAGAAGACTGAGAGGGGATCTTATTGATGCTTACAAATATCTGAAGGGCGGTTGTCAAGTAGAAGGGGCCGAGTCCCAGACTGGGCCCCGCAGAAGATGGGAGCTGTGTTCAGGAGTTAGATTCTGTTACTGGATTCAGGAACACACAGACCGGGATCAAAGGCAGAATGGACAGAGTCCTCCTTGGATGCTCCAAGGAAGGAACTGAAAGAGGACCCAAGCTAAGCAAAGCTCGCAAAGCAGTCCAAGAGGGGAGAACAGCCCAAAGACCCTTTGGCTCCCTCAGCCTTATGCCGAATATGACGTATATGGGATGGAATACCTTGTTGGTTAGTTTATGGTTGCTTGTCCTGTCCACTCCTCCCTACAGGTGCAGCCTTTCACTTTTGAAGATTTGTTAACTGCTTGACTACATAAGAGGAGAAGCTTCTATGACCAGGTGACCTGCCTAGTGGATGAGGGAAAGGCTGTGGACATTGTCTACCTGGACTTTAGTAAAGTTTTGACACCATCTCCCACAGCATTCTCCTAGAGAAGCTGGCAGCTCATGGCACCTACAGGTGTGCTCTTTGCTGGGTTAAACACTGGTTGGATGGCTGGGCGCAGAGAGTTGTAGTAAATGGAGTTAAATCCAGTTGGTGGCCGGTCACCAGTGGTGTCCCCCAGGGCTCAGTTTTGGGGCCAGTCATGTTCAGTATCTTTATCAATGATCTAGATAAGGGGATTGAGCGTTTCCTCCAGCAAGTTTGCAGACGACACCCAATTGGGTGGGAGTGTCGATTTGCTGGGGCTGCAGCCGAGCCCCTTCCCGCGGCACCCGTGATGGCTTCGTGGGGGAATCCTCCGTGGGTGTCGCGGTCCTGTCCCTGCAGGAACGGAAACCGAAACTCGGGGCTTATCAGCCGGGTGTTTGTTTGTCCAAAAGCGGCAAATCCCGGGTTGCGGCTCCTCCCCGCCCCGCTGCCCGTGATGCGGGGACACGGCTTCGCCTCCTCCCTGCTCTGGCTGCGGCTGCCTGGCTCGGGCAGAGCTTTACCCTGCTCTCTGGCCAGAGATTAAACAACAGCAGAGCCCGGCTTGTCCCCTGGGTTCCTTCCCTCTTTCTGTCGTCTGTTTATGCGTGTTCAGCAGAGCCGGCAGCTCTGCCATGGGTGCCGTGATCCAGACCCCACCAAGGATGGGGACACCAGCGTGGGGACAGCAACGAAGCCCCCTGAGATGCTGAGGAACATCTATGGGGGGTTCGAGACCCCCTGGTTGAGGTTCAAGGGGGGGTCTCTTGGGGGGGAACCCCCCCTGAGTCATCAGTGACGTGGTCCAGACCTCACCAAAGATGGGGACACCAGTGTGGGGACATCAGTGAAGCCTCCTGAGATGCTGAGGAACATCTATAGGGGGTGGGAGACCCCCTGGGTCACCTTCAGAGGGAGGTCTTGGGGGGATTCCCCCCCCAAAGCCATGAGTGACGTGATCCAGACCCCACCAAGGATGGGGACACCAGCATGTTGAGGTGGAGTTTCCCATGTTCCAGTTTGTGACTATTTCCCCTTATCCTATCACAGGGCACCACTGAAAAGAGACTGGCCCTATCCTCTTGACACCCACCTTTCAGATATTTATAAGCATTAATAAGATCCCCACTCAGGCTTCTTTTCTCCAGGCTAAACAGACCCAGGTCTCTCAGCCTTTCCTCATAAGAGAGATGTTCCAGTTCCTTCATCATCTTTGTAGCCCCCTGTTGGACTCTCTCCAGTAGTTCATCTCTCTTGAACTGGGGAGCCCAGAACTGGACACAGTACTCCAGATGCAGCCTCACCACTGCAGAGTAGAGGGGGAGGAGAACCTCCCTTGACCTGCTGGTAACGACCTGCAGCAGAAAGTTGTCATCAGTGCACTGCAGGAACCATTCGGACTGCTTATGACTGGCTGTATGACCTTTCCAACAAATATCAGGGTGATTGAAGTCACCCATGAGCATCAGGGCAAGTGATCTTGAGGCTATTTCCAGCTGCCTGTAGAAGGCCTTGTCGACAGCTTCTTCCTGGTTTGGCGGTCTGTGGTAGACACCCACGACAGTATCGCCAGTGTTCGCATGTCTCTTAACTCTTACCCATGTGCTTTCAACTCTTTCATCACCTCCCCCTGGGTTAAGCTTAATGCACTGTAGTTGGTTACTCACATAGAGAGCAACTCCACCACCTTGCCTTGTCACTCTATCGGCAGCGGTTGGTGAGAGCGGAGGGGCCGCCGGGGCAGGGCGGGATGGAGGGATAGAGGGATTGGAGGGATGGAGGTGGGGGGGTTGTGCCCTGTCGAGCCCCCTCTGAGGAACCTGGGGGGCCCCGGGGGCAAAGCAGGAGACAAGGCAGGAGAAATGTAGCTGGAGCTGGTTTTAAAGCAGTATATTATAGGTTACGAACAAGTCAGCAGAAACTTGCGGAGGGACCCCGGCCCCTCTCCAAATTCACAGATAATCTTTTTTTCTTCCCTTTTTTTTTTTTTTTCCCCCTTCCTTCTTTTTTTTTTTCTTCCCCCTTCTATGTCCCCGCCCCCCCCCCCCCCGTACGCCGCCGCCGCCTCTCCACGTTCACTCCCTCCCTGGCGCCTGGTACCAGCAGCTCATTTAATTTAATTTAATTTAATTTAATTTAATTTAATTGGGAGGGGGTGGGAATCACCAGCAGCACCGAGATACAACCAGTGAAGGGAAGGGGGTTGAACCGGGACGAGCCAGTTCACCAGGGTGGAAATCACTGGGTTTTAGCCCAATAGTTTCCTGGGGAGAGGAGGCCAAAGGCTGCAGGGGGGCAGCTGGGGAGGGGTTCGTTATCAGAATTCTCAATCGTGGTGTAATTAACACCAAGAGGATCCTCGCGCTCCGGTGACACCCAAGTTTCAACCCCTGAAGTTGATGGGTTTTTATTATTAAAAAAAAGTGTGGTGAGGAGAGGCTGAGGGACCTGGGCTTGTTGAACCTTGAACAAAGGAGGCTGAGGGGAGACCTTCTGGCTCTCAACATCACCCTGACAGGAGGTTGGAGCCAGGTGGGGCCAGGCTCTTCTCCCAGGGAACAAGCAATAGGATGAGAAGAAACAACCTCAAGTTGCGCCAGAGGTTTAGGATGGACATAGGGGAATTATGGACAATTTCTTCAACCCCCTTGAGGGTTGTCCAGGGCTGTTCCAGGCTGCCCAGGGCAGTGGTGGAGTCCCCAGGATCCCTGGAGGGGTTTCAAAGCTGTGGAGATGTGGTGCTGAGGGACATGGTTTACTGGTGCCCTAGCAGTGCAGGGTTCAAATAAACCAATCCAAATATTTCAAACAGATTTTTTTTACTCTATTTTGTAGAACACTTGGGAGTTGCATTAAAAGCTCATTGATATGGATAAGAAGCCTTTCTCAAGTGTTTACAATCTACATCTGACATCATGTTCCTCAGAATTTTTTTTTGAAAGTCTAAATCTATTCTGTCCAGTTCAATCATAAATAGTATCAATAAAATAATTCTAAGTACCATCTCTGTAGAACAAATAATTAAGGGTGACCAGTGAGATGGCCCATATCTCTCTTGAAATAGAAAATATTTTCTACTTAAAAAGGTTAGGAGTCAAAAACATAAAACATAAACAACATGAGAAGGGGCAGAGTAAATGGTTTTTTTTTTTTTTTTTTTTTTTTTTGTTTTTCCCTCTCCCTTCTCTCGTTCTTTCCTCCCTTTATTTTTTTTTATTTTTCTTTCTCCCTTTGCTTTCTTAATTTTTGTCTTTCTTTTTGTTCTTTTTCTTCCCTTCCTCCCCCTTTCTTCTCTCTGTTATTTCCTTTCCCTTTCTTTCTTTTCCTTTATTTTTTTGTCTTTTTTTATTTTCCCTTTCTGTCATTTTTTCCGGTTTGTTTTTTTGGTGGTTTTTTTTTTCTTTTTTCTTTTTTCTTTTTTTTTTTTCTTTTTTTCCAGGGCATTTTACCGGACAAAATTTATATCGTTACAATTTTAGCTCACCTCACAGCTCCTCACCTATAGAGCCCCTATGAACAGAGTTTACATAAGAAACAACCTATAGAGGTTCCTTGGGGAGTTAGGGGGAATCTATAGGAAGGATTTTTTGGGAGGGGGCTCTGGTTGGGGGTCCTTGGGGAGCTCCTGGGCTGCAATAGGCACCTATAGGGACTCCTGAGGGACCTATAGAGCCCCTATGGACAGAGGTTACTTATAGTGACGACCTATAGAGGATCCTTGGGGAGTTATGGGGGATCTATAGGAAGGATTTTTAGGGGGGGGCTCTGGTTGGGGGTCCCTGGGGAGCTCCTGGGCTGCTATAGGCACCTATAGGGACTCCTGAGGGACCTATAGAGCCCCTAGGGACAGAGATTACCGAGCACTGAGGCCCAGGCTCGGTACAGGGCCGTGCACCGGGCTCTACCGTGTGCCAAACTCTGTACCGGGCCGTGCACTGAGCCCTGGGCTCTACCAGGCACCGGGCTCTGCCCTGCACCGTGCCATACCATACCGTGCCGTGTCATGTTGTGCCACGATGCCGTGTACCATGGGTGTGAAACGGCTGCCCCCTCCCAGCCCCTTGTGCCCGCCGGGCACTGGCATCGCACACGCGTGTGCCTGGCGAGCCGGGGCGGGGTGAGCACGCGCTCACACGCGTGTGTACACGTGCAGGGGTGCGTTGGGCACACGTGTGTGCGTGGGGCAGGGCGTGTGCGCCTGGGGGGGTCATTCTTGAAAGCCTATGGCATTATCCACTCTATCAAACAAGAAAACTGAAAGATTGTCACTAATGCAGATTAAATAAGACAGTAGGTAAAGTATAAAGAAAAACAAGCAGTATTGCAAAATTTAAGGATTTGTTGGACTGGGTGTCTACATATATACCATATATGAAGAAAGGAAAAAAAAATTAAATTCATGTTATAGTCAAGGCAAAAGATTAGGCACACTATTTTCTCTAATCTCAGCCTAAGGTTTCTTGGTGTACCATTCTAATTGTAATGAAAACAAGGTTCCAAGTTGGTTTTGTTCTCCTGCAGTAGCTTTACTCAAGAAAATATCAATCAAGATAGCACTTTTCAAAACAGAACAAGGGACTCGTGCAACACACGGGGTGTGACAAGGGACTGGTGCAAGGCACGGGGTCGTGCGATGAGGGACTGTGGCGGGGTGGGTGACGAGGGACTCGTGCGACGCACGGGGTGCCACAGGGGGACTCGTGCGACGCAGAGGGGCCGTGCAGCAAAGGACTTGTGCCAAGCCGAGCGTCGCGTGATGCGCGAGGCCTCGTGCAAGAAGGGACTCGTGCGGCGAGGGCCTCGGGCGTTGTGCGGCGGCGGCGCAGGGGGCGGTGCAAGGAAGGACTCGTGCGACGCACCGGGGCCGCGCCTCGCGCAGCGTTGTGCGACGGGGGGGGGGGGGGGGTGGGGGGGGGCCGCCCCGCCCCGGTGAAGGAGAACTTCATGAAGTTCAGCAAGGACAAGTCCAGGGTCCTGCATTTGGGGAGGAACAACAGCAGGCACCACTACAGACTAAGGAATGTTCTCCTGGAAAGCAGCTCCATGGAGAAAGACCTTGGGGTGCTGGTGGGCAGCAAGTTCTGCATGGGGCTGCAAGGAGCCCTCGGGGCAAAGAGGTACAATGGGATCCTGGGGGGCAGCAAGAAAAGTGAGGCCAGCAGGGCTGGGGAGGTTCTGCTGCCCTTCTGCTCTGCCCTGCTGAGACCACAGCTGCAATGCTGTGTCCAGTTTGGGGCTCCCCAGCTCCAGAGAGACAGAGAGCTGCTGGAGAGAGTCCAATGGAGACAAATCCACCCAAACTTGACCCAAAATTTGCTGGGAATTGATCCAAAAATTGGCCTGGAACTGACTCCAAATTGGCCCCAGATCCACTTGAAATTGACCCAAAATCCACCGGAAATTGCCCCAAAAACCTCCCCTGGGCACTGACTCCCAACTGACCCCAAATCCCCCAGAAATTGCCCCAAAATCCCCTGGGAATCGACTCAAATTGATCCCCAAATCCACTGGAATTCGACCCAAAAAACCCCACCAGAAATTGCCCCAAATCCCCCAGAAATTGCCCCAAATTGATCCCCCAACCCGCGGGAATTCGCCCCCAAAAAACCCCCCCACGGACTGACCCCAAACCACCCAAAAATGAGGCGAGCGGAACGGCGAGCGGGTGGGAGCGGCCTGGGGCGGGACCGGCCCGCGCTGGGAGCCCTCTGCCGGCAGCCGCGCGGGACAGCGGCCGGGGGGGACAGCGGCCCCTCCGAAAGCCAGCACGGAAGGCCAGGAGAACGTGTACCTGGTGCTGATTGAGTACCCTCAGGATCAGAAAAAGATTTTCTGTTCCCTTCGGCAGGCTGGAAGCAGGAAGGATAAAGAGTTGGATTTCTTTTTATTTGCCTTTTTTTTTTCCTTTTTTTTTCCTTTTTTTTTTTTTTTTCCTTTTCTTTTTTTTTTTTTTCCTCTTTTTTACTTTCCCCTCCCCCCCCCCTTTTTTTTTTTTTTTTTTTGCCCTTGACCTTCTCCTTGGCCTCCTCCTTGTCCTTCTCCTTGTCCTCCTCCTTGACCTTCTCCTTGACCTCCTCCTTGACCTCCTTGGTGGCCTCTCAGTGGTCTCCTTGGTGGGCTTCTTGGTGACCTTCTCAGTGTCTTCTCCTTGACCTCCTCCTTGACCTTCTCCTTGACCTTCTCCTTGACCTTCTCCTTGACCTCCTCCTTGACCTCCTCTTTGACCTTCTCCTTGACCTTCTCCTTGACCTCCTCCTTGTCCTCCTCCTTGTCCTCCTCCTTGACCTTCTCCTTGACCTCCTCCTTGACCTCCTTGTTGTCCTCTCACTTGCCTCCTTCGTGGGCTTCTTCGTGCCCTTCGAAATGTTCAGTGAGAATCTGTGACTTAGGAAATTATTTCCATATTGGCCAGAGAAGTCAGAATTATTGTTTAATTTGCAGCAGTCTTAAGGATGAGAGAGGAAAGTCCTTGCTGTGTTTTACAGCAGACATTCCGAACACTTTATTTCCCATTACTCATTGCTAAAATTCATCATCTAGTTATCTGCCGAAAGGCACTGTGGTTAGACCCTTTCTCTTTAGAGATGCTGCGACCTTATACTTTGGCCTGTTAGCAACTTTGGACTTATCAACTTGAAAGTTTGGAAGCCTGCAGTAATTTTAAGTGATGGGAATTAAGCATACAAGAGGTGTTCAAGATCATAATGCAGGATCTCATCCTCCTCCAGGAATGGACTCAGCAAAGCCACAGTTGAGGTGACGACAGAGAACGTGGGCGGCCAAGAGATCCCAGTGGGAGTCACAGAGGGTGCCCCACGTCCCTAGCACATTCACCTCCACCCTCCCCTCACACGTCGTGCTGCCGTTCACCAGCCTGAACCCTGTGAACTCTGGGACAGAGGGAGATGAGAGAGGATGGACTGGTGCTCTTGTACCCCCCAGAGCTGGAGCAGAGGCCAGGGGGACACCTGCCATCCTCCTCCTCCTCCTGCCTGATTTTAGGGCGGCCGACAGCCACATAACCCCCCTTTTCTTCTCGCCCAGCACACCACAGTCCCCCTCCGGCCCTCCCCTCCTACACTAATGTGCTGTAGGACCAGATCTAATGATGGAATACAAAACTGATTCCCACTCGAGTTCTCTGTTATGTGAGAATGCTGCAGTTGGCTTGTTCTGGTAGTATTTTTATTAAGTTTATGTTCAAATTCATGTTATATCAAAGAGTGAAGGTCAAATGCTTAAGTATAAACAATTGCTAGAGATGCAAGATGGTATCCTACACACACAATTTATGTATATTCCACATTTCCAAATGGTTCCTGTTCTGATGAAGAAACCCACAGTGGGCTCTGTATATCACTCCAAAGTCCTCTGGAAGTGCTGTTACATGTAACTTCTCTTTCACAATTGCAGCTCTGATCAGCTCATGTGCTCGAGGGGAGGGTTTTCCATCACAAGAAATAACTGCTATATTTGTCTCAGCTGAGTTTAGCACTGTGAGAATGGTTAAAGAGGTTTTATATCTAAAAAAAAAAAAAAAAAAAGACACAAGAAAACCAACATTCAATAGCATCAAAGCAGATTCTGTTCAGTGCCTTTACTTTTCAGCTCAGTCTCTTCTAACTGCACTTTCTGAAGTTAGAAGCATGTTTTTGCATCTGCTTCTAGCAGTGATAACACTCAATGTTTAGAGTTACTACCAAGGATTGGCATGCAGACCAAAGCACCTGCTGGATCTCATGTACCAGGTTGGGGGGTGCGGAAAGGGAAAGGTGGCACCAGCAGGGAGGGGGAGGTCGGTCCCCCGCGCTGGGGACCCGGCTTGAATGGAGCGCGGCTGGGCTGGGCTTCGAGACACAGCCCAGGGAAGGTGCCTTAAGAGCAGCCGAGTACAGAATGGCCTGGCCAGGTAACGATTAATTTACAACCACCTGTATCTTACGGACGCTTATATAACTATTTTTTTTGTTGTTGTTGTTGCGAAAGTTTTGTAACGTTCCGTCCCTCTCTTTTAGCTCGGGGATCGGGGCTTGTCTTTGGTTTGAGGCTGCTCGGGGTGATGTGCTGCGGGGCTGAGCAGCCTGCGCGGGGGCAGGAGGCCGGTGCCCGGGTGGCCGGTGCCCGGGTGGCCGGTGCGCGGGTGGCCGGTGCTCCAGCACCTCAACATCCTTCTTGAAGAGACGGGCCCAAAACTAGACACATTATTTGAGGTGAGCCCTCACCAAAGCTGAGTACAGAGGAATGATCACCTCCCCGCTCCTGCTGACCACACTGTTCCTGATCCAGGCCAGGATGCCATTGGCCTTCTTGGCCACTGTGGGTAGTTAGGGCTTGGCGCTCAGAAGATGTCGTGTTGTGCGGAAAGAGGAGATCTCTCTCCGGATAGCCGATAGCGTGCAGCCTGTGGAGCAGACGGAAGTGATGTTGTAAATCTAGGTTATATGATCCTGTGTTACTTAGTAATAAAGGCCATTTGCCATCCACCACATTGGTGTCCGTGAGCTGATGGCCCGCCCCCCCCCAAGACAGACAGACACTCCTAGGGGGTTCGGGGACATGTCCCCCCCCAAAGCCACCACTGATGGAAGGCTGGGCCCCCCCAAAAGACATGTGTGCACCCCCCAAAGTGTGAAGTGATTGCTGTGGGAGATGAAGAGGGTGACAGAACCAGGGTCTGGGGGGCTCCTGGAGCGGGGGGGGAGGTGGCAGCAAAGGGCCCAGGGGACATGACTGTCCCCAGCCCACCCAGCTCTGTGCCGTGGGGGGGTGGCAGGGCACGACCCCCCCCCAGCTTCATCCGTGATGCTTCCTTAAGCACTAACGAGAAGGGAGGGGGATGGGGGACCCAAGCTGCCACACCACACCCCTGCGACGCGACGGACCTGCGCTTGCGCCACCTCAGGCTACCACGCGCCTGGCCCCGCTGGTCCCCTGGTGGTGCTGGTGGGTACTGGGAGGTGCTGGGGTACCCTGGATCTGCCTCCCTGGCACCTCAGGTCACCACCTCCCTGGCACCACAGGTCCCCTGGCAGTGCTGGTGGGTACTGGGAGGTGCTGGGGTGCCCCGGGTCTGCCTCCCTGGCACCTCAGGTCCCCACTCCCTTGACATCCCAGCTCCCCACCCCCTGGCACCCCAGATCTTCCCCCTGGCACCCCAAATCCCCACCCTATGACACCTCAGATCCTCACTCACCCTGTGGCACCCCAAATCCCCAGCCCTATGGTTTTTTTCCCCTCTTTTCGCCTTTTTTTTTTTTTTTTTTTTTCTCTTTCCTTTTTCCCTCCCTCTCTCCGGCGGAGCCTCCGCAGCCCTGATTTGCTGGGGGAGCGGCAGAGCCGGGGTTGCGCTGCCGCTGCTGACGCGTGGCCGCCGAGCCGGGGGCAGCCCCGGTACCGCCACCGCCGAGCCGGGAGCGGGGCAGCCCCGGTACCGCCACCGCCGAGCCGGGAGCGGAGCAGCCCAGCCCCGGTACCGCCGCTTCCAAGGTACCTTCTCGCCGCCCCCCCCTCCTTGCAACCTCCTCTCTGCAAGGGGAAGCGTTGGATGTTCCCGGAGGGGAGCAGATTGCAATGCCCCCCCCTGTGCCGGTTGTACCCGTGCGGTGCCGGCTGTTGGGTGAGGTACCGGTCGTGGGGTGCCGGCTGTTGGGTGAGGTACCGGTCGTACGGTGCCGGTCGTGCGGTGCCGGTTGCTCGGTGAGGTACCGGTCGTGCAGTATCAGTTGTTCAGTGAGGTACCGGTCGTGCGGTGCTGGTTATGTGGTGCCGGCTGTTGGGTGAGGTACCGGTCGTGTGGTGCTGGCTGTTGGGTGAGGTACCGGTCGTGCGGTGCCGGTTGTTCGGTGCTGGCTGTTCGGTGAGGTACCAATTGTTCGGTGCCGGCTGTTCGGTGAGGTACCGGTCGTGGGGTGCCGGTTGTTCGGTGAGGTGCCGGTTGTTCCCGCGACCGCCTCCGGGGTCCCACCCAGAGCCCCTCCCCGTCCTTATGGGGTCCCACCACCACCAGGACCTCCTCCCAGCCCCAAGGAAGCTCCCCCGAGGCCCCGGGGAGGTCCTCCCCAAGAACTTCTCCTCACCCCTGTCCTCGTCGCTCTCCTCCTCGCACGACGACGACTCGGAAAGCGACGCCGACAGCTTCTCCGCCTCCGAGTCTTCTTCTTCCCCCCCTCCGGAGCTTCCACCTCGGACCTTCTGCGGCGGGGTCGCCGGGACCAAGCCCCCGCCCCCTCCGCCGCCGTCCCCTTGCCCTCGGAGGTACCTCCAGCGAGCGGCGGCGAAGGAGAAGTCGGGGGCGGCCAATGCTGTTCTTTTTTTGAGGCACATGGGAGATGAGACTAGTTGATTGCTATATGCATGTAAGCTATATTTCAGTTTTGAAAGAAAGAGGACAAGCACACGATGACATTTAAGCTCTGTGTGCCCCCAAAGACCCCAAATCAGAGATCCGTGCGTTACTGAGGGATTCTCTTTTAAGCCTGGTCCCTAATGACCAAGGCTGCCCTGGCATCTGAGAACACACAGAAGATAAATCAGCACAATGGGACAGTGCTGGCAGGAATAGCTTTTTGTGTGTGTGTGCATAAGATAATCCCAGGACTGATCTGGCATATGCTATCTAAATTGTCTTGCATCCCAGGGGTGAGTTATTCTCCTAACCTGTCTTATGCTAATCTCCAATATAAAAAATACTTATTTGAAACATTGTATGTGTTCAAAATGCAAATTAAATTTTGATCTAATATAAATATATGTGAAAGATTTAATTCCTGCTTAATAATAAAAAGGATTAAAAATGCAACTTTGTATTTGAAAATAAATTGTCTTTTGTCATGTGATTACTTAGGTGCATAAAATAAATATTTAAGCCAGACAGACATAATCTTAATTTGTTTTCTGAAAGGAGGCATTTAAGTAACCTCATCCATTAAAGTTTAAAAAAAAACCCAACTAAAAAAAAAACAGAACAAACACATTAAAAAATCCACAAAAAAAGAACCAAACAAAACTAAAAACTACATTTGTTGCAATCTCTTGTGCAGAGTACAGTGCTGGAGAGGACCCTGCTTCAGCAGAGGGTTTGTTCTGGTCATGGTCTCACTGTCCTGAGTACTGGTTGGCAGGTGAAAAAGGATAAACGTCCTGCTGGGTCATCCCAGGCTTTGAGACCTGCTGACAAACTCAGTGGCTTTGTCCAGCTGATGAGCTACAAGGTCTTGTCAAGTTCTTCCATCATCTTTGGCCATGATAGAAACACAAGGAGAAATCCTGGGGTGGGTAAAGGACTGGTAAATTCTGTGTTCTTGATCTCTCTATGTCATTGCCATTGGCTTCAACTAGTCATCTTTTATACCTGACTGAAGTTTATTTCAGTTGGAGGGATGAGGAACACACTGGTGGGGACTGGGAGCACACTGGGAGGAGCTGGGAGCACGCTGGGAGGGACTGGGAGCACGCTGGGAGGGACTGGGAGGGATGGGGAACACACTGGGAGGGACTGGGACCATACTGTGTGGGAGTAGGAGCCCACTCCAGTCCCTCCCAGTTGGCTCCCAGTCCCTCCCAGTGGCTTCCCAGTGCCTCCTAGTTTCCTTCCAGCACCTCCCAGCCTGCTCCCAGTCTATTCCAGTCCCTCCCAGTGAAATCCAAGAGGCTTTAGGGAAACCCCCATCCCCTCCCAGTGAACTCCCGGCCCCTCCCAGTGGCCTCCCCATTCCCCCCTCTTCCCTCCCAGGCAAGAAAGAAGGTATAGTTCAATATATAGTCCTATTCCAGTTCAGAGTGGAATTAGATGTTATGTTTTACTTGTTTGAACATAACCCAGAGACACACATGCATTATTCATCAATCATCAGTTATGTGGTAGAAAGTGGGTTTTGAAGATATCTTTATAAATTGTTTTCTTGGGAGTTGCTTTTTAGTAATATATGTGTTTTCTACCTGGATGGTGTGATAGGCAAGTTTTAGATCTGTGGTCTTGTACACATATAAAACTGTAAGAAGTCCTCTCTTCCTTTATGTACTTGGACCTGAGTGGATTTTTTGATGTACATGGGTATAGAGCCTTCAGGCCTCTTCCTTTTGATTGGTTGGCGCCCAACGGCCCGGCCGCGCCCGGCCCCACAGCGCGGCCTCCCCTCCTCCTTCTCCTTCCTCGCTTCCCTTTCCCCGTCTGGGCGACGGGGAGCGGCGCTCCCGCCTCTCGGCGGGGCGGGCAGCGCAGGCCGCGGCCCCTCCGCGGGCCCCCGGCCGGCGGATTAGGAAAGACGCCACACGGCGGTGGCGGCGGCCCCCTCCCGCCGCCATGGCCGGCCGGCCCCTCCCGCCAGGCGCCGCGGCGCTTACCTCCAGGTCGCGGCCTTTGTTCTTGAAGTTCTTCAGCCGCTGGTTGTCCAGTTTCTCGTTGTCGGCCATGGCGGGGAGGGGAAGGGGGGAGGGGGGGGGGAAGGGGGGGCGGGGCGTGAGGTGGGGGGGGGCGGGGCGGGGGCGGGGGGGCCCGGGGGGGGGGGGGGGGTCCCGAGAGGGCCCGAGGGGTCCCGGGGGCTCCAAAGGAGGCGGTTCCGCGGTGCGGGCCGCGGGGAGCGGAAGCGGCGCGTTCCCAGAGTGCACCGCGGCGGCGGCGGCGGCGGCGGGGCAACGCTTCCGGCCGGGCTGCCAGCACTTCCGGCAGGCTTCACTCACTTCCGGCGGATATGCAATCACTTCCGGTTGGGTTGCCAGCACTTCCGGCCGGGCTGCCAGCACTTCCGGTAGGCTTCAACCACTTCCGGCAGAGCCGGCAGCACTTCCGGTAGGCCTCACTCACTTAATCTCTAGGAACCTAGAGTTCAGCAGATCCACCATCTGCCATATGATGGACATGTTTCTTGTTATTTATACCTGTTTATTCACCTAAATACTTAAGAATACTATGTCACTTGAGAAGAGGGGGTATTTGAAAGACACTTCATGATTTTGTTTTCTGTTCATGAGAAGAATTTATTATACCATCAGGGTAAACCTTTAGCTTTGCTTTTTTGGGGGCTTCTTCTTTTGTTTTGTTTTGTAGGATATTTCAGAAATATCTTTCCTCATATCTTAAGCCACATCACTGGCTAACTGCATGAGCACTTCACTGTGTAATTCTGTATTTTATGTTTAGAATTGCCTTCTCTGTTATATAAGTAAATTATTGTGTAGTTGTTGTATAAAAGAAAGTGGGTCAAAAGATGAAAGCTTCAGGCCAGAGCCTGGATCAGTTCCAGCAACACTGCTCTTAGCTCTGATTTCTCCTGAAGTTCTTTCCTCTGTTCGTTTTTGGCACCATTTCAAACACAAAGAAATAGATGTGAAAGTTCTGTGTTTTGTAGAAATCTCATTTATAGGGTATCCATAGGGTATATATTTGTGTCTCTACATGTTCTCTCCTATAATTTTTAATTATTCAGCCTAAGACTATCTAAGTACACTGGTTTCAAATATCAGCAAGACCAGCTCACTATGTTATCTTGCATTTCTAGTAGACTTTTCTTCATTTATAGCCTAAGGGTGATTTCTACGACTGTTAGCCCTGCAGTTTTGTCCTAAGACCTGAAAAACAAATGACGCTCTTACCTAATGCCTTGAAATCAGGGATTAATGGACAATAATGTGCTGGTGATGCATTAGATTAAAAAAAAGTGATACAGGGTAGTTTTGAATAGCTGCTTTTTGTCGGGAACATTAGCAAAAATAAAATGTATTAAATCTCCAAAACTGGGGAGAAGTATTATTTTTAGTATGTTCCACTAGTTATTCTGACTATATTTTCTACAGTAAAATAAAGAGTAAAACTACAAAGTTGACTTATTTTATTAAGAAAGACAGTTTATCTAATGCTACGGAATTAGTTAGTCAAACAGTAGCTGTCCCTCCAGCCCTGTCACCTTCCAGCTTGCAGGAGAGTCCCAGCCACTGCTCCAGCCACGCTCTGCACTCGGCCATGTCAAGGTGAGTGGAGTTCAGGCCGCGGAGGTAACAAGCCTGTGGAGCAGGGGAGAGGGGAAAAAAACCCACTATGGACACGGCCACGTGACACTGGGTCACACGAGCCACGGGTGGGAGGGGGGGGAGGGTCACATGAAGCGACCTGTCCCCCCCCAGCAGTGCCCCAGTGCGGTCCCAGCACGGGAACCGGGCGCAGAAAACACCCAAGAGGCAGCAAAACCGCCCGGCAGTGGGGTCTGGAGGAAGGGGCCGTGCCCCAGCAACTGGGAGCGACCCAGCTCCCCGTACTGCAGCGGTAGGGCCGGATGGGGAAAAGCACCTCAGCCAGACCCACTACATGGGGGCTCTTGGGGCACCTACTAGGTGGGGGGGAGGGGGCGTAGTCATAGGCCAGACTACAATTTCCAGCGGCCCCTGAAACATTTTGCGCGTGCGCACGGCCCTTGCTCAGCCGCCATCCGCCGTAGGGGTGTGTGTGTGCGGGAAGGGGGTGAGGAGGAGGAGGTGGGAGTTGAGAGTTTAGCTGTTGTTGTCGTTGTCATCTTGGAATAATGCTTCCTATATCCCCCGTAGTTTCGTTCCCATATGGTAAGTAACTGCACTCGCGGTTTAAGTGTGTCCGCCGGGGGGGGATAATGTATAATTATTTCACTTGGGTTTTCTTAATGAGGGCTGTGTGAAGGAACACAGAGAAACACACATTGATTTCACATGCTATGTAACCCCTGTGAAGCCTTAAATACCTTTTGAAGTGATACTTATAAATAATTAGCACTACTACTGTATAAAATTATTAACAGGGATTTATTTTATTTTATTTTTTCTCTTTAAACAGTTACAGCCAAAGAGATACAGAAATATTTTTGTGCTTATAAACCCAAAACAGCTCTGTGATTGTCTTAAGGGTGGAAGGGAATGAAATGCTGCTTTTTTCTTCATCACTTTCACCATCTGTAACATCCATAACTGGACAAGGAAAAGAGAAATAAAACTAACAGATAACAGTTAAGAAAAGAGAGTCAGAATCCTCAGGCTGAAGAAAATGAAAACAAAATAAAGAGGACTGCAGGTTTCACTGCTTTGTTTATACATGATTATCTGGAAGGGAGAATTTTAATTTAAAAACTGTTGATAACTTTCCTGGCTAGATGGTAGTTCTGGTGGAAAACATTATAATTACCCTGTTTAACTAGAATGAAGTTAGCAACAGCTCTTGAATGGATACAGTATTTTTCATGGTATTTTTCTGAGCTAGCTTTCATTGTGGGTTGATGTAGAGTCTATTAAAGTAAAACTGTACATTAATATTTTTTATTTTACTTGAAACCAAATAATTTCTTCATTAATCCCTCAATTCCCTTTGACCCCCTGACGCCCCCCACCCATTGGGTGCCCCCCCATCCCCCACGTTGACAGGAGGTCTCTGGGTGCCCACGTTGCACCCTTGGGTGCTGAGGGTGCTGGGAGTGTTGGGGGGTTCCCCAATCCCCGGGTTGCCACCACCACCCACGTCTCCCCTGCTCCCAAGTCTTCCCTTGTCCCTCAATTCCCTTTGACCCCCAGACACCCCCCACCCATTGGGTGCCCCCCCATCCCCCACCTTGACAGGGGGGCTCTGGGTGCCCACGTTGCACCCTTGGGTGCTGAGGGTGCTGGGGGGTTCCCCTATCTCCCAGTTGCCACCACCACCCACGTCTCCCCTGCCCACAGATAACATGTCTCTCACTGAGCTCAAGATGACTTCTGAATTCTGTGTTATTTACTGTAGGTTTGTCCACTGAAAAGACCTGCTTGTATTTCAGGCAGTTTGGATCACATCCTGTAGGAATACAGAAATTGCTTTTAACCTCTGAGTTCTTCAATTTATGTTTTACTCAGTAGCCCAACAGATATAATGCCAATATTACTAATAGTAGGATGTTTTAATCTACATTACTCATAAAATTCTTTTATGTAATAAGTGCAATTATTTTTTCCTCTTCTAAGAACTTGACATATTTTTAAAGAAATAAAATATTATCTAGGGAATTATCCAGAAATTTGAAGCTGTAAATATTACTAACTACTTTTCCTTTCCTACGTTTGGGATGAAACGAGAGGATGTTTTCACTAGTTTAAATGCACACAAGTGATGCATGCAGCATATGCAAAGCAAATCAATATTTGGACCTTCAAAGCAGATGAAAAGGGATGTGGTAACTTGCTGTTACCTGTAAGGACTCTTCCTGTTGTTCATCTCAACCTAACATGATATCACAGTTTTGATACTTTAAGTCTTCTGTTAAATTTGTTTGAAACTGGCTTATTGCCACAAAAGCTATCAGTGCAGATAAATAGATAAAAGAAGATTGAACAAAAAGAAAGACAGCTTGACTTCATAAACTATTTTGTTCCAGAACCTCAGAACTTAGTGTGAGGTGCCCCAGGGAGTTGCAGGCGTGGCCGGGAGGTAGTGGGCGTGGCCAGAAGCCCTGTGGGCGGGGCCACGAGTGCCCCACACCCCCAAATGACTCGTGATGCTGAAGCTGCTGATGGGCGGGCAGGGCCAATAGGTGATGGGCGGGGCCTGGTGGCTTTGTAGGCGTGGCCAGGCATCTGTGGGCGTGGCCAGGAGGTAGTGGGCGGGGCCTGGAGCCCCGGGGGTGGGGCCACGAGTGCCCCACAGCCGCAATTACTGGCGACGCTGAAGCTGCTGATGGGTGGGTGTGGCCTGGATGCTTTGTGGGCGTGGCCAGGAAGTTGTGGGCGTGGCCTGTACACCTCGTGGGCGTGGCCAGGACAGGGGAAACACAAGGAAAAACTTGTTCCCAGTGAGGGTGCCAGAGCTCTGGAATGGGCTGCCCAGGGAGGTTGTGGAGTCTCCTGCTCTGGAGACATTCTAGACCCACCTGGATCTGTTCCTGGGTGACTTGGTCTGGGTGCCCCTGCTCTGGCAGGGGGGTTGGACTAGATGATCTTCTAGGTGCCTTCAACCCCTGACAGTCTGGGATTGTGTGACAGTCAGAGGGAAAGGCAAGGAAACTCTGTTTACTCAGTGTTGAGTCCTCACCACTGGGCACCAACCCATCACTGTAGTGATTTCAATGGATTCTGAAATCATTGAATCTGAAATGGATTCCAGAAAGTGACCCCAGGGACGAAGAAGCAGGGCAAAGCAGAATAAACTTTCCAAAAAGAGTAAAGATATTTGCAATGTTTTCCTCAGCCTGCCCTAGTTAGGGGACAATACTGTAAAAATGAAGTGAGATGCTGTAGGGGAAAAAGGGAGAATGTGATGGGACAAAGGAAGAAGGTAAGAAGAGGACCAAGTGAGGGGTAAAAGCACTGTGACTGATGAAGAGGAATGGGGGAAGCTGGACTGAAAGAGCAGTCACCATAAGGCTGAGAAAACAGAATCAAGACATCCTTGCATCATGCAGAGATCTATTTTTACACCAGTGTCTCTGGGCTGCTATTTCTGGCTGGTTTTAACCAGCATTTCTCCCCTGAAGCTGCAAGATGAGACCCTGGTGTAATTGTGGCAAATGGAAGTCCATGAGGATTCTCTGGATAATATTTAGTCTCTAAATCGTGCAAGTGTCCAGAGAATCAAAATATCCTTGATTCTTAAAGCAACTTTTTCCTGCTGTCCCAACTTCTTGCTGCTGCCCACTTTGGGTGTCTTCACAGCAGCTTTGGTCACTCTTTGGACTGAGTAATTTTGATTTTTTAATCAGTGAAGGGCCAGTGATCTGTAGAGATCCGTAAGCACCATAAAATCCAGTCTCCTACCTGCATATGTTGGAAAAAAAAAGATCTTGGGAGCTAGAAAAAGTGGATGAAGTTTAAATGATCAGCTGATTTTTTGGGTGCTCGACGGCGACGACCCGTAAAATGGCAATGCCTGTTAAAGGGGCAACACCTCATAAAGCGACCACCCGCCGTTAAATGGGCAACGCCCCTTCCGGGTGGGCCCCTCCCCCTCGCAGGGTTACAGCGGCCGTGATGAGGTGGCGATGACGTCGCGGTGACGTCAGGGGCGGGGGCCCGACGGGGAAGGGCTGGGCTGGCGGGGAAAGGTCAGCAAGGGGTGGAGCTCCAGGGCCCCCCAGATCCCCTCCCAGCGCCTCCCAGTGCCCACCAGTAACTCCCAGTGCCCCCCAGATCCCTGCCCAGTGCCTCCCAGTGCCCACCAGTATCTCCCAGTGCCACCAAATCCCCACCCAGTGCCCCTCTTACCCTAGTTTTGCCACTAGAAAATGAGAGAAGGTTGCACATAAAAGAGGTATGTACCTCTGGGAAGGAGTCTGAGTTATGGAGTATCAGAGAAGTTCAAATAACACTATATACTACTGTTAAGTGTTTTCCAGAGACTGAATCAAGGCATTTTAATCTAAATTTTAACTTCCAATAACATGGAACATCCTAAGCCAGACAAAGTGGTCACTCCCAAGAGAGTACTCATGGAAATATCATTTGGTTTGTGAACATCCTCTCAATATTGTATCAAAGTGGGTATTTTGAATATATTCCAGTATAATAAAACCACAATTCAAGGGAAAATTGAGATTCAACATCCTATTTGTTGAAATAACGTGCCCCCCCTATATTTCAAAGGCCAAGAAGGGGGGTGCAGCCCCCTTTTCCCCACATCCTCCCTGGGGGCTGCTGACCTCGGCAGGCTGGGGGGGGATCAGCAAGCCCCCCAACCTCCTCAGGCAGCTCCCCCTCCCCGTTCCATCCCAGTCATCTCCAGTCAGGCACTGGGACCTCCTCCTCTAGGCCAGGTGGTGCCCCAACCTGCAGCGAGAGGCAGCGGCGGCGAGATTTTGGGGGGGGTGGGGGTGTAAAATCATTTTATCCCGAGTATTGGGGAGAGAAGAGGGGGGTGGGGAGAGGAACGGAGCGAGAAGGGGAAGTTTAATCCGATAGTCCCATTAAACTGCCATGCCGCGCGACGGGGCTCCCCTCGGGGCTCCCGCACGGCTCACTGCGGGGCTCCCCTCGGGGCTCCCTGTGGGGCTCTGGGCTCCCCTCAGGGCTCCCACAGGGCCCTGAGCTCCCCTCAGAACTCCCTGCGGGATTCCCACAGGGATCCTCTCCAGGTTCGCCGTGGGGCTCCAGGCTCACTGCAGGGCTGCCTGTGGGGTTACCCTCGGGGCTCCTTGCAGGGCTTTCCAAAGGACTCCCCTGGGGCCTCCCCTCGCGGCTACCCACAGAACTCCCCTCAGGACTCCCCACAACGCTGCCCTCAGGCCTGTGGCAGGGACCGGTCCACGGGGCCCCGGACCCCTCTGATAAGAGGTGTTAAGCCATCAATTCACAGGCTTAAAACATGCTGACTTTAGAATGGATACACATATTCCTCATGCAGGTAATATTTTTCAGATTAGGAGATCTCATCAAGTTTCCAGGCCCTATGCACCTGGGTAACATCAATGGGCCAATGCATAATGACTAATTTTGGATTAACTCTGTATCTGGGTTTTATCCAGGAACACCTTCTTTGTAACTGTGTGCTTAAGCTACCCCAAAGCCAAGGAACAAGCACAATTCCTTTTGCATTCCAGCAAAATGGATGTCTCTCTGGGCTTTTTCTTTTTGTCTTTTTCATCCTCTATTTTTTCTTTTTCTTTTCCTTTTTCCTTTTTTCCCTCTCTTTTTCGTTTTATTGAAGGCTGGAATAAATCTCAAAGTATTTAATTATAACCAACCTAAGCTTGCAGAGTAATCAATACAGAAATACAAAAGCATAAGAGCCTTTACTTTGAGGCAAGATATTGTCAAATTTTAGTTTGTGTACTACACTTTAGCTTTGTGGAGTTTATTTAGCAAAACATCTGTCTCTCAACTAGTCAATTCCTTTATCTGTACTCAATGAAAATGTTCTGTTACCTCAGTCTAGTGATACTTTTGTCTAGCTGCTTGGACTTGCTTCATTCACTGTCTTGTCTTTGCCACTAATTATCCTTTGCTAGGTTTGTCTGCATGTTAATCACTTCATCTTCCTGACCAATTCACTTTATTTATTTCCTGCTTGTTTCCACATATCTAACCTGTCAGCAATAAATCAAACATCATTTAGAGAGAATGGAGGTGTTCAAGAAGTCATGAAGCCTTTAATTTCTTCTTTTAATTTGATTTTTTTATTTATTTTAATCTTGTGGTTTGAAAGGAAGACAAGGTGTCTAGCACAGACCAGGATACTTTAACTTCCAGAGCTGTGTTCTGTGTGCAGAATTGCAAATTTCCCATTGTTTTGGTGCTGAGCTCTCTGAGTTTCCTATGGGAACAGCTGAGAAGTCTGTCACTGCTCTTAAACTGGGATGAGAGAATTTTAGCCTTGCAGAATAAACACATTTTCCTTGAGCTCCCTTGGCTGAGGAGCGTCAGCAGCCTCCAGCGCAGGGGATCCTGGCACAGCTGCTGACACCTGATCCTCCCATTTATAGCCAGTAACAGAGGACTGGGGCCAGCTCAGCCATGCTGGGCTGGATGGGAGGCTGGGCAGCTGTCCCTGCTGAGGGGGACAGGGCTCAAGAGACCCTCCCCAGAGTGCAGGACCAAGGACAGGCAGTTGTGGGCAGGAAGCTCTGCTTAGCACAAGGCTCCATCCTCATCCCTGGCATCCAGAGGCAGGGTTAGACCCTCAGATACCCCCGTGCAGTGCTGGGGGCACAGCAGCAGAGATTCCCCCGCCCCTCTGGCAGGGTGATGCCACCTCCACCCCCAGCTGTGTTTTGTTTTAGAGCATTCAAGCATTTCAGGAACTCTTTTCAAATCACTGATGCTATGGTTCTGTCCTACTTTCAGTTTTCTAGTGAGCAGCTAAGGGCAGCTTATGTTTTCTACCGCCAGAGCACACCAGGTTTCCTCACCCAAAATTAAGCTACAGGTATGTGATGTGCAGCTATTGCTGCATCCCTGATGAAACAGGACAATAAAAAATTGCAGAAATATTCTAACAAGAAGTGATAGTTTGAGTTCCCTACCCCATTAACCTACTTCTATTCAAAAGTCGACCTTCTATGCTCGTGCTATCTTCAGTTTTCTATCTGTACCCCAGTAAGCTTTCAAAGTGTTGGTCAATTGTTACCATATGGAAACGACCATTTCAAACCATTTCTTTTTCAGCTTTACAAAACATGTTAATGCAGTATAAAATACTACATCTAAATTGTCAGTGTCATTTTTGTTCTGACAGGAACAGGTCTTTTCAAAGCAGATGTTTTGCCAATGTTTCCTTAAAATGCCTAATGATGTTTATGGATTTGTCTAAACTTTTCCAATACCTTGGATCTCCACATCTCTGCCTCTTTAGCTAACAAGACTTCCTGCACAGTTCCAACTCACTTTATCCTGGATTTTGTGATCGCATTTGTAAACTGAAATCAGATTTAGTATAGGTGGGATGTGATCCATTAACAGCTTTCTGAGTTAGGAGGAATACTTTAAGCCACTTGTTTTTTTTCATTAACACAGCTTTTAAGTCTATTCCTCATAGACAATATAAAGGACACTCAAAATGAGTTAGGAACTGGGCAGTGACTAGTGGTGTTGTGTAAATCTTATCCTCTCTGAGGTCAAACTCTGCTCTTAATCATGTGCGTATGACCATCATTCTTCATAACTGCTGCTTTTCTTAATCAAAGCATCTGCACTGGAGCTGGGCATGAATTTTTTCTTTAGTATGATGTAAATTTTAAAACGTTAAAAAAAGGGTTTGGTAGGGGTGAAGAAAATAATTATGCAGTGATTAAAGTGGAAGAAATAGGATTCATGCAAATGAACTGCAGCCAATTACTTCAGGGAGCAGATGCTGGTCAGCTTCTTGTCAATCACATCACAATCGATCCAAAGTAATAATATTTAAATAGAAGTGGTGCAGCATCCACCAAAAATGCACGAGAAAAAGCAACACTGTTTCAAAAGTTACTCAGTATATTCAATTTAATCCCTGTTGTATTTTCCCTGGTAACTTTGGTTTCACACCACATGAGGTCAGTCTCTCACTGCTCCATAGGGAAGTAAAGCTTCAGATCTTCTTTCTTCTGCACACACAATTTAGCTTTAGCTCACAATCATTTGTATGTCTCAAATGCAGTGGAATAAGGAGGATGGCAAAGACAGGCATCTGTGTGTTTGCAGTTTAAACTAGTTTTGAGGGAAATTTCCCTGCGCATGCGTTGAAGAAGAGTAGCCCAGGTCACGTGAAGAAGGGGCTGACTTCCTCCACCCTGATCACGTGGTGCTGTGGTAGGCAAAAGGACTGGTGGATGGGTACGAGTTGGTGCTGTGTGAGGGGTAAGGGAGGAATGGTAGGTGAGCTTATCACGTGGTGAGGGAGGGGCCTCGCGCGGCGCGTGGAAGAGAGGGAGACGCGCGTGAGGTGGGGCGGTCACGTGGCGGTAGGCGCTGCTGCTTTGTGAGCACATTTGGCAGGTATTGCGCGCGGGGGGGGGGGGAGGGTCGTATGCGCCCTTCCGTAGGGTGCGGGAGAAGGGGGGGGTGCGTCCCGCCCTCTCACTGTTCAGCATTCATCAGTCTATTTTGGAAACCCAAAGAAGAAATAGTATAAAGGATTGCCCTACAAGCTACAAAATTTGGCATTTTCTCATTTTAGAACTCCTGTGATCCACACTTTTGCTGCAGACAGATTAAAGACAGGCCAATGAACAGTAAGCAGTATAGCATGCAAGCAAAGGTTTATGGTAACTTTATGCACAAATGACTTCATGTAGGTCTGTAAGCACTAGCCCCTTAAACTGTAATTGTTTAATGTTTGAATTATCAAAAATAATAAAATATAGATCAGTTTTATTTCATTCAAGAGCTTTAAGAGAGGCTTGTGCCATCACAACAGAAAAATGTGTTCTATCCAATACCAGTAGTCTAGTGATGGCAGGTAAAAATGGAGATAAGAGTGTATTTTCTCTCTGCAGTGATTAGACCTACCTATTCCTTTAAGAGGTGACTTTTAAGTTATCAAAGTGCTAAGAGGCAGTGAACTGAGATGTTTGGTTTGGCTTAACTGCCAGAATCTCAATGTTGCTTTCTTCCCTCAGACTTGATGTCTTTTTCCATTTCAAGTTCTTCATCATTGTCCTCCTGCCTTTCCCTTAATTTCCCCACCTTGATTTTTCAAATTACAGAACTCCATGAAACAGATAAAAAGTAGAAAGAGAAGCAGGTTCTGGAAATTCATGTCCTCCTAGTGTGATTCTTACCCTGATTGTTGAGCCCTTATCTGGTGTCCGTGTGTCCATCCGTGTGTCCATCCCGTGTCTCTGTTCACGCGTCTCCACGTGTCTGTCCGTGTGTCTGTCCGTGTGTCTGCCGTGGTGTCGGTCTGCCCACCCGTCTGTCCATCCGTGTGTCCGTCCGCGTGTCCATCCGTGTGCTCACGTGTCCACCTGTGTGTCCGTCTGGTGTCTGTGTGTCCGGCCGTGTGTCCCTGTGTCCATCTGTGGGTCCATGTGTTTGTCCACGTGTCCGGCGTCCATCTGTGTGTCCGTCTGTGTGTCCGTCTGGTGTCCGTGTGTCCATCCGTGTGTCCATCCCGTGTCTCTGTTCGTGCATCTCCACGTGTCTGTCCGTGTGTCTCAAAATGCAAGGTCTTCACTAAGCCTACACAAGTTTGGGAATGCAGAAGGCCTGTAAAATACTTTGAAATGTTGAATACAGCCCATGAGATGAGCTCCTGGTTTGACCTGTCACTCTTTGCTTGAGTCTAAGCTGTACAATTCACAGAAGGCAAGTTCAGTTCAGAACTGACTGGGCCACATTTGAGTCCAGTTATGCAGCCAGCTAGTTTCTTTCATATCAGCCTAAAATCTGCAATCTCAAATAGAAATACACTCATGAAGAGGAAAAAAATGTCACAATTTCACTACCTTCTGAAGTACAAAGCTTTGTTCTTCTGAGGGCAAGAAATGCCAAAACATACTTGCAAGATACTATTAAGGACAGAGTTCACCTTAGACCCCAGACACTGAAGATGAGAGCTTAAACCTTGTGATCCTTCAGTTTTATAGTGAATATGATGCATATGAAATATATCACCTCGCTGGTCAATTTAGGGTTACCTGTCCTCTGTGCTTCTCCTTACAGGTGCAGCCTTGCACCCCCAACACAGCACACAAGATTTAGCAGTGGCCTTGGACTGACTACACAGGAGAGACTATAAGCAAGAGTCTTTCTGCATACCAATCCTTGGTATGAAGAAAACTATAAATAGCATGCTTTACCACTGCTAGAAGCAGACACTGTCTGTGAAAATGTCATTAACTTCAAAAAGTGCAGCTACTTAGCTGAAAAGTAGTGAAAGAACAACTAAGCTGCTGTACACCATCTTTTCAACATGGAATACACAATTGTTTTTCTAATTCTAAAAAAGAATAGTTGGTTGCTACAGATTTCGTCAGCTAAGGCAGACCCTCTAATCTTGTTGTTGGGGAAGATTTGTTTACTGGAACAGTCAATTAATTTGGCATTTGATTCAACATGAGTTTCTATTTTGTAAAAATTTGGTGATGATCATAGGAGAGTGATTTTTTTCATTATTGTTTGTTTGTTTGTTTGTTTTGAGCTTGAAGAGGCTGGAGGAATAGGAAGGTCATCCTAGCTCAGTCAAATGAAGGGCAGGACTGACTCCACTGGAGACCTTTAGAAAAAACAGCAAGCCAGCCCATCACACTGCTCTCCAATTAAACTGGAAGTGAAAATTCACTGACCCCCAACAGGTTTTTGGATTGCAAACCAAGTTTGATTTAAATTCTGAAAAAAATAAAAATAAAAATTAAGTGAGACAACTTGGCAACAAAGGCATGTCAAATTTCTCTGAGAGCAGAGCACACAAGCCTTGCAGATCTCTGTCAGTGATAAGAGCTGTGTTTTCATTGAGTGGCCAATCAAAGAGCATTTGCAGTATCATTTCCAAGAACCAATGACTGCAAACACAGGAGGATTTTTCAAATTACCTCTGGCCTTACCAAGAACTGATTTTTGTTTGTGTGTTTGCTTTGAAAACTAGACAGGGCAGTTCAGCTTACCCATCTCACCCAGGATTTCATGTTACTGCTTGTAGGGAACCAAGAGAGGGGGTTATGATAAATGGGGATGAATGGAACCATTATCTGCCTGAAACGGTGGGGATCCTGAAAGCAGAAGTTACTCCTGAAAATACAATCTTGCTACTAAATATGAAAATTCTGAGTAGACAGGAACCTACTGCAACACTGTGTACATGGAGCTTGATGGAAAGAACTTGAGAACATCCCTAGGATATGTTTTCATACACAAATTATTGTGAGCAGGTATATGCCAGCAAAGTAAATTCCCTGCAGTAAAAAGAAATAGGGAATACAAGGACCCATATTTCAGATTCACATAAAAAGCAGTGGAAGTCAAATAGTCTGTGGAAGTCAAATGGCCTTTTCTTGTTAATTGTGATGGTAACTAAAATATTTTCTACATGATTGTTCACAAGAACCCCTATGTACACAAGTCCCAAAGAAGCTGTTTTCCATGCAGATCACTGGTCTGGGTTTGACAAGTGAAAGAAATTACTATAAACTCAGGAGGAATTTTTCAACTATCCTAGAGAGGACTCTATAGATCCTACTGCTCTATACTGAAATTTATTGCTGTGAAAAGTGTGCTCTCCTTGAGGCACAGGTTGTCCATTCACTATCTGTTCCTTGCCAGAGCCACTCATAGAGGAGAAGACGTCACGTGCTGTGGATATCCAGCACTGGGAGCGCTGGGGGTGCTGGGGGAACTGGGAGTGCTGGGGGAACTGGGGGTGCTGGGGATACTGGGAGCACTGGGGAAACTGGGGGCACTGTGGGCACCAGGGGAACTGGGGACACTGGGGGACACCAGGAGGACACTGGGGGACACTGGGAGGACACTGGGAGGACACCAGTAAGACACTGGGGGACTCTGGAAGGACACTGGGGGACACTGGGAGGACATTGAAGGACACTGGGAGGACACTGGAGTACACTAGGAACATACTGGTGCATACTGGGAGACCACTGGGGACACCCCGGGGGCCACAACGGCCCCGAGAACACCGGGACTGGAAGACACCGGGGTGGGGGATACTAGCTGGAGGCTCTGCTAGGGCTGTCCACATTTATTTTCCAGCTAATCTGCATGCATGTGCAAACTTTATTAATAGAAACACAGGGCTGAGCATCCTTTTGAATTAAAGATCCTACTATGCTATTAATGGTAGTCATATAATGACTTTTAAGTACTCAGTACTTGTGCTCAATATTTGAGGTGAAAAATTAAAATTCATTTTGATTCAGCATGAGCTTTGTAAAGAAAATTTTTATAAAATCTGCATATAAAGAAAGAAATCAAAGATACTTTTTCTCCCCTCTAATAAGTTTCCCAGAAGATTGTCCCAAATAGTAGACTATAATGAAGAAAAAAAAAAGTCAGAAAGTTCAAACTTATACACCAGTAATGACCTAGATGCAAGTCAATACACCTCTAAATGTGACCGTTGCATTTATTCCTTGCATTATTTGTTTTCAGCAGTTGTACTGATACGGACTTAAATGTACATTTAGAAATTATTATGTGATAGATCTGCAATTCAGATGGCTACCTACTTGGAGAATTTAAGGTTATTTAATTTGTGTGTAAGATTTAAACTTCCAACATCAAGTAAACACATTTCACAGTGCAGTCAAAGATAGCATAAGGGCAACACTTTTTAGTGTATTTTAAACCCATGTCTGCTCTTGAAGTGCTTTGTCACTTGAAACATCAGCCATCTGCCAATAAGCTTCACTGTGCAGGGAAGATGATCTATGCAACCATTCTTAATTTTCCTGGATGATGTATTACAAAAATGTAAATTATTACTAATTTCTCAACATAGGTCTGGATTTTTTTTTTTTTATTTAAGTGTTTTAAAAAGAGTAGAAAATTAGTAGGCCAGACCATAACCATACTGAAAAGTTTAACATTTCTAGAAACAAAGAAGTAGCACTGATTCAAGTGTTAAGTGTATATTTTGTAGCTGAAATAGGTGCTTTTCAAAGTAACAGAAGTTCATAGAGAATAGAAGTTGAGAGAAAACTTTATCTGAAAGCAGTGTGTTCTAGGATCTGCAGTACTTTATGCTGAGCTTTCTTAAAAATACTGCATAATTCAAGAATCTTTTCAGGTCTACTGTCTGGCTAGGGTAACAGACCAAGACCTAGGTACAAAATGGTGCAGAAAATAAGGGAAAATTTTTCACAATGTGAATTAGGGATTCATGTGTAACTCCAAGTCCTTAAAAGGCCAAGTGAGAGGCTCATTTTCCTGTCACAATCACCACCCCAAGGGCAGTATTCTGCAGTCTACAGGTGGAGACTTGACACTCTCTTTATTTGTGTTACCACTTGGAAACAGGCTTTGTCTAGGCATTGCTTTCTTACACGGCTCTTGATTGTGAGGTGTTGGTCTTGATTTTAATAGATTCCTTTTTTAAATGTTCATAAATGGGCACTTATGTTTCAAGCATAGAATTGGGGCTCGTGACAAAGGTCAAATAATTAACTGGGACAGAGGGAAATGTAGGAAGAGATTAAAAAATGCAGGACAGTTGGTGAGGTGAGGAGACAAACAAAACTGTTCCTTAGATTGCAAAGGTTTTACAAAGGGCCCTGCATTAGGTGTGCTGGGGCTATGCATAGAAGTGTAAAGAAAGCACTGCCAAATAAATAAGAAAACTGTAGAATGTGAACACTGGGGGAGTTGCAAGTTGTATTAATTAAACTTGCTGAAGTAAAGATGAGAATGTTGAGGCCACATCCTAAAATGCAGAAATTTTTGGTTGAATATGTGAATACTTAAATGCATTGTCACCTAGAATAAAATGTAAATACTCATCACAGAACAACAGGAATTTCTCCTAAAAACTGAGGGTTTCTTACTGAGGAACAACTACAGGATAAAAGGAGCTTGGTATATTAAGTGAGAAGAAATATGTAGATGTTGGACACGAATAAGACAACTGTAGTTTTAGGAGGTATCAAATGAGGTATTAGTGGCTTTGAGCATGAGACTTTCTGGAATGCTGCAAACACGGAAGACCAGATTGCACAAGAAAGATTAATTCCAATGGAAAACAAGTGGGGAGAAGTGCTGTGCTCTCTATTATTAGATTTCATCAATTCAGTTTAATGATAAGGCAAAGGAAATTGAGCCTGTTGAGGCAAGGAAAACAAGCCAGTAGGGATCAGCCTCTGACGGAAGAGGGAAGTGTAGATGAGAAAGAGTGTCCTGGGCTCTGCCCTTGTCTCCATCCCTGATGCTTGGTCTTCTCAGTGCTCCTTAAGCTCTCAGAAGTGCTGAGGAATGCCATGTATGATAGAACAGACACAAACTGCCATGAGCCTTTTTCTTCCTGAAGTGATCTGTATGTGTGGGCATCTTTTTTTTGCCTTTTCCTTCCCATTCTTTGGAAAGGATTTGTTTGGTTGGGTTTTTTTCTCTTGTTCCATCTTAGTTTTAATCTTTCTCGTACTTTAAGTGTTCTCTTTTCATTTCCTCCTTTCCCTCTTTTTGCCCCTTTTCCTTTGAAGGATGCTTTTTCTTATTGATTAAGTCTCTGTTTTTAATTAAAGAATTGTGCCTCAGTAGAAAGTTTCTGTTCTCCATACCAAAAAAAAAAAAAAAAAAAAAGTAGTCCTGGAAATCTTTGCATAGAATAAGGCAGAATTAAATCCTCTGAACTGACTTCTAAATAGCTACAATCACAGAAGTTCTTGAAAAGTTATTTCCTTCACCACTTTGCAAAACTTTTATCTTCAGACCGTAATATATTAGGCTGTCTGCTTTGGAAACAAGAAGCACCTCTTTGGGATAAAGAATCAGACTTTCAATACTTTGAAAGTATATACCTTTAGTACTCTGCAGTTTATGTTCTCCCTCTGGAGAAATCTGACTTTGTGATTGCACATTAAAGAGTGAACTTTGCCATCGAACTTTGTTAAGTTGCACTTGCACAAATTTATATTAAGAATCACTTTTGCTAATACCTTTGACAGTGATTCTTGAGGGGATCTAAATCACTTACCCACAATATCAGCATACTTTTCATGCTGTCTCCTTGCTTTCTCCTGACTGATATTCTGGGCTAGTAATCTTAGCTCTGTCAGAATAATTTAATGCTGCATCCTTGCTGCACACCTCAGGTTTTGTCTTTGCTGCCATAAAGGGGAACTGGAGGAAGGTTTGGGCACGTACCTTGCAGAACTCATAGTCAGTGCAGGCACAGAGGAGAGTCAGGAAAGAGCAGGTCCATCACCCCTCAACGCAGCCTAAGAACAAAGAACAGGCTTTTTATTTTTCATAGCTGTGGAATGGCTGGAATCTAAGTACTTCTGGGGGCTTATTTTTATTTTGTTCTTTCTTGCTGCTTTTTCTATATGGAAAAAATATAGGTCTGGTTGATTCTGGAGAATCAAGAAAAGTTACTAAAAAAGCCACTTTTGCTCTTCTGTGAGCTTCAACTGAACTTTTGGATGTTAACAGAAGCGTGCATTACAGAATGAAACTGTCTTGGTTTTTGTTTTGTTTTGTTTTTTACATTAAGTAGTAAAAATTTAGTTCACAGGTCCATAGACCTGTTTCCCATTACCTTACTCCCAAACTTAATACATGATTTTCATAGCATCTTGTTCACTGCCACACTTCTCACAGCATGAGCAGTGGGAGCTCCTCAGAGCCAGGGCTGTGCCTGCCTCACATTCTAATCAGCAAATTGTTCACAGTAAGTGGGATCTTTCTGCTGCTGTCTGGAGCCCTTTAAGGGTCTGCGACAGCCAGCACACCTATGACTCAGACTGAACAGGGAGTGACAGTTCAATATCTGTCTGGTGAGCCCCTCACCTCCTCAGACTTCTGCTGAGGCACAGGGAAAACAGGGAAAAAAAATGGAAACCAAAACCATTCTATAACATTTCCACAACTGTGTAGTGGAATGAGTCAGAGTGTATCCTGGAGCTTTCAGCTGACAACAGCAGCAAGAACAACACAAGAGGGGTTGGACTTTGTGATCTTTGGAGGTCCCTGCAAATGCCTAACATTCTGTGATTTGACACTGTCCCACGTGTAGACCTGTCTTTGAATTGGAGAGACATGGATCTGATGAATGGACCTTTTGGTCAATAAGAAATTGGATGGATGGTTGAACTCAAAGAGTTGTAGTCAAGAGTTTGATGTCCAAGTGCAGACCAGTGATGAATGCTGTTCCTCAGTGGAATTTTTTTGTCTACTACTCTGCCTCACCAGCATGCAGAAGGATGTGGAGTCTTTCTGGTAGGAAAATTGAATCCTGGACGGTGATTGAAGCTGGTTTTGACTATGATGAAAACCTAAATGCTTCCTTCCAATGAAGAAAAGCTTCTACAAGTATACTGGAGACAAAAAGAAGCCTAAAGGCAATGTGGGCCTGCTACTGCATGAAGTGGGTGCGCTGGTGACTGAGGACGGAGAGAAGGCTGAGTTACTGAATGCCACCTTTGCCTCGGTTTTTACGTCTAAGGTCAGCTACCAGGAGTCCCAGGTCTCCAAGACCATAGAGGAAGTCTGGAGGGAGGAAGTTATTTCCTCAGTTAAGAGGTTTGGGTTAGTGAGCAGTTGAGTTGATGGACTACAGGCCCATCAGCCTCACCTCCATCCCTGGAAAGGTGATGGAAGAGCTTGTCCTTGATGCCATCTCAAAGCATCTGGAGGAAAGGAGGCTTCTCACACAATAAGTGCACTAAACTGCAGACCAGACATGTAGCTCTAACATACAATTGCAATCACAAACTTAATCAGCATAGCTAAGGTCACCAATCATACCAAAAAGCATCACTTCTGCATAGGTTGAGGAGGATAAACCCATGGATCTATGTCTAAAATTTGGTGTTGAATTCTCACCCCTAAGTTAGGTCATAAACAGGGCTAACATATCTTGTTATGTGCAATTGTGCAAGTGTAGGGGTGGGACTGTGGTCCAGCCATTGTTCCTTGTGGTCAGTGTGTACCAGTTGCACAAACACTGATGACTTCCTTGGTAGCGTCTGTGAGAAGCAGGTATCTTCTGCGATAAGCAGGAGAATAGGAAAGAATAATGATCATCTCAATGTATTTTTGTTTACCTAGCAATGCAAAGTATTATTTTTCTATATTAAAAAAAAAATAAAATTAAAAATATGTTCTGTGCATCTCATTTCATCCTACAAAAACATACTTAATTATTCCAATTCTTGCATCCTCCCAGTCACTATCCTCTGAAATATTTATTGTACAGAGATGATGCAAAAGAGGCGTGAGGGGGTACTAGTGGCAAGTCTTCAGTTGGCATTATGTTTTACAGCTCTCTGAAAGGTATCTTTTATGTGGAACATGAGAAATTAAGTGTTAAATGTGTGTTCCTATGAAACTGTTTTGAAATTCTGGGGTAGGTTTCAGCCCACCATGTGCAAAGTAACAAGAATGCAAGGTGACCTGTTTCATAATCAAAAGAAAACTAATAGAACTTCATTGCTCTTCAAATAGAGATATATAATTTCTAAGCCTCAACAGACAGGTAGGGTACATTTCAAACAGAAATATTTAATGTGTGTCCTCAAGGCCATGTAATACACAATTATGACATTATCTAATTTGGCCCATATTTAATTTGCAGTTTACAACCATATATAAGCTTATCTTTTACTCTAACAAAGTGGACATTTAATCAGCAAATCTAAAAAAGGCCTACATAATGCATACTAATCTCATATCTTTTAAGACAGATTTAATTAACTTTTTGTCCTACAGATGTCAAAAGAAATCTTGTTGATTTCTTAATACTCAGGGAGGTAAACCTATTGCTGCACCCTGGTTGCATTCATCAGGAACACAGCTCCAAGGGGGACAGAGAAGGATCAGTTCCCTGTGCTGCTAGGCAGTTGGAAAGGGTCCTCGAAATGCAAACCAGGCTCTTGGTAAGGGCAGCCCTGGTCATTCTCACAGCCTCGAGATTGCTGTGCTGAGTGCAGCTGTGAGCACGACCATCACGGCTGTGTGAGAGTCTGAGAGGCAGGTCCTCACAAGAAAAAAATAAAAGGGAATTGTTTTGAAATTTATTATTATTTTTTTTATTTTCCCATGGAAATATAAATACATTTTATGGACTTGATACAGGTGGTGCAAAAGGCTTTTGTGACTGTATCCAGTAACACCTTCATAGACAACCCGTTAAGTACAGATTAGATGTGTGGGCAGTCAGTAGCATTGGAATTTGGCTGAACTTCCCCGCTCAAAGGATTGGGATCAGTGGCACAAAATCCAGCTGGCAATGAGTCAGAGATGATGTACACCAGGGTTGATACTGGGTCCAGTACTGGTATATTGTAATTGTATCTTCATTAGTGACCTGGACAGTGGGTGGCCTCAGCAGGTCTGCAGATTATACAGATTTCAGAGGAGTGGCGGATACTTTAGATTGTACATGCTGTCAGGCAGAGGAACCTCCAAAGATTGGAGAAATGGGCTGAGCAGCATCTCAAATTTCTAGGGATCTTGAGTAGAGTCCAGCAGTCTACATTCATATAAATATTTCCAATTAAGATTATTTGCAATGCAGTCAAAAGTCAGCTGAGAGCAGAGAAGATGAGCAAATATGAAGCAATTCACTCTGGTCTCAGTGGGTAATTTATAACAAGCAGAATGCAATATGAATAGGTATAGACAGCTTTTATTAGATGTTAATCTTTGTTACTTTGCCTTCTCACCTGTTTTCCCCAAACCCTTTCCCTTGCTGGTTCTTCTGCCTTTTCCTTTTCATCTATAATCCTTTAATTGCAAAGGACTTATTTAATATCAGGACCGAAGGGTCTTCTTCCCTTATATGAATACATGAATAATTTAGCCAAAAAACCCAGCAGCTAAAAAAACAAAGGTTATTTGCCATCATTACATGAGTGTGGGAAGTCAGAGATAGCTGACCACGTGTTTAGAAAACACTCTGATTCTGTTTTCATGGCAAGCCTGATAATTCCTTATTGTTCTTGACATCCTAGTGCTTTACAGCATTTTGTACATGAGGCAGGTTTTGTTTTGGCTGATCCCAGCCTTCATTCAGGTTCATGTTCTCAGCTGTTATGTACACAGTTGGAATCATTTTCTTGATAACCACTAAGCTTATTTTTTGCCTTAAACATTAACATTGCTGGTTATTCCCCTTTTATGCAGATATCTCTGGGAAAGGAAAACCCCAAACAAAAAGGCCACAGCTGTGCACACCTCCCTCCCAGGTGCAGGTAACTGGACTCATGGTTTTTGGGCTGGGATTAACCCTTGCACCTGGCCCATGACAGACACATCTTGCTGTCCCAATTCTGCTGGACTGCAGGGGTGCTAGGGAGGGTAGTAGTGCAAAGGCTGCTGTATTATGTGTTTGAGGTCTGTTAAATAAACAAATACTGTGTTAACTGGTTACTTTTTCAGAAGAAAAAGATGTCTAAAAGAAATAAAGCAAATCTGCTGGCTTTTTGAGATGATTGCAAAGAAAATGCCCCATAGTTCCTCAAGGAAATAACAAATGGGTTACTAAACAATATGAGATCTAATCTGATATGCATGGAAGAAAAAAATAAAATAAAAAATAAAAAAAAATTCTACTCTTCTAACATTTCACCTAAATTAGGACAGCACAGCAACCCTCAAACAGCTCTGGTCAAGTACTGCAGCCCCTAGGGCTACTACGACCTGATAGCAATGCTAGCAATTACAGAGCCATACACATAAGCTGCCTCAGACCGAAATGAGGTAGGAAAACCGGGAGAGATAAAGCAACAGAAATAAGCCTGGAAAACCTCTCTCTCTCCCTTCCTTGATTTTCTGCTTTGGTTCAGAGATCACCAATCTGAGAAATAAATGTATGTGCAGACAAGCCTATCTATTAGAAGTATGCCTACAGCATACACTTGCAGCTGGCAAGAAAAGAACCTCTAGAAAGAAATGGCCTGAAGAGATGGAATATAATTTGACTAGAGGTGATGACTACTCTTAAGCATCAGATTAAGAAAAGCTAGAGTGACAAATTCATAGTTCTATGACTCACCTCCTGCCTGCCCAAAGTGCATCATTAGAATATTCCATGAAAACAATGATAGCCAATAAACCAATAAAAAAACCTTCATGTAATTGAGCCTCCTGGTTTATGATCTGAATTTCTAAGCAACAAACTTAAAAGAAAGTAAGACATGACTGAGGTGAATAATGAGAGCTCACTACATTGAAGCCTATGGTCACACACAAGAACAAAACCAGATTTTAGCCAAGCATTCCAGTTTAATACAAGAATACATTTCTGTGTAATTTCTACACATCTGAATTTATAATTTTTAAAGTCCTATACTCCAAGAAATATTTTTAATAACCGAAGCTGATCGGGATCTTCAAAGATAGAGTTACAAGAGTACACAACAAAATGTGAGTAAATGGATTTAATTTATTTTCTATAATGAACTGATATTTCTACACCATGATAACATCTAACATACCAGAAGGAGTTTTACAGATAACAATGTAGCAAGGCAATATTTATATATGAACTTACACAGAGATTATCATTTTATTACTTGAGCATTATTATTTGTACCTAGATTAGATGCATTTCTTTTTCTGTGGCTTTCATTCTCAGTGGCTAGTTATTAGGACTAGTTCACCTTGCAGAAGCTTCATGAGCCCATGAGTTGCTGCAAACACCACCTGAACCACTCCAACCACTTCTTTCGCTATCCCCCAAAGTCATTTCAAGCACTCTTAGCTGAATCTCTTACTGCTGTTTGGAAAGGGAACAGTGGAGGGTTTTATGTAAAGCTGCAGCCAAGAGTAGCTTTGCTGGGAGTATAAATTCAGATCAGTTAGAACTACTGCATTCCCCTTTGCTCCCCTCCAACAGATCCAATTCAGGGTCCAATTCAAAGAGCTTAACCAGTAGAAGTGAACAGTAGAGCAATAAATAGAGCTTTTAGCTCCTGATCAAGGCACGAGGTATGAATGGGTACCTGGAAACAATGGCTGTTTTGAGCCTCAATTTTTATCTCTCTCACCCTTCTGAGATAACCAGCAAGGCTTATTCACTTCTGATGTAACCACTTCTCTGGTGACAAGCACGTGAAGGAAAGACACTGTGCACTTTAGGAGGCGTGAATTATCAAAGTTCTTAGAGGGCTGATGTGCAGCACAGAAAGCAACATACCCTACTTCTAGCATTTTGGGAATATGCTTAACATGCAAGTCTGTCATTAGGAGGGCTCTCTTATTAGAATTTTTATTACATTTGCCAGACTTGGATCCTCTTCTTATGAATGCAGCTGCAGTTACTGGTATCCCAGCATGTGAGCAGAAATTTCTGTCTCAGCAGTAAAAACAGAACTGAAAACATATTCCGTTTGGATTGCCTCTGATTGGATCTGATTGGAGCATTAATTAACTCAATTGCCTGCATTTCTTCTTCACCTATTTTTTTTGCCACTGGCTGAAGAATACTGACAGTTTCAATTAGAGACACAAGTTAATCAGAACAAGTGCTGTTAAGATCAGGCACTTTGTCTAGATGTAGAATATGGAACAGCTCATTTTGATATGGTTTTCATCTTCTAATTTTTGCCCCTTCCAGAAATAGTTTCAGGGAGGAAGTAAATTAAGTTTTGAGTGAAATACAGTCCCTGTACTTTTTTTCTTTCCTTTTCCTCTCCTAATTTTGTTCTTCCAGGACATTTCCATGCTGGCACTTGACCTACGCTGAAAATACTAAGGATGAAGGAGTATTTTCTCTCTGGTTTACAGTTTCAGTTCTATAACTTAGGAACATCCCTGCTGCTTTGGGTTTTGAATTTTCCTAAGTGCTCTGACCCAGGAGTTTGATGATGGTGTGGTAGAGATCTTCTGACTATCAGCTTTGCAAATGTTTACCATGAATCGGTTGCATTTCTCAGAGTTAATTTTCTTCCAAAAGATGATTTATTTGGAAATATCTTATATATAGCCCTGAGTGGGATCTCCTGTTATTAGAGCAAATTATCCAATGTTTATTGAAGTTATGGCTGTTTAAAAAAAACCCCAACTATATTGTTAACTCTGGAGGTGGGATTTGCATATCCATGAGGAATTCATCAACAGATAGTGATGCATCCAAGCATAGTACCATGAAGATATATCAAGTATCTCTACAACTGAGGAAGCACTTGAAAGGAAAAGCAGTAAAGCACACAACAAACCATTTTGTGAAAGCAAAGGTGCAATTTGCTTTCCTGCCTTACTAATGGAGAGAACAAGCATGGAGAGCATAGTGGGCATGAGGGAGCCCAAAACCTGAGCAAATAGCCAATGTTAAATATTTAGAAGGGTATCTTCTGGACTGAGAAGCAAGAAGTCTGCCTGCAACTGTGTGACCTATATGAGATGGTGTTTCACAGACTTGTCTTCTGGTAATACCAGTGAAAATTTTACTGATGATACATCATAGTTAGCACTGAGGTGGTCTCATAGGCTTTAAACTCAGTGTTAAGTTACAGAGCAAAAACAGAAAAAAAGGTTAGCTTCGTCTATAATTTTTGTGGCATACTACTGTGGTCTCCTTGTGCAGATCCTTTGGAGCACAATATATCCTCCTTAGTTTCTCTGCATTTAACCTGAATCATAAAGGGATTTGTTTTCCTTAGTTCCATATTCTGTCTGCATTTCTTCAGCACATTTAGTGTAATTCACTATGTTCCTCTTGTGATCTTCTTTTGACAGACTAGTTTAGAAAACAGCTTTTTTTCCTTCTTATTAGTTCTTCAGACTAAATTTATTCCTGGTCCAAAGTTCTTAAAAAAACCGGAAACCAAGTTTGAGAAAAATTTTGTTCATGGTCCCCATTTTGGGAGAAGCATTTTACAGAGCCTTATTTCTAGCAGCTACTCAGCACTGAATACAGATCTTCCAAAGATCAGCTCTCTTCTTTGTTAAACATCAAGTGAGGAATGTTCTTTAGAGGGATCGATTTATTTTATCATTCTAAGAATTTTTTAAAGAAGCAAAAAAAATTGTCATGACAAATTTAGAAGTATCTCAGCTAAAAGTGAATGGAGACCTGCTGCTTTTGTCTTTCTCTGATGATTGCTCCCTGCAGTACAGGGGTTTGTTTTGTTGGTTTGGGGTGGGGTTTTTTTTGTTTGATTTAATTTATATATTTTAAAAATATGTATATATTTTGCTTTATTTTAGTTTTAATGTTCTTAAATGTATTTTATCTTAAACATTATAATTTTTTGCTATTTTTTAGTTATTAATTTTATGTTAATGCACAGAGATTACATTATTTTTCTGTTTCATTTCCATGTGATCCTATGGAAATTGCAAGAGGTGTATAATGCAATAGCTTTTCCTTGCATCCAGAGGTAGGCAAGCAGTTTTTTTAATAGGTTGAGGAAAACTGTTGAAAAAGCAAATAAATTATAATTGAGAAGCAGCTTCCTATATTTCTGGGGGTGAATATAACTCTAGGAAAACCAGAGATGTGCCCAAATT
>WUAM01001799.1:0-35921 GCA_024336885.1 Actenoides hombroni
GATGCATGACACCAGTGGGGAGAGCTTGAAACCAGGGGGGAACCTTGAGATGGCCCCCAAAACCCGGGGGGAGAGCCTGAAACCAGTGGGAGGAGCCTGAAACCAGTGGGAAACCTTGAGGTGGACCCCAAAACCAGTGAGGAGAGCCTGAAACCAGTGAGGAGAGCCTGAAACCAGTGGGAAACCTTGAGATGGACCCCAAAACCAGTGGGGAGAGCCTGAAACCAGTGGGGAGAGCCTGAAACCAGTGGGAAACCTTGAGGTGGACCCCAAAACCAGTGGGGAGAGCTGAAAACAGGGGGGGGGGCCTGAAACCAGAGGGAGAGCATGAGGGGGACGCCCAAGCCGGTGGGGGGGGACCCACGAACGTAGGGACATGAGGACGGGGGTTGGGGGACACAGGACATGAGGACACGGGAACACAGGGACATGGGGACACGGGGACGGGGTATGGGGACACAGGGTCATGGGGACAATGGGAGATGGGAACACAGGGACGTGGGGACACAGGGACATGGGGACAATGGGAGATGAGAACACAGGGACACAGGGACACGGGGACATGGCAGGAGCAGCCGGTGGGGGCTGGCACATGGGATGGGGCCACCAGGGCCACCAGGACCACCAGGGGCCAGGCACGACGGGCCCAGGTGCCCCTTTGTCCTCGGTCCCGCCCAGCCCCCACCCACTCATTAAGGCCCCGAGCCCCTCAGCATATCCAGAGATCTTTCCTGAGTACACTGCATTGATCAGACCCATAAAAGACATCCACACAGCTTAGTGCAAAGTCATATCCCCAGCCACTGCTGGTTTTTCACATCTTCAAAATCCTGTGCCTACAATTAGGAGTAGAACCTGCAGGAATCTGCCTCAGGATGAATATGGTGTCAACTGGATTATGAAACTGAAGGGAGCTTCTCAAGCTTAACTCCAGGAATTTCAATGTATTTTTATTTTCATGTAGTTTTTCTTATTCCTTCTGTGCTGTTTTCTTTCTGGAGTGCCTTAAAATATTCATTTTGTAATAGTTAATGGTTATAGGTTTAAAGCAACATGTAGGTCTTGGTCAGATACAAAATACATTGTCCATATTACAAATTCAGTTTTCATTTAACTATCAAAATTGCTTGTCAGAATTAATATAGCAATGAAGAGATTATGTCCTATCAGATTATGTCCTGTCACTTGTTTCATTCTGGTTAAATCTCATGTGTCATCATTGTTTCCAGCATAAAGCACCAGCAGGTTCCCTGAAGAAGAGCAGAGATGTATAAGCAGATGAGTGGAAGTTAGTTGTCAGCATGCAAGCTGTCAAAGAGCTGGACATCAGAGCCATAGGTTTATGAGACATTGCATCTGCTTTATTTCGAGTATGAAATTGTGCTTACAAGTGGTTTTTGTTCCAGGTTGTAGACTCCAGGCTTTGTTAATCATTTTATTCAAATCTTGCAATGCTTTCTGCAGTGATATCATGCTCAGTCCTTTAGGAAAATACAATTTTGAGAACAATTTTTCTCCCAGAAAATCCAGTCAGTTTCAACTTTTACATATGATTCACCCAACCTATGCTTGGGCACATTTCTGGGAAGGGAAAGCAATTATTCAATACTCACTGTAGTGACACTGTTAGGTGCCTGATTCCATGCAGTTCAGAGGTTCAGGTGTCCTCAGGTTTGGAGCCTCATCTTCCTGACCTTCCTATTCAACAGAGTCAAGTCTGCCCATTTAGGATCTGTAATATTTCTAGATTTGTCACTGGTTTTCTGATGTTTCTAAATAGGACATTATGTTAAACATTTATTTGTGTATGTAAAATGCATGCAGTTACATAGTGGTCTCATAACAAAAATAATTCCCCTGGCTGTTCCTTCAGTAATGTAAATGACTCATTTGTCCAAATCCATTGTGAGATATGCAGAGCAGAAACTATATCACAACATGGTGCTTCATCTCCTCTCATGCCCATACTGATAAACAATGAAAAGTATTTTATTTAAGTCTCTAGTGTAGAATTCAGTCCTCCTATCTCATGCACCCAAACACTGTGTTGGTCCCTAATGAGTTAGCTTTCAAATAAGGATTCTGAAAAAATCAGTGGAGAGATATGTTTTTGTAAGGCACCAGAAAGAAATCTTCGTGAGAAACTCTGAGAGCTGACAACAGACTTAGTACCAAACTGTGGGCGTCACTGTCCTCCTCAATACTGTCATTAAAGCAGGATGTGGGTGGAAGCTTGGAATCACCACTACTGAGAGAAAAGACATGCTATGACAATATCTACATTAAACATTTTCCTGAACTGGTGCTCAACACAACTGGTGTGTTGAGACCACTGGTTTGGATGTGCTACAAGGGTAAGCAGACATCATTTCAGCGAGCCACACACAGGAGGTGATGGTCCCAGCTGCTGACACTCTTGCTTCTCTGTGAAAATGCTCCTGCTCCGCTCCAAAGAGATGTTTGATTTCAGACGGATCTTAATATGTGGCAGGCCCAAGAGTTCTGCATAATCCTGCTTTAAAAAAAAAAAAGCAAAAATCACTTTTACTTAGGAAGAATTTGCTTTTTTTGATTGCCTGGTGATTCTTCAGTATCTAGGTCACTCAGAGGCTACCAGCACTGCTGGAAAAGCTGGGAGTGAGTGATGTGCTGCAGCCTGGGGTCCTCATGAGCAATCAAGGCAAGAAATTGCATCACCAGGGGACAAAAACACTCAGGTGGGTTACAAAAAGCAGCCAAGGTTCTGGTTGCTAGCAGGGAATGCCTGCAGCATGCAGAATGACACCACTGAGGTTCCCATGTGTATGGAAATAGCTGTACCCACTAATGCTGGTGATGTGTCTGCCCTATGCCCCCGTTCACTGATGGGTCCTGTCGCATTGTGGGAAAACATCGACAGTGGAAGGCCGCTGTGTGGAGTCCCCTACAACAAGTCATTGGAGTTGGTGAAGGATGCGGTGAATCCAGTCAGTTTGCAGAATTGAAAGCCATCCAACTAGCCCTAGACATTGCCGAGGAAGCAAAGTGGCCAGGGCTCTATCTCTATACTGATTCCTGGATGGTGGAAAAAGCCCTGTGGGGGTGGTTGCAGCAGTGGAAACAGAGTAACTGGCAGTGCAGAGGCAAACTCATCTGGGCTGTTGGACTGTGGCAAGACATTGCTGGTCAGGTAGAGAACCTGGTGGTGAAGGTGCGCCACGTGGACGTCACCAACTGGAACCTGCCCATGTCCCGCTGGCTCCACACCTGTGAGGAGGGACTGGGAGGGACTGGGAAGGGACTGGGAAGGGACTGGGAGGGACTGGGAAGGGACTGGGAATGGGGATTGAGGGGTTACTGGTTTTAACTGGTGTGGCCGGGCGCCCCCAGACGTGTTCCAGACGGCCCGGCGCCTGGGGACCTTCGCCGCCGTGCTGGGCACCTACGCCGCCAGCGCCCTGCTCCACGTGAGACCCCTCCCCAGTTCCTGGGACCCCCTCCCCAGTTCATGGGACCCCCCCCCCCATTCATGGGACCCCCCCCCAAATCATTGGACCCCCCCCCCCCTCCTTGGACACCCCTTTCACTATACTTACCTTTCTAAAACTTCCAGTACTCTTCTGTTTCCAGTGTTATTCTCTTTCATTTACTTTTATTAAGTATCTCTGATTCAGAGAGTGCTTAATATATTACTGAGGATATCTTTGTATGTCTGCAGAAGCTGCTAACTTTATTCCAATGAAGATGAATGGAGCAAATATCTCAGAAGTCTCTAGAAAAAGGTGGGTGTGTAAGATGTGTGTTCAGGAACTTTTCAGATATTTTACTTAGAATTAACTAGTAATGTTCTCTTCTTTAATTATAGCTATTTTTCTGTGTTATAGTCAGCTATGAAGCAAAAGTGTGTTGCTAATAGACACTTCAAGGAGCAGATACCCGGGTGGGGCTTTTTGCGCGGAGATTTGCGGGGGGGGGGGGAGGGGTTTGGGGGGGAATCTGTGAGGGAAGGGGGGAGGGAGGTTTTTACCCTTAAATTGCTGAGGTAGGGGGAGGGCTTTGGGCGGGAATCTGTGAGGGAAGGGCGGAGAGAGGCTTTTCCCCTAAGAATTGGGGAGGGAGTGGGAGGGCTTTGGGCGGGAATCTGTGAGAAAAGGGTGGAGGGAGGCTTTTACCCTTAGAATTGCTGAGGGAGTTGGAGGGCTTTGGGCGGGAATCTGTGAGGGAAGGGGGGAGGGAGGTTTTTACCCTTAAATTGCTGAGGGAGTGGGAGGGCTTTGGGCGGGAATCTGTGAGAGCAAACTATTCTAGTTATTACAATCTGCTTTTAGCACCTAAATTAAGCTGTAAATGGAAGAAAGAAGATATAATTCTCATTCATTGGTAGTTTATGTTCACATATGCACCACAATTACTGTGTGAGGTCACTGTCATTGTTCCCATAATAATTTTTCACTGCTTTGAGTCCCTTTGAGGCCATCATGTCTAACTTCCTACTCAGAGCAGGTCCCATTAGATCACTAACAAAGTAGTAAAAGAAAGAATAGAAGTTCCAAGACTTGAAACAGATGCTAGTCTTTAAAAATATGAGCTATGTGTTGTCTTGATAGAAACTGCTAACTGTTCTCTTAACAGGAATTAAAACTTAATCATTTCTGGAAAGAGCAATGAAGAAAACCTACAAAGCAATTTCTATTGATTTCCTTATTCAAAGTTGCTGACTAGAGCTCTGCATCCCCTCAAGTAAAGAGAGGGTTGCCATTCTCTGAAAACCTGCATTATATTGCTCTAAATAATCACAGATTGGGTCACAGGTGATCATGCTGCTCACTCTTGATTCTTCACTTGGGTGCCTGAAGTTAGCCAGAGGCGCCTGGGGCCAAAGACCATAACCCTTGCTACATCCAGAATGCTTGAGGCCCATTTTAAGAGACATTAGGAGGCAACTCTGCTTCCAGGTCTACCTTGCAGAATATGTGAGGACAGAGAATTGTCCCCACTACAAAATATGATGAAGAATTGAATGAGACTGATGTGATCACAGCCTGCACACATACACACACTGCTAAATCTTCATGTATGATGGACTTCTCCCCATGCTTCAGGGACTTTTAGTGCTTGAAAGGGTTTCAGGAATAAAACTATGGACAGAGAAGTAAAAGCAGCTACATCTGATATCATTGGTACATTTCAATGAGGCTGACAAATCCCTTTGGCAGAAAATGGCAAGGTACCAGTAGAGCCCATTTTTACCATTCCCCCAAACCAAGGGAGGATCAGCACCCCCCTCAACAATCCTCTACCACCACTGCTTCCTAACAAGTCTCTATCCAACCTTTTCTTCAATAATACAGTAAAATATTCATGTGCGTGTTGTGCAAGTAGTCAAAATGGGCTGTATAAAACATGGGGTAAATCATAAAATAAATGGAGTTTTTCCTTCACGCCGAATTAAATAACTTGTGTTGGGAGCAACACCTGGAGACTAAACTGTTAAAAAGTTTGATGGCCTTTGTTTATCTAGAGATAATGTCCAAGTACTTCTTTAAAGAGATTTGTCCTTTTTAGCTTTGATGGTCCTATAAGATTAATAAATAAATAAAATTTGAGCACAAACCCCCTCAAGTATGAGTAATGTCAGTTGCTCCTTCCTTGCTTTCCTTGCTTGTCAGCTGCAAGCTTGAAATATTTGACCCAAGGTTTTTATTGAAGGGTGATGTAAACTCTGATTATTCTGATTCGTTTATTGGCAAGCATATTTCTCAAGGTTTGATTAAAAAAGCACCACCTGGGATCTCTCAGTGGGAAATACCCCACAGATAGAAACTGGGGGTCTGGAGTGTCTCTTATGAAGAAAGATTGAGAGACATGGGACTATTTAGCCTAGAGAAGACTGAGAGGACACCTTGTCAATGTCTACAAGTATCTAAAGTGTGGGTGAGAGGAGAATGGAGTGGGACTCTTTTCAGTGGTACCCAGTGACAGGACAATGGACAGTGGGCACAAACTGCGTCACATGAAGTTTCATCTAAATCTCCAAAAAACCCCATATTTACTATGAGGGTGACAGAGTACTTTATTTCTGGAATTTTTATGTTCCATTTATTATTCTGTTGGAAACTGAATGTGAGCTGTTTCCTCTGTGTTTTCACTCCACATGAAATTGTCAAGTAGTCCAGCTTCTGCAACACTGTGGCTCTCTGGCATGGTGTTCCTCACCTGGCTGTTCAGCATTACAGTCCAAAGAAGTCAGGCAGGCAGGATGTTTCCAGGAGTCTTCTTGATGGAGCTTCCTCAAGTATGTGTGTTGATTTGATGTAACCTCTGGGTGCTTGTCCCGTGCAGCTTTGTAAAATATAGTTCTGTGGATGGTTCGAAGTACTGCAGTGATCAACTGGATGCATTTAGGTGAGATTTGCCAACAGTGACTCTGAGTCAATTAGAAATTACCAGCTATCTGAGCATTATCTGCTTGCTCAATTTGTGTGTGTTTTGTACATGCTTTCATAAAAGAGAGGAAATTCATCGGAGGGGTAATGTCTTCCCCTTCCCAAAGGGACTCTTCAGTTGCATGACCTGATAGTGTTACACTGCTCATTGCAGAACACTGATCTGCTGTCTCTTGAGCAGCAAGTCTGACCTTTGTTTAGACAAACCATCTGCTTCCTCTGCTTGCTCTCTCTGATCTACAGCCACAAAGGAAAATAAATGGCTAGCAAAACTTCAGAAACTCAGAAACATTTAAGCCTGAATTTGCTGAGGTGCCTGGGATCCCAGCCTCCCCCAGGCTTTCTATAGGGGACAGAGATAGACTGGAACTTTACACAGATTTAATGTGTATCATTCACATTCAGGCTGTTGAGACTTGTCAGGTTATTTCAGGGAACTGACTTCTGTACTTCTCAAGAGTCGAATCCTAACCAGCTATCAAATGGAGTCATCCAAGTATTTACATTATTGGCATTTGTTTTACACCAAATATCAAAAAAGTTGCAATAGACCTGGAAAGATCAGAGTTGATGCTATTCACTCTCTCAAAGTGGGATATTAACAAAATACAGAGATAGGAATTCAATGTGTTTCCAGATATTCCACACGGAATATTCCCCAGGCCTCATGCTGGAATTCAGTAGCATTTTTTTTCGGCCTAGGCCCGCCGCCCCTCGCCGGGCAGGCCGCGGGCAGGCCCCGCTCCCGGCCCATCCCTCCGCGCCGCCGGGGCCGGGCGCTCCCCGGGCGGGACTTACCGTGAGACGCGGCGAGCCGAGCCGGGCCGAGCCGTGCGGAGCGGGGCCGGAACGGCGGCGAGCCGGTGCCTGCGCGGCGCTGGCTGGCGGGCAGGAAGGGAAGGGAGGGCGGGAGGAGGCGGCACCGGCACGTCCGCCGCGTCTGCCGCTCCCCCCGCCCGTTAAAGGCGCGACGGCACCGCCGCTGCTTCGCACACGCACACACCTCGCCCGGAGGAGACCCCCCGGCCGCTCCCCCCCTCCCCGCATTCCCGTATGTCACTTCAGAGACCTTCAGAGGCTGTGGTGTTACAAATAGCTATCAATTTGTGACACTCGAGCAAGCTTTATGTAGCAGTTTGGCATGCAGCATTACTGCAGTCAGCACTAATTCCACCTATAAACAGGCACTATTTCCCATTCTTCAGGGATTTATTTGGTGGGAGAAAATATATTAACAAAAGGCACTCAGTTTTGTAATCTCAGAAATCAAGTTAAAAATACAGTTTTAAGGGTAATTCTTTACAGTGGATTTTGCATCAAATTGCCTACTCTGTTCTGTGTGGATTCTGTTTTTAAGCAGTGCAGTATAATATCACTCTCTGACATAACCAATATTTCGGAATTAAAATGTTTCTCTACTGTAATCAACAGATTACCAAGTTTTTCAGAAAAGAAAAAAAAATACTACTGTAAGGAAAGTGTGTTGGTTTCTTTTCAGTGAAACACGTTTCCTCTGAAAACATTATCTTAATATGTATAGCTTTGATAATGCACCATAGTGTTACTGCATTTGTAAATTGCATTACCATAAGATATTTTTGTGTATACCTATACCCGTACATGGTTTATGTTATAGTATATCCTCTGGAGTGATTTACTGTAGGATACTGGAAAAGCAATTGCTGTATGTTTAAGATGTGGTTTCGTTTGTAATATGTTAATGTTATGTCTATAGTCTGCTATTCTACTACACTTACAGATCACAAAAGCGTCTATATTTCTGGAACCAGTCAGAAGAATTGGGGGGGAGGGGTTCCCTCTCTATCCAAGGAAGCAGCTTGAAGGATATCCCTGATAGTGAAAAGAAAAAGCTAGAAGGAAAAAAATCCATGGAGACAAGTGAGTTTTCCTTCCTATCCTGTTTAGAAACCTCATCTTCCAAATTGGAGGCCCAGTGCTCTCTAGGCTGATAAATTACTCTTTTATTACTCCATTTGCACATAAAGACACTATATCCTCCAGGATGCCAACTTTATTCATATGTGTCTAGCAAATTAGTCTAAAAGTAGTTCAGATTTTACACAGGCTGCATCAAACCTTGAGCACACAATACCATGTTGCTTTACTGGGTATTCTGGTTTTGCTGATGGATTTCCTAGCTCTGCTGAGTTCAGCAATCACTCCACATTTAACCAAAAGATTGAATCCCAACCCTCAGCAATAGCTCCTCCTGAGCTTGATTTGAGCTTAAGGATCTTCATAACAGATGGGCTTCAAAGGCAAGACAATCTGAGCCTTATTTTGACATAGAGGCCACTGATCACTTGATGAAAGGATGAAAACAGAACCTGGTCACATGCATCTGCCAGTGCAAGTCCTGGTTGCAAGCTGGCTTGCAAGGAGGTGCATTGGTTTGCATCCTACTTACTGCAGAACCTTACAGGGGGTCTTGCATTGCTTTGATATTTGTCCCTTAAGGAACAGAAACAACTATTTCAAGACTAACAAGTATCGCTGGTGTTGGATAAGCTGTTGGTGGCATGCTGTATTTGTTACAACTTCTCATCACATATATGTATGCAAAACTATTCGTATTTTTATCATCTGTGGTTATTGAACTTAACATTCATCAACACAGAACCTCTTGCTTAACTTTAAGCGGTTTAAAATACTTCCTCAAATAAGAGCCCTTCTATTTTTTTCTTTTTAAAGTTTCAGACACTTGAGAAATCCATTTTACTCATGAGCTGCCCTTGTTGTGACTTCTAAAACATATCATCTGAAAAAATAAAATAAATGTAATAGACATCTTAAGCTTTTAAGTATCAGTACTTGAGGCAAACAAATTCAACCTAGTGACACATCCTCCCACATTGCTAACAAGGGCTATCAGGTGAAATGCTGCTTTAGTTGAGTTAAAAGTAGGACTTTTTTTTTTTTTCCCATTTTTGGAAGCTTTTTTTCACTTCACAGAGTTGCTTTTGCAAATGAAAAAATACACCTCTTTTCCAGCAGTGGGCTGAGATACTGAAAAGCAGCTTTTGCTGAGTGTTCTGGCCCAAGATGGCAGGGTTTTGTGAGGAGAGGATGCAGCACAACCCTGTGGCTGTTACACAGCCTGGAAAATCTCATTATCAAAAGTCTCTCATTCTTAACTAGAGTCAAGGAGGAATAAAATATAATTATGTTGATTGGACTTCAAAATGCACTTCAAATTAGTAAGTCACTACACCAAACAGCTCTACAGAAATACTGTGCAAGACCACATGTTGTATTCTCTGTGGAAAAGCTCTGTTGTCAAAAGCAAATAAACAGACAAAAAGCTCCTACTCAGTGTCATTAGATTAACAATAGGTTAAATAATGAAAGAAATTGAGGCAGATTTACCATGGTTATCCCAGTTTTAAATTATAGCAACTTAATCAGATTGGAAGTACAGCAGTGACAAATAACACAGGTTAAAAAATATGTATCAGTATGGGTTCTGAGCAAAGCCTTCAGTCTTCATTCCTGATCAAATAGCATTTAGATAGATGCTGAACTGCTCAGCACCTCCCCTGCCCCATAGATGGGGGGCTCAGACCCACCCCAGCCCCATAGATGGGGGCTTAGCACCACCCCAGCCCCACAGATGGGGGCTCAGCACCACCCTATCCCCATGGATGGATGCTCAGTACCACCCTTGCCCCATAGATGGGGGCTCAGCACCACCCCAGCCCCATGGAGGGGCCTCAGACCCACCCTATCCCCATAGATGGGTGCTCAGCACCTCCCCTGCCCCATAGATGGGGGGCTCAGCACCACCCCAGCCCCATGGATGGGTGCTCAGCACTACCCCAACCCCACAGATGGGGGTCTCGGCACCACCCCCCCCACCCGCCCCCCCCCCCCCCCCCCACTGAGGCCTGTCCTTGCTGGAGGCTGGGCTGGTACACCCAGATATCCCTGAGTACCAAGGCAGGCTGCAGAGCTCAGCTTCTCCCAGGAGGGAGAATTCTTCCAAGAGGAACCATCCATCACCACCACAAAAAAACAAGGCATGTTTGCACACTATTGTCCACATTCAAGTGGAGAACTGGAGCCAGTTTGGAGCTCCCTGGAAGACCTCACACACCAGGACAGAAATCCATGCCCAGGATAGTCCTATTCAGCACATATTTAGTTTCCCTGTCACAGTGATGTTTGTTCATCCCAAAACTCACCACACGTTCACCTTGTCAGACAGAAAAGCAAAACCCCACACAATTTTTAAGATGTTTTCAAAGTGGAACACCAGCATATCCACTCACTGATTGTGCTTTTCAGAGTGTTCTCGCTAACTGAAGAATCCCATGTGCAATTCTGTCAACGCCTTCTGAGTGGCTCCCAAAAATCAAATTCTCCATTTTAGGAGCGGAATAACTGCAGTTCCTCCACTGAATATGCTTTTCAGAGTGTACTCGTTAACTGAGGAATCCCTTACGCAATTTTGTCAATGTCTTCACTGCTGCTCTAGCAAAGCAAATTCTACCTATTTATTAGTAGATTACTTGCAAATCTTCTGATTGTGCTTTTCATAGTGTACTCGTTAACTGAACAATCCGATATGTAATTCTGTGAATGCTTTCCAGATTCTCATGGAGCCAAGAGCCATGAGATCATCCTTAACAAGCCTTCCTCTTTGTGTGACTGCTTTTATATCATACTGATATAAAAAAACACATGTATTATACTGGATTCATCCATTTATCTTCAAAAAAGACTGGACATTTCTATATTTTGATAAAGAAATTAGATGGAAATGAGATAATTACTCATAGGTAACTTCAGAATAACAGATTCTAGTCTTGTTTCCTCTCTTCCTAGTAACATTATGATTCTGCTGCTTTTAAGGTCACAACCAATGCCAAATATCTGCATCTTTTGTGGTGTTGGCATTTCTGTGGCCATCTTCAGAAAGAAAGAAACAAAAACCCCATTCACAACACTGAATAATATCTAAATATCTAAATGGATATCAGCTTAGCTTCTTCTCATTGCTTTGCTGGCTGCTGTCTTAGGAACATTACTGAGTATTATGAACACATTTTTTTCTGTGATAGGAAATAGTTATCCTTGAAATACTCATATAACTACATCTACTGCGACTAGAATCTCCATTAACTATTTTAGTTAATATTAGTTAGCATTTTAGTTAATGTAGTTAATTTTATATAACTTTAAAACTTCAGTTCCAAAGTACTTCTCTAACTCACATTTTTTTGTTGGTTGGGTTGGGTTTTTTGTTATTACAAGTCTCCATTGCTACTTTTCCTGATCCTTCCACAAGCAAGGGACACTGTTATTCAGCAGCATGTGAGTAACTGCAAAGAAATCTTGGTTAGAGCTGCTAAGATTCACTTTGAGAGTAATTTAACCATAAATTAGAAGTTATAATCCACGTCAGAAAGTATGACCCGTGTCAGAAGTTACAACCCATGTCACAAGTTATAATCTATGGCAGAAATTATAATCTATGCCAGAAATTATAACCTATGACAAATTATAACCTATGCCTTTGCCTTGTAAGGGGCCTCTGGGACCCATAAAACTGTTTTCCAAGTGTTGCATGAGAAAATCAGCTGTGTTGATGTAAGAAGAGTGTGTAACAAGTCCAATAATCAGCACAGAGTTTTCCCTATTTGCCCTTAAAACCTGAAAGATGATGGTTACTACAAAACTCACCACCACCACCAACTTCCCAGCCTCTAACCCTTCCCATGGAAAGCTGCTCCCAGCAGAACAGCTGAACATAAGGTTTTCAGAAAGCAGGTGTCTGTTTCTGGTTATTTCAATGAGGTAGCTAGAGATGACTCAGATAGACAAGACTTTGTTTGGTTTGGGTTTGTTGTTTCTGTTTTATTTTGGGGTTTTTTTGTGTTGTTTTAATTGGGTTTTGTTTGGGTTTTTCCTTTTTTTTCCTTGCTTTTATTTTTCTTATTTTTCTTTGAGATTTTTTTGTCATTAGAGATCTTTTTTTGAGGCGTAGATATACTTTACAATGACATTGGAAAGAAGTGACTTGGAGAATAAGATATTCCTCATGGCATAATAGCTCAGAAGATAAAGTTTACAGTACCCAAGTAAGAAAGCAAGGAGGCTTCTAGAATAAGGTGGAGCCTTTAATACTTAACTAGTTCACAGTTTCACTTGCCACATATGAAGGCCAGCACTTAAAGCATCAATGGCTTTGAAAGACCCAGAGGTAATTGTGCCACCTATTGCACTTTTCTGAGGCCTGTGACCTTAACACCAGCAAGCATCAGAATTTCTTAGCTTATGGGATTGAACAAGACACTATAAGGGCTGCATTTTACTTGAAAACAATTATTGTATAATCTAACAAAAAACAGATTTGAAAATAACCCAGTTCGCCCACACGTTGCCGACCCAGCCCGCCTGACCATCCTCTTCACCTGCACGAGAGCTGTCAAGACCATCCTCTACATCAGTGGCTCGGACCAGCCCTCGTGCCATCCTGCACTCCTGAGCCGCCTGTCTACACTATCAGGGGCTCGCGAACCAGGTGCGCAAGAGAGGTGAACCCCTGCACTAGACAGACTCCTCCGACAGGTACGTGACATAATGAGAGAAGTCAAAGAAGAATTCCCAGACTGGTTTACCCCAACAGAAAGGCTATAGTAAATCAGAAAACTGTTTACAACCGTGGTGATAAAGAAAACCATCTTAGAATGCACATGTTGAACCATAAGACCATGCTGAAGTTTCGTAATCTAGAGGTCACATTCATTTTTTTTCCTAAGATTTTAAACAAAAACATCTATCATAAATTGTTAATTCTGAAAGCAATTTGTCAAATATTATTTTAAATTATACAGAGAATAATTGTTCTGCAATGTTTTTTAAAATGTAAAGAAGGTGTTCATAATACCAAAAGACAAAGTTTTAATAGATATTAAATAGCTTTGCTCTCATCCTTATATAAGCAGGTACATTGTAATTTCATTTGGCACTTTGTAGTTATTGTCAACAAGAACTCATGAGCAGCCTTTCATCTACAGGAAGCTAAACATGGTTCTATTAATGAAATAATATTTTTCAAGAAAATGTATAATTTATTTCTCAGCACATTCCAATGCCTGACCACTCTTGTCCTGAAAAAAGCTTTCCTAATGTCCAGTCTGAACCTCCCCAGTGGCAGCTTGAGGCCATTCCCTCTTGTTCTGTCACTAATGACCTGGGAGCAGAGACCAGCACCAACCTCTCCACAACCTCCTTGCAGGGAGCTGTAGAGAGCCAGGAGGTCTCCCCTCAGCCTCCTCTGCTTCACACTAACCATCCCCAGCTCCTTCAGTTGCTCTTCATCAGATTTCTTCTCCAGGCCCTTCCCAGCTTCCTTGCCCTCCTCTGCCCTGGCTCCAGCACCTCCACATCTCTCTTGGATTGCGGTGCCCCAAACTGGACCCAGTGCTCAAGGCGTTAAATCCTGGATCACATTGATACTGTTTTGTGTGTCTAAAGCCAAAAAGAGAGCAGGAAGTGGGGGGGTAGGGGTGTGTGGAAATTATGTATATGGACATTTCTTTCAAGTATAGAGACCTAAATCAATTAAATTATTCATTTATCATCTCTGGAATTTTAAAGTATCTGGTCTTGTTTGAGAAGCCAATTACAGTATTTAGAGTAAGCAATTCATCTAGTGAGCTCTCTTCCATGTGAAACTTCTTAATGTCTTATGACCTTTTCTGTGAATTCACAATGTGAACATACCTAGGCAGGCATCTGTTAGTTATAGCAATTTGGAGCAATTACTTAATTAACTGACATCGTTTTGTTTTAACAATGCTGGGATTACCCCTAAACTGATTAGAAATCTAAGCCTAGATTTACAAATCAGTGCAAAATGGTTTATGGACCTTACTGTGTTTGCTTTTGGTTTTTCTTTGGGATCTTTAGGATTGTCTATATATTCTTACTTCTAATTTTACCTAATTATAAAAGTATGTGCTACAATAAGCCCCAAAGCCTTTGCTTTTTAGTGTAACTTGCATGATGAAAAATAAGACTTTATTTAGTTGATTCATTAAAATGAACTAAGTTTATATGACAGGTAGGAATTGGAAATACAGTTTAAAATGATTAAGACACAGGCACGTGGCTGAGCATAATTCACAGGAAGGTCTTTTAAGGTTATGTTGCTTAGTGTTTTTTTCCCAAAGGGCATTAATAGTAATAACTACACCACACCAGATCATACCAGGACATTCCTATGCAAACCTCGCTATTCTAGAAACAACTGGTAGATTTTACTTCTGTCAATTATTTGGATCCAGTGGAAACTATCAAATAAACGAGAAAGAGTGATTCATTCTCTACTAAGAATTCTGAAGGTTAAGACTACCATCCAAGTTGCTAATTTCAGAACGCAGATAATAATTATTCAAAGATTAGGTTTAAATATGACAGAAACATAAAGGAATCATACTGTAAATTTTGGGCAAACACTAGGCATGATAACCATACCTTGTTTGAATAGAAGAATATACAAAGGACACACTGCTGAATATAACTGCAGGGTTAGAGTATCTGAGCCCGCAGTAAGCCTTCCTCAGAGATAATTCAGCTTATTAACATCTTACTAAGTGCTGTGGGATCTTACAGAAAGAGAGGCACTCTGTACAAAGTGTAACGAGGTCAGCAGTTACTCATTAAAAGTACCAGCAGACTCCTCTGTTGTACAGAGCAACAAGACACATGTCAGTTAATACACAGAAAGCTTGAAAATGCACCAAAATGTCAGTGCCTTCTCTGTTCTTAATGTGAGCCTCCGTTGTCATTAAAGGCTTCAACCAGCAGGAATTCAAATTAATGGATTTTTTTTTGCCATGGACTTCAGCAGTTATCTTTAGCAGCAGCAGAAGAGGATTCCATCTTCTTATGAGGTACTGCCTGTGTTTTCCAGTGGGATTAAAAAGATGCTGCCAGAAGTGGCTGGGGTTGGGATTAGGATGAAGCTGTTCCAGATGATGCTTACCTTAACTTTCCAGGTGGTTTTAGGTAGATTACTGGGGTTTGTGTTTTGTGGACTTGCTAGAAATCCTCAGTGGTCTCAGGTTTATCGTGTAATTTACAACTCAAACATGTAGAAACTTTGTTGTTTTTTTTTTTGGCATAAAATGGAAATGTAACACTAGGCTGTTTGTATATAAACAGAAAATGACATGTAAAAGAGCTGCTGGGGACACGTCCTTGTCACATAGGAGCCCCAGAGTCTTTTCCTACCTGAATGATTCAGTGATGCTGTGATTAAAGATTACTCTTTAAGACTGTAATAATTAAAGGTTACTTTCTGCCTTCAGTATTAATCTAAGTATATGTATATTTATCAAGTGTCATAGGTGTGAATTGCTAAGTATCCATAGGTGTAGGAAGTGAAGTTTAAGGCTTTTTTGAAACTGACATGTTGGGAATCTGTTCTTACTCTCCCAAGATTATGGCACAAGGAATATTTTGATATACCTGGCATGTTTTTCACTCAAAATCTGCTTGATCCTGGTTACACCTATACACAACAGACATAGATATTAGCAAAGCTTGCAGTATATGGTCCATTAAACAGAAGCAATTCATCACTCAGATTCTTTCTAGAATGAAAAGTATTTCAGCACTGTTTACTGCTCTTCTTCTCATACCCTTTTATCTGTTACCTGAAAAAAAGTTAAATGATATTTTAGGAGGATGTGTCAAACCTGGATACCTCTTTTGAGAAAAGCTTGCCAATAATTTCCTCTGTTTTACTATTTGAAATACAGTAAGGGGGAAATAGCAGCAATCTTCTGGAATCTTGAAGAGCTGGCAACCATCTTCACAATGAAAGATGCTCTGTTTTGAACAGCAGTGTTTGCTCTTTACTGTGCTGCTTTCTTGTTTACTTGCAAGTGTTTGGTAAATAAAAAGGCATCTTTGGTTGGGATTGAACAATTCAAAAAAAAAAAAAGCATCCTGAAGGTCAAAATTGGGAATATTTAATTTCAAAATAGTATTTTTCTATGTATGTTTCACATAGCTGTTCTTCAAGGGCTATTGAATACTGCATTGTGTCAAGACACAGAACAAACCATTATAGGTAAATTTATTCAAAGCAGGAAAAGCTTTAATGTCCCGAAAGGCTCCTTTAGTTATTCCAAAGTCATATTGTCCATACCTTGAATGGGTGTGGCGAGCCTCCTATTACAAAAACTTAAAAATTCTGTTTATTGAAGCTGGATATTTAAAGTTAAATTATGAAAGAACTATTACATAAAGTTACATACACCAAAAAAATGAAATACTCGGTAGTTTGAAAAACACAAATTTTGCTCTCTCCAAGAATGAGAGGGAAAGCTGAGCTTTTGCCAGGGTCTGGCAAACCCTGCCATAAGGCTAAGCTCCAAAGTGCAGAAAGAGCACTTGGTCAGGATGAAGACAGCTTGCTCTTCTACTCTGAAATGTCTCCATTTACCCTAAAGTCTCCTTGGCAGTGGATGGAGCCACACTGGCTCTCTCAGGCAACAGCACAAATCATTTTCCTTTTGCAGGCAACTTCTTAATTTCCAGTTCCTAGAGCCAGGCCTGACAGAAGCAGTAATCCAGCTCTTAATGTTGGCATCAGAAGCCTTCCTACTGCAATGACAACATTAAGACTCCCCCTGCGCGCCCGGTGCTGGCCCTCGCGGTCGCTAGGCGGCCCGGCGGTGGGGTCGGTGACGGGGAGCGCTGTTGGCTCCCAGTGTCCCCCCAGTGGCACCAGTGCCCCCCCAGGACCGTTGCAGGGTCCCCCCCAGGGGTGTTTGTCACTCTCCAAGTGTCGGACCCCAGAGCTGGGGGGAGGTCCTGGGGGTGGGGAGGTGTCCTGGGGGTCGAGACAGTGACTGGGAGAGCTGTTGGCTCCCAGTGTCCCCCCAGTGGCACCAGTGTCCCACCAGTTCCCCCCCAGTGGCACCCCTGCCCCCCCGGGACCGTTGTCGGGCCCCCCCCCCGGGCTTCCGGCCTCTCCCCACGTATTTGGACTGTGAGTTTTGGATTGAGTTTACCAAGAAACCTTGCACAAAAAAAGGCTACTGAGACTCATTGTGCAGGGCTTACAATACTAAGATTGGGAGTGAAATCCTCACGGCTTCTTTGCCAACAAGATGTAATAGAATGTTACCTAATTTCAATGGTCTCCTGTAATCAACCTCTGGGTTGATCACATGGTGATTTCTGGACCCATTAGTAACTTTCAAACCCATTGGTCACTTCTTAACTAAGTGACCAGGAAAGGTCTTAAAGGCAGAAGGCTTCTGCATGATTTTTCTTGTTAGTGTGAAGGTGGAGGAGGTGCAGCTGGGGGAACACCTGCAGGAGGTGCAATTGTCTGTCCCCGCCCCCATCCCAGTCCCCCGGTCCCCATCCCAGTCCCCACGTCCCCCTCCCCGTGTCCCTGTCCCCATGTCCCTGTCCCCATCCCAGTCCCCAGGTCCCCATCCCCGTGTCCCTGTCCCCATCCCAGTCGCCAGGTCCCCACCCCAAGTCCCCATGCTCTTCCCAGTCCCCAGGTCCCGTATCCCTGTGTCCATCCCTGTCCCCACGTCCCCGTGCCCGTCCTGGTCCCTGTGCCCGTCCCAGTTGTCACATCCCAGTCCCCAGGTCCCCATCCCCATGTCTCTGTCCCCATCTCAGTCTCTAGGTCCCCATCCCCGTGTCCCTGTCCCCATCCCAGTCCCCAGGTCCCTGGAGGCTTTCAAAGCCCATCTGGATGCATCCCTGAACAACATGCCCTGGGTGATCCTGCTCTGGCTCTCCAGTGGGAGAACCTCCTGGAAGAGGGGAAGGGATGGGATCTGGGGTCCATACCTGGGCTGAGAGCTCCTGAAGGGGTCGTGGGAGGGTATTTCACACCCAAGAGCTCCTGGAGGGGCTGTGGGAGGACATTTCTCACCTTCCTGCTTCTTTCTGAGGTAACTTGTGAGTCAGCAGCAATAAAACCTTTGGAAAGACCCCCAGATAGAGGTCAGGGTGGGGGGGTTACCAAATGAGTGACATGAAACACTTGGGACTGACGGTTACAAGACAACCTTTTTGGGAGAGAATCTGCTTCCTTTGCCACTGCAGAGGCTGCACGAGTAAGTAAGCAATTCTGATTCTACAAGGTGTTAGCATAACAGGTGAAAAAAGGGAACATAACATTGTCTTGGTTGCTGTGGGAGGTAAAGTTCTCTAGTGTCTCTAAATCGGATCATATAGACATCAATGAAACAGACCTGAAAATGTGTGTGTGAAATAGAATTGGTGTATGTGGATCAGAAATTATGCAAATAGGTATCTGTGCTTAGCCTTGGCTCCTAAGCCTTTCATCTATCTCCTGTGTAGAATTGAAGTGGAAGCTTTCTGTTGTCTTGGGCAGCTAGAGCAGTTAGGCCCTGAGCAACAGTAAGCTGTCTGCATCTATCTAAACAACAAAACCAAGTGTGTAAACTTTCCAATGCCTAGTCTAACATTTCCTTCCCATCATAATACTTGGCAGAAATCTAATACCATAAGTGGGATATTGCCCATATCTGGTTTTCACTGTAACTCCTTTATTTTCCCAGTAACATTTTTAAGAAAACAAAATTATACAGTCAGATGTGCTAGTGAAACAGTTGCAGTGATTTCTATTAATATCTAGACTTCATCAACAACTATGATATCTTACACATAAAATACAACTTCTGGGCACTACTCTGAGGTAAATTGTGACAGCATGATGATTTTAGTAGCCAGTGACATAAATTAAGACTAATTTAAGGCAAAAAGTTTTGCACACCACAACATGCTTCATCTAAGTAAAAGAGAAATATATTTTGTCACTGTATTGCTTCTATTTTAAGTTTATTGTACTTTCTTTTTATATTTTTCCATTGCAATTCTAACAATTCCCTGAGTTAATATATATACACATAAACTGTTTTTTTTTTAATTGTAGTTTAAATTTAACATGAAATACATAAAAAGGGCTTGAATCAAGGGATTAGAACTCTCATGTTTCTACTAAATTAACACTCCAACAGCTTCCTTAGTTCGCTTTTGTTAGTTTTCTCAAAGCTTCAGTGGAAAGGACAGAAAGTGGCCCTACTACACTGAAGTCATTCTGTAGGACATCTTGAAAAAAAGGAAAAATAACTGCATTATTCAGTTCCCATAGTCCTGCTCTCAGTGCCACAGCCAGCTCCAAGCTAAATCTTTGGCCAACTGGTCCCACTGTCTCAAAATGGGGGTGAAATTGCAGTAGCACTGCAGGAGGTGAGGATATTTGGGTATTTCAGCTGATAATTTTAGGGAAATTTACAAACTTCATAGTTTCTAAACCACTAATTCTATTGAAATTTGGCTAAAACTTACCTAAGGTGTCCAGAACTCACTGGGATTGGGGGGGAGAAATGTAGAGATGAGTAACAGCTTAAACAGCATTATAAACACACTTCCCTTTAGGAATCAGTCTTGCAAAGATCACACATGGCACTCGTAGAATGGTATCCAAAACACATCATTTCCAGATCAGGAAAGTCAACCAGTGTGGTTGATCTGGCATCACCCTCTCCTGAAGGGGGTCAGCATTACAAACTGAGATCTGGCTGACAGAGCAGCAAAGACCTTGGGAATGATGGAAACACCACAACTGGCAGTGACCTGCTAGGAAGGGAAGATAATTCCCTGCTGAGGACCAACATTCTGATCACAATATAGGGCCTGTTTTGCAAAGCAATTTGCAAAAAATCTGGCCCCATAAACCGTAGTTTAGAATTAATATACACTTTGGGCATTCTTTAATTTACACCAAATTTTAATTGTGCATATTATTTCATTATTATATTTCATTACTTACCCTTATTGTCAATAGCTCACTGCCCACATTAGGAAAAGTTTGGACCTTCTCATCCATACTTACACATTGTTGTTCTTGTGCTCCCTTGTGCAGTTAATAAACAGAGGGTTTTCAGGCAGGAAGCAGCCACTAAAGAAATATACAGAATTAATTTTACAGATTTTCCCATAATGAAACTAAAAATGTAACTTTTGCCTTTACTGATTCCTCCGTTAGAAGTCACATCAGTTTTCTGAAGAAACGATTTATCTGGAACATTTGTTATTGCAATAACCAGAATACCAAAAAGAATCAAAATCTCACAATCAAAATATTTTGAAAAATGCATTATACTTCCATTTTGAACTAAATCCATTGCCTAACTGGGAGCCTCACCCTGGTCCTGGTTGCCCAGCGTTGCCTGGTACTGGTCCTTGGGCACTGCCCAGTCCACTGCCACTGGTCGGCCTGGGGAGGGGACAAAGGGGGCGGGGGGGGGGGGGGGGGGGGGGCAAGGGGGCTGCGGGATCGACCCCCCCCCCCAGTTAGACCAGTCAAACCAGTCCCCGCCCAGCCAGCCCCCCTCCCGGAACCCCTAAGTGCTGCCCCGACCCCTCTTCCCAGTGCTCCCAGTTCGCCCCAGCTAGAGTCCAGGGAGCCCCGCGCCCTTCCCAGTGCTCCCAGTGAGCCCCCAGTGCCCCCCGTTAGCCCCAGTGACCCCCCAGGGCGGCTCCACGACACAGTATGCACAGTAAAGAAGCACAGTATGTACACACTGTGTTTCAAAAGGGAACAGATTGTGAGTGATCCCAGAATGATCAATTCCTGTTAAAATACCATGAAGAGTGCCAGCTTTGATAGATCTCCTGAAACTCTGATCCATGAGAAAACTCACTAAAAATCCATGACCACGTACCTGGGCTTGAGTACACATTTCCTGGCTTGGCTGGGTCAAGATGAAATAGCGGAGCATACAAAAAGGTTCTCAAATGCTCCCTTGACATTCTCAGAAGCACTGATGGATGGATTTGCATTTATGTTTGTCCCCTTGGACCACAAACATGTTCAAAGTGACCCAGGTCCCCTCCACCCTACACTCCAAAAGGGCATTTGTTAACAATCTCTGTACCAACAAGAAAATGACAGCAGGAGACTGTGAAGACAGGTAATTCTGGAGACAGACTGCAAAGGAAAGAAAAATTAAGCAGAAGTATTTTGCATTTTTCTTAAAACCAAAGATTCATCTTTTCTTTTTAAAAATGAAGCTGTCACTTCCAAGGATTAATCAGTACAGAAATTGTGCGACATCACTGAGATAAGGAAGTAAAGAAAGGACATACAAGAGAAACAGAGCCCATCAATATTTAAATAGAGCTTTACAAATTCTGTGAGAAAAATGCGCCGGAAAACCAAGAAAGGAAAGGAAATACATCCTATAACATAGAATAAGGTATGTTTAATAAATTTTAAAATCTATTTATATCTGTATTTCTTGTGTGTTGTGCATTTTGAACATAAAGTGTTTGTTTCCTAAGTACTATTTCAGCCTGTATGTAATGATGTGGAAATAAGACATGAACACATGCATTGAGAAACTTCACAACTTTGACTTATAAATAAGCTACTCTGTGAGGAAAATGTTCTGCCTGTACATCTATGAATGTTGGTTTAATATTTAATATGCTGTAACTTAATGCTTAAACATTTAAAACAGCAATGCACTGTTTAAACAGATCTTTACCAAAGCAAAATGATTATTGATGTCAATTATACAACTTTGGTTCAGTGTTTCAAAAAGTGCAATTCGTTGAAGCAGAGGCATGTGAGCACAGGGGCTTTCTGTAGCCTGGAAGGACGGTCATGCAGTCCACAGTTTCCTGCTCAGCTGTTCAATGCCGGCTTCTGCTGGAAAAAAAGGTTCCTTAGGTCAGTCTGTAGAAGCTGTCAGTCAGACTAAGCAGACAAGGGAACATATTTGGGGCTTTTTTTCCCTCAAGTGCCAAAAGGAGGAATAATCCAACTTTCAGGGGATACAGTTTTTTCCTTCTGTAATCAGGTTGCCATGTTAAATTACGTAGCTTTGAGCTCTGCAAGAATTATGGATAAAAGAAAATTGGATGGGAGGATAAGAAAGGTCCTTGCTTTTTGAATTAAGTTGATGTGCGCTTTGCAGAATTGCTACCATTCGACCCCGCTGTGTCTAGTTTTTAAGGGAACATTGGGCCCCCCGGGCAAGCAGGTGTTCATGCAAATGATGGAGCGGATGGAATCTTCAGTTCTGCACTAAAACCAAACACATTCTTTTAAAAAAAGTTCCATTACCATATGCTGAAAACTCTTGTTTATAGCAACTCCCCCTGCCATTAGTCCCTAACAGAATGGCAGCGTGCTTGTTATTGTTAAGTTTTATCCTTTCTTTGTTATACTAATCACCAAATCAACACAATTCTTCTGGAAGCAGCACTGGAGGAGCTAAAACCACTGGCATGGAAGACCTTGTGCCAAGGGTAGTAGGGTGGCAGTGGCTCTGTGCTGCTATACTGGGCCAGTTTGCTCTTCAAGTGCACGACCCCCCTCCTACCAAGAATTTTTTTCCCGAATAATCTGAACAGAACTTGCCTTGTTGCAACTTGCAGACAATGTCTCTCACCCCATCTCTGGGCACCTCTGAGAAGACTTTCTCCATTAATACCTTTTAGGGAGCTGGAAGAGGCCCCAGGATCTGTTCTGACTTTGGCAGTTGGGCAGCCAGGGACGGCTTGACACTGTCTTAACATCTTCAATGTTACTTAAGCTCCATCCAGGACTTCTCCTGGAGGTGGCCCATCCGTGATGCAGTGATGCTCTGGGGTGATGAGCCATCTTATGTTTGTGGGGGGGCGTGGGGGGGGAGCGGGGGGGCGGGGTGTTCGGGGGTGCCCGGGGCGTGGGGGGGGTTACGGGGGGGTGCTGGGGGTTACTGGGCTGTACGGGGGTGCACTGGGGGTGCGGGGTGTCCTGGGCTGTACTGGCTGTACTGGGTGGTACTGGGCTGTACTGGGGGGTACTGGGGTGCAGCGGGCGGGGGTGTCCTGGGCGGTGACCCCGCGCGGTGCTGTCCCCAGGGCGCGGTGGCCGGGATCCTGATCGGGCTGGCCCAGCTCAACTGCTCCCAACTGCGGCTCAGGCGCCCCTGCCCCCGACACGGGTGGGACAGCGGGACACGGGGGGGACAGCGGGACACAGGGGTCAGCAATCTAGCTGGATGAAGAATTTAAGCTAGTTACCTCTAATAGGCCCAATTCCAGTCCTTTGAGGTGACAGTTATAAACCAATGATATCAAAGGCTATAAGTGCAAATACTGATCCTGCAACATCTCATAAAATATTTTCATCACATAGTTTTTGGTAAGCAGATTTGATGAATCCAAACTGTCTTCTATTTTCTGCATATTTTCTACATACATCTCTGTTGTGTCTTGATTGTTGTTTTTTGGTTTGGGTTTCTTTTGCTGTTTTCCTCTTATTCCTCTTCTATCTTTCCTAATGTCTTCCTTTCTGTTTTAGGTCTATGTAGGTATGAAAAAGAGAATGTGTGTGTGTGTGCAGACAAGAGGGAACTTAAAAATTCTTCTCCTTGGCTGAAAGGCATGAGGCAAGTACAGGAAAAATTAAATCTCTGCCCGAGCCAGATGCCATCCTCAGTCTCATCGAAGGAATCTGCAAATGAACACAGTGTCAGATCCTGAAATGTGGGACGGTGACATTTGGGGTGATGTGGCAATGATGTGCTGGTGGAAGATTCTGATCTTACCCTAGAACCCGAGCCTATAGAGTGTTGGTGCAAACCCAAGTCACAGCTGAGGGGGGCTGGGGATGTGATGCTCACATTGCTGTGCACTCCCTGCCCTGGTCTGCGGCTGAATGAGCAAAGCTACAGGAGAAGTATTCCAGGGGTCCTTTGGCATCATTCTTGTTCCAGGGATATGACCTTCATATTGAGGATTAGTAAACCCGTACTTCAGTTTCAGAGATGATGGAGTAGATATCAGGAGAACTCATTGCTTTCTCTTTCTAATCTCATAGTCATATGAGGAAAGGACAAAATCCTGTCTCAGTTAATTCAGACTTAACATTTTGTGAAACAGGTAAATAATAGCTTAGTGAACAGATTAGAAAATTGGGACATAGATAAGCACATATGATGTCAATGGTCAAGGTTCAGTCAAATACGCTAAACAATATAGTTTCAAATTCAATATTGTGTCCCAGATTTTATCAAAAACAATGGCTTATCTGCAGCCTCAGGCTAGACTGGGGGTTCTAACTGACAAGTGAATGAATATGAGCCAGCAGTGTGCCCAGGTGGCAAAGAAGGCCAACGGCATCCTGGCCTGTATTAGAGAAAGTGTGACCAGCAGAAGTAGGGAGGTGATTGTCCCCCTGTACTCAGCACTGGTGAGACGTCACCTTGAGTACTGTGTCCAGTTTTGGGCACCTCAGTACAAGAGAGGTATCAAGAGAGTACAAGAGAGATACAAGTATAAGAGAGATATCGAGGTGCTGGAGCTGGTGCAGAGGAGGGCAACGAGGCTGGTCAAGGGACTGGAGAATAGATCATATGAGGACCATTTGAAGGAGCTGGGTCTGTTTAGTTTGAGGAAGAGGACTGCTGAGCTCTGGGAGGAGAAAAACCAAGGGTGTGGAACTGCCTGGCACAGGGAGCGAGAGCCAAAACAAGGTGGGGGGACAGCTCGTCCTGCTAACTCAGCAAGCTAACAGCTAACAAGCTAAGCAAGCTAACAACAAGCAAAGCAAGCAAACAACAGCAAGCTGACAACTTGCTCTCCTATACTTTGGGATGGCTTTTCATTAAAGGAAGACAATTATTGTTCCCTACTATTCTCTGCCCTAGTGAGGCCACATCTGGACTATTGTGTCCAGTTCTGGGCTGCCCAGTTCAAGAGGGACAGGGAAATACTGGAGAGAGTCCAACAGAGGCTATGATGATGAGGAAGGGACTGCCCCGCAGCAAACTCTTGTCTTTCCCTAAAAGCCATGGTGATATTCCAGGGGTTATAAAACCACTCAGGACATAGAACCACAGAATGCCTCTGGTTGGAAGGCTCCTCTCTACAGGTCATTTAGCCTGCACACTGTAAACAAAGCCTTAAAATACATCTGACAACAGGCCACATCAGCTTGCGCTTCACCTTCTAGAGTTACTTTTTTAAGGCAAATAACTATCATCTTGGTGCTGAACAGCACAGAAAAAACCTTTGCACCCTCTGCAGACTGATGGAAAGTGAGATGTTGATTTATGCCCCCCACCCCCCCAAGCTGGCTGCTGCCTGAGGCAGGCTGGCTGTCCAACCCAACCCAAGGATTCGTGTGCAGACCAAGGCCACTGCTGGGTCTTGTGTACCACATTGGGGGGTGCAGAAAAGTAAAAGGTGGCACCTGCAGGGAGGAGTGGACAGGACAGGTGATCCCAAACTGACCAGAGAGGGATTCCATCCCATATACGTCATATTAAGCATAGAGCTGAGGAATCCGGAGGGTCTTTGGGCTCTTCTCCCCTTTTGGACTGGTTTGCCAGCTTTTGCTTGGCTTGGCTCAGGTCCTCTTTTGGTTCCTTCCTTGGAGCACCCAAGATGGCCTCTGTCCATTCTGCCTTCGATCCGCTCTGTGTGTTCCTGAACACGGTACCAGAATCCAGCTCCTCAACACAGCTCTGTCCAGGTCCCTCTGGATGACATCCCTTTCCTCTAGTGTGTTGACTGCTCCATGAAACTTGGTGTCATCTGCAAGCCTACAGAGGGTGCCCTCCATCCCACTGTCCATGTCACTGACAAAGATGTTAAATAGTACTGGTCCCAGTACCAATCCCTGAGGAACACCACTCATCACTGGTCTCCACTTGGACATCAAGCCATTGACCACAACTCTTTGAGTGAGGTCATCCAACCAATTCCTTATCCACTGAATGGTCCATCCATCAGACCAATCTCTTTCCAATTTAGAGACCAGGACATCATGAAAGACAGTGTTGAACAATTCACAAATCCAGGTAGCTGACATCAGTTGCTGGGCACGGGGCTGCCTCGGCGCCATGTTGGTGCCCCTCGGCATTCCGGGAGCTGTAGTCCCGGGGCACGGGACTTTCTGTGCTCCATGTTGGTGGCCCACGTCATGCTGGGAGCTGTATTCGAAGGGCACGGCGCTTCCTGGCAGCCATGTTGGTGTCCCTCGGCATGCTGGGAGCTGTAGTCCCGGGGCACGCGGATTCCTGTGAGCCATGTTTGTGCCCTCGGCATGCCAGGAGCTGTAGTCCCGGGGCACGGGGATTCCTGTGAGCCACGTTTGTGCCCATGGCATGCCGCAGCTGTAGTCGTGGGGCACGGGGCTTCCTCGGTGCCATGTTGGTGTCCCTCGGCATGCCGGATCGTCCCAGTGGAAAAAATGCAGGCTTATTTTTGAAGAGCAACCTCTTCTGTAGCCTAAAGTCAAGGTGTCAGGGCCACAGTCTTTGGACCTGTGAATGGGCATTCAGGAGTAGCTTAGTCAGGTCATGAGAAGTCAGGGTTAGCAGCTTTTCTTTGGAAGCAATCCTTAGAGGTTTGCAATTTTTGGAATCGTCCCGGTGGAAAAAATGCAGGCTTATTTTTGAATAGCAACCAGTTCTGTAGCCTGAAGTAAAGGTGTCAGGGCCATAGTCTTTGGACCTCTGAATGGGCATCCAGGTGTAGTTTGGAGACAGCATAAGAAGTCGTGGCTAGCAGCTTTCTCTTGGGGGCAAGGGGGGAGGGGGGGAGGGAGGGGGGGAGGGAGGTTGGTTCTATCTCAATAAATTGTATTGTTGCCTTCATTTGAGTGTGGTGCATTCTAGTCATTCTGAGACACAAAGAGTCTTAGTCAGTATTCTGTAACAAGTGGTTTAAGTGATGTAGAGGGGAATCTCTTTTAAACAGCCTCGTGACACTGACCTACATATGTCTTTACCCCAAGTTGTTGATCCTGTAGATTTTTAAAGGTTTTTGTCTGTGTGTGCTTGAAGCGCAGTTTTCTCACTGCTGTAGATGTTGTGCCCAACGCAGTTGCAGAATCAGCACCTTGGTTTAACTTTGGTGCGACTCAATGGAGTCAGTACTGGTCGAGGAGAGGCTGAGGGAGCTGGGGTTGTTTAGCTTGGAGAAGAGGAAACTCATGGGGGACCTTGTTGCTCTCTACAACTACCTGAAGGGAGGTTGTAGTCAGGTGGGGTTCAAGCTCTTCTCCCAGGCAACTAGTGACAGGAGAGGGCATGGCCTGATGCTGTGCCAGGGGAGGTTTAGGTTGGATATCAGGAAGCACTGCCTGACAGAGAGGGTGATCAGACATCGGAATGGACTGCCCAGGGCGGTGGTGAAGTCACTGTCCCTGGATGTGTTTAAAGAAAAGCTGGATGTGGCACTCAGTGCCATGGTCTAGCCGACGTGGAGGTGTTGGATTGTAGGCTGGGCTTGGGGATTCTCAAGATCTCCTCGAGATCTCATCCAGATCTCCTCAAGATCTTCTCAAGATCTCCTGGAGATCTCCTCAAGTTCTCCTGAAGATCTCCTGGAGATCTCCTCAAGTTCTCCTGAAGATCTCCTGGAGATCTCCTCACCTGCTCCTCGGTCTTGAGGTCTCCAAAGTCCTTCAGGAATTCGGCCTCGGAGGGGAACTGGGAAGGTTCCAAGAAGTGGAGAAGACTGAAGAGTTCTTCCACCGTGTTCTGCAGCGGGGTGCCCGTCAGGAGGACCTTGTGCTCCTGGGGGGACAACGGGGGGGGGGGGGAAGGGCAAGGACCACCTCCTGAGGCCACCAAACCCCCCAGAACCCCCCTGGGGTGCACAATGCTGCTGTTGCGGGGTGGGGGAAAAGCTGGCAGGACAAAGCCTGGCTGAGCCGCAGCTTTGCAGCAATTTCCTGCCATCCCCGAGCCCACAAATGGGTCTTTTGAGAGCTGGGGGCGGATGGGAAGAAAAGTGCTATTTAAGCAGGGGAGGGGCGAGGAGGGGGGAGATTGGGCATCATTAACCTGCTCGGGCAGCGGGGAGGGGGCCGTCGGAGATGGGAAGGTTCCCGATCTATAAAATAAAACGTAAGGTATTCCCCACGGAGGTTTAATGTGCACCATAATCAGAGGTAGTCATTCAGGGTTTTTTTTAATTTTTTTTTTTTTCCCTTTTCCTCTAGGTTGGTTAAGATCAAGGTTGGGTTGGTCAAAGTTGGTCAAGGTGAAGGTTGGGTTGGTCAAAGTTGGTCAAGATCAAGGCCGGGTGGGTCAAAGTTGGTCAAGGTCGAGGTTGGGTTGGTCAAAGTTGGTCAAAGTCAAGCTTGGGATGATGAAGATCAAGGTTGGGATGGTCAAAGTTGGGCAAGGTCAAGGTTGAGTTGGTCGAGATCATGGTTGGGTTGGTCAACGTTGGGCAAGGACAAGGTTGGGTTGATCAAAGTTGGTCAAAGTCAAGGTTGGGTTGGTCAAAGTTGTTCAAGGTCAAGGTTGGGTGGGTCAAGATGGACGCTCAGAGCCAAGGGAAGGGCCGGGGTCTTCCCGGGCGCCATGATGGTGTCCCTCGGCATGCTTGGAGGTGTAGTCCCGGGGCACGGGGCTTCCTGCATGCCATGTTTGCGCCCTCGGAATGCCGGGAGCTGTACTCCTGGGGCACGGGTCTTCCTGTGCGCCTGGTTCTTAGCCCTCGGCATGCCGGGAGCTGTAGTCCCGGGGCACGGGGCTTCCTTTGTGCCATGTTGGTGTCCCTCAGCATGCCGGGAGATGTAGTCCCGGGGCACGGGGCTTCCTGTGCGCCATGTTGAAAGCCCTCGGCAAGCCGGGGGTTGTAGTCCTGGGGCACGGGGCTTCCTGTTTGCCCTGTTTGTGGACCTCGGCATGCCGGGAGCTGTGAAGACTTCACCTGGAGTTCTGTGTCCATCTCTGGAGCCCCTAACACAAGAAAGACATGGATATGATGGAGCAGGTCCAGAGGAATGCCACAAAAAATGGTCAGAGGATTGGAGCACCTCTCCTGCAAGGACAGGCTGAAGGAGTTGGGGTTGCTCAGCCTGGAGAAGAGAAGGCTCTGGGGAGACCTTATAGTGGCCTTCCAGTACCTGAAGGGGACCTACAAGAAAGCTGGTGAGGGACTGTTTACAAGGGCTTGTAGTGATAGGATGAGGGGCAATGTTTTTAAACTAGAGAAGGGTAGATTTAGATCAGACATTAGGAAGAAGGTCTTTTTGATGAGGATGGTGGAGCACTGCCCTGTCATCCTTCTTGGGGTCCCTGTCACCCCTCCTGAGGTCCTTATCACCCCTCTTGGGGTCAGTGGCACCCTTCCCAGAGTCCCTGTCACCCCTCCTTGGGTCCCTGTCATGCTCCTGAGGTCCCTGTCACCCCTTCCCAGGGTGGGTGTCACCCTCCTGAGGTCCCTGTCACCCCTCTTGGGGTCACTGTCACCCTTCCCAGAGTCCCTGTCACCCCTGCTGAGGTCCCTGTCACCCCTTCCCAGGGTGGGTGTCACTCTTCTGAGGTCCCTGTCATCCTTCTTGGGGTCCCTGTCACCCCTCCCGGAGGCCCCGTCCCCCTCCCCGGGTCGATCGACCCCCCCTCAGTTCAGTGGGGTTCTGCCCCATAGATTGACCCATAAGTGGCTCCCGGACCCCTAGATTGACCCACAAGTGATTTCTAGCCCCAATAGATGGACTCGCAAGTGACTTTTGGTCACAGAGATTGACCCACAAGTGGCTCCCAGGCTCCTAGATTGACCCACAAGTGATTTCTAGCCCCATAGATTGACCCACAAGTGTGGCTCAGACCCATAGATTGACCCACAAGTGATTTCTAGCCCCGATAGATGGACTCGCAAGTGACTTTTGGTCACATAGATTGACCCACAAGTGGGGTTTTGGCCCGTAGATTGACCCACAAGTGGGGCTCGGACCCGTAGATTGACCCACAAGTGGGGCTCGGCTCGGCATGCCGGGAGCTGTAGTCCCGGAGCATGGGGCTTCCTCGATGCCCTGTTCGTGGCCCTCGGCATGCCGGGAGCTGTAGTCCCTGGATAAGTGGCTTCCTGTGCGCCATGTTGGTGGCCCTCGGCATGCCGGGAGCTGTAGTCCCGGAGCACGGGGCTTCCTGGGCGTCATATTTGTGCCCATGGCATGCCGGGAGCTGTAGTCCCGGGGCACGGGGCTTCCTGGGTGTCATGTTTGTGGCCCCCGGCATGCCGGAAGCTGTAGTCCCGGGGCAAGCGGGTTCCTGTGCGCCATGTTGGTGTCCCTCGGCATACTGGGAGCTGTAGTCCCGGGGCACGGGGCTTTATGGGAGCACTGCTCCCTTCCTAGTTGGCTCCTCCACCATTTGCATCAAGAAGTTATCATCAACGCACTGAAGGAACCTCCTGGACTGTGGCTGGCTGGCTGAATAGCACTTCCAGCAAATATCTGGATAGTTAAAATCCCACATGAGAACCAGGGTCTGTGATTGTGAGGCTGCTGTTAGCTGCCTGTAGAAGGCCTCATCAACTTCCTTATCCTGATCAGGTAGCCTGTAATAGACACCCACAACTCTATCACCCATGCTACCCTGTTCCTTAATTCACACCCACAAGCTCTCAACTCTCCCTCGCCCACCCCTGCACAGAACTGAAGACATTCCAGTTGCTCCCTCATGTAAAAAGCGGGGGAAAGGGTCATGGGGGGGGGGGAAATGGGATGGGGTGGGGGGACATGGGAGGGGGGGATAGGTCATAGGGGGGTGGGACACGGGAGGGAGGGAAAGATCATAGGGTGGTGGGACACGGGATGGGGTGGTGGGACATGGGATGGAGAGATATAGATCATAGGGTGATGGGACATGGGATGGAGGTATATGTCATAGGGTGGTGGGACATGGGATGGAGGGATAGGTCATAGGGTGGTGGGACACGGGATGGGGTGGTGGGTCATAGGACAGGGGGATAGGTCCTGGCTTGATGGGACATGGGATGGAAGATGGGGTTGTGGGATGGGTGGGGAGCACTGGGATGGGGCGGGGTGATGAATTGACAAGTGAATTCCATCATGGATACCAGCCCCTTCAATTATGCTTCTCAGGATTGGTCTCCTGTTTCTCCTTCTACCCCTGCTGTCTCCCGAGGATCCTCCTGGGCACCGGGATCGGCTGCCCAAGGGGGTTTGTGAAGCGAGCTTCTGGTCGGCCATTGCCCCGTGAGGCCAGAGCTGGCTCCGGAGCGGCCCTGCAGGCGCGGGGAGATCATGGCGCCCTCCCTGCTCGCTGGGAGTGAACTACACCAGAGGGGAAAGTGCTTGCAGCCCAGAGAGGGGGGCACTGGGGTCCTGGTTTCTGTGTGTTGTTACTACCATAGTTATTGCTGTTCATTTGTTTTGCTGGCGTGAGCAGTCCCCCAGTCCCCCCCAGTGCTCCCAGTGCCCGCAGTACACTGGTGTGGGGCAGGTACTTCCACCGGCCGGCAGACGGCTCGGACGGGCTGTTCGACGCCGTCTCCATCATGGACGCCGACATCCTGGGCTACTGCCAGAAGGAGGCCTGGTGCAAGCTGGCCTTCTACCTCCTCTCCTTCTTCTACTACCTGTACAGGTCTGCCGGGACTGGGCGGCACTGGGAGGGGACTGGGAGGGTACTGGCAGGGCACTGGGGGCATTGGAGTGTGACTGGGAGGCACTGGGAGGGGAATGGGAGGCACTGGGAGGGGACTGGGAGGTACTGGGGGGAACTGGGAGGGGTTCTGGGTCCCAGCAGAACCTAACAGTGGCCACCAGAAGCTACGGGTGCCGTCAGCGCTTCTAGGTCCCAGCAGAACCCAATAGTGGCGACCAGAAACCAGTGGTGGCCACCAGAACCTATGGGTGCTGCCAGCGCTTCTGGGTCCCAGCAGAACCCAGTAGTGGCCATAAAAACCCACTGGTGGCCACCAGAACCAATGGCTTCCACTAGAACCCAAGTGTGGCCACTAGAAACCAGTGGTGGCCACCAGAATCTACAGGTGCCATCAGCACTTCTGGGTCCCAGCAGAACCCAACAGTGGCCATCAGAAACCAATGGTGGCCACCAGGACCCATGGATCTCATCACAACCAAATCTGGAAGCTGCAAAGCATATTCAGGGTGAAGAGATACAGCTAAGCGACTTCTACCTAGGAAAATTGGATCTTTCTGAGCCGCAGAGAAAGCTTGCACAAGAGCCGGTAAGATTACCGTAGGCAACAATTTAGAGGCTGCAAAGTACAATCAGGGAGAAGAGTTACAGCTACGCGACGTCTAACTAGGGAGAAATGGAGGTTTCTGAGCAACGTAGAAATCGTTCATAGGAGCCGATAAATCTTACTATAGGCAACAAGATAGAGGCTGCAGAGCATATTCAGGGTGAAGAGTTTCAGCTACCTGACTTCTGGCTATGGAAAACTGCATGTTTATGAGCCAATAAGAAAGCTTGTAACTGGGATTTACAGACAGCAGTAGAGATGAAGAATTATGAAATTATCACAATCAATAATTGCTGGAAATATATTTCAGACAAAGAGGACTTTCAAACTACAGTCTTTTTTTTTTTTTTTTTTTTAAGAACTGAAATAGAAAGAATGTGTTGTAATGATTCAAAACAAGCAAAGAAAAGAGGAAAGTGGCAATTGATTGCCTTCTGTGTTAGCATGTTAGGAGTCCTAGACCATATTCAGAAGAAGTTTTTCTTTTGTTTTCAATTGAGGTGCTTATGCTCTAGGGACCATAATGTTTCAAATCTGTCAGTGAGCCTGGGAGATGCATCTTTGAATGTATTGTATCTTTTTTTCTTGAGGCGGGAGTGGAAGAAACGGGCCGAGTCCTCCCGCGGCAGCGGGAGGGGGGGAGGGGGGTGGGGGGAGGGGAGGAGGTGGGAAAAGGGTCTGACCGCCACAGTCGGAACAGGCCGCCCAGGCGGGCGCTGCGCGCCCTCGCGCCCCGCGGAACCCGCCACCAGCCTCCGGCCTCCCTCGAGGTCCCACCCCCCGGGCACCGAAGCCGCGAGAGCGGCGCGGGAAGAGGGGATGGACCACTCACTTGTCCTTCTCTGTTCCGAAGATGGAGGCCAGATACTCCGCCATCTCCCACCGCCCGCCCGCCGGACAGCCCGGCGCCGACCGCGGACGTCACAGCCGCCGCGCCGGAATCCATCCAGAGCAGGAGGTCGCGGGCGGCGCGGAGGAAGCGGAAGCGCTCGACGGCGTCGAGGAGGAGGCGGCGGCGGCTCTGGCAGCGGCCGCGCAGCTCGGCCCAGGCCTCGGCCACGGCGCGCTCGTGCCGGCGGATGTCGGCGGCCTTCTCGCCGGCGTAGGCCTTGGCCAGGCGCCCCGCGTCCTCCTGCACCTGCTGCACCTGCCGGGCGGACGCGACGGGCGTCGGCAGCGCGCACGGCACGCGGTGGGGGGGGGTGGGGTGGGACGCGATGGGACGGGACGGGAGGCGATGGGACGGGATGGGACAGGAGGGGAGGCGATGGGAGGGGGGGGGGTGGGGGGGGAGAGCAAGGGAATGCAAAAATCTGTAAACTCTGGAAAGACTTTCCTCTGGGACACAGGTAGCCATTTGGGTGGTGATGGGAAGAGCTGATGCAGCGACTCCTACCCATCAACAAGCCACTTGGCAAGGGTTTCAATACATGGGTTCTACCACAATCTTTCAATTTCTAGTACTAATGCTTGACACTGTCCTCTTCTATCCTCTTGGATTTATATTTGGCTACACTGGCATCATCTCCTTTTGTGTGTCATTTTTGCTGGGGCTGCCTCAGCACGACGCGACTGTCTCCGCTCACAGGCCCACTGTGGGCACCAGCTTTCTTGAAGACTTTAAGACCTTTTTTTTTTTTTAATGTGGTTTAGATCCAGAACATGTCAAGGAGATGAGCTGTGGAGCAAATAAAGCCATCTGTACTGTTCATGATGTTCTTGGACCAAAGTATTAGAGAGATGTAAATGAATGCCACTTTTATGTTCCCAGAATACAGCCATGATTGATAATAAGCTATCATTAACAGTGGGATTTTGTTTTAATTAAAAAAGTGGAAAATAAACAATTTTGGATGAGAAACTTTCACGTACATTATCAGAAAATAAGTGGTAGTCTGCAGAACCACTCAAGAAACAACGTTTCATTATGCAACATATCACCAATGGAAGAGAAGATATTTTATTTAGAGATTTACAGTAAATTTCTCCATTAAGAAATTCATTATCCCTCCCACCGCCCCACCGGCGGTCCCCCAAAGGCCACAGCCTGGTGCCCCCCAACCCCCCCGCCGTGGGCCACCCCCTCCCCGGGTGGCACCTGGATGCCCGAGACGGTGAAGTAGGGGATCTCAAAGCGGACGGAGATGGGCGGCCGTCCCTCCTCCTCCTCCTTCTCCACGCTGGGCAGCCCGAAGTGCGCCCGCATCAGATGCTCCTTCCCGCCCTGCGCGGCACCCACGGGGCTGGGGACGGTGCCCGGCCACCCGCCGCGGCACCCAGGGTGGAGGGGACCCCCGGTACTGGGGACATGGGGTGGGCAACCTCACCGGGAAGGATTTGATGCTCCAGATGACGAGGTTCCTTCTTTACAGTCTAAGTCTTTGATTCATATTCCTGAAATACAGGAAGCAATTTTAAAAACTTTTGTTTTCTTTTACCTAATCTGATCTCCAGAAGCACTGACTTGGGAAATAAGTAACGGATGCTACAAAGTTAGGTGACCGCAGTAAATTTTTAAAGGTTAGGGCAAATAGTTCTTTTAGTGTCTGGGACTGGGAAGAAGGTTTGTGATACTGACCTAACAGCTTTAAACTTTCAGTTGTTTCAGCTGTCCTTGCTCTTTCCTTTGCTGATCTCTGGCTGCTCCTTCTCTTCCTTACGTTAGCTGTCTGACAGTTTTCAAAACTCATTTTCAGAACATTTAAACCAGGAAAATTCCCCAGGCCCCCGGTGATGTCCCCCAGCCCCCGGTGATGTCCCCAAGCCCATAGTGACGTCCCCACCGCCACCACCATGCCCATGTTGACGTCCCCAAGCCCATGTTGATGTCCCCAAGCCCCCGGTGACGTCCCCTCGGCCCCCGCAGGTACTACCGGTACAACGAGGACAGTCGCTCAGTGGACCCCGACTACCCCAAGAGCATCGAGGTCTGGGGGGGGGTCCCCGAGGCGCCCCGAGGGGCCTTCATGGGATCTGATGACGGTGAGGGGGACACTGAGGGGACCCCCCCCCCCCCCCCCCCCCCCCCCCCCCCCCCCCCCCCCCCCCCCCCCCCCCCCCCCCCCCCCCCCGAGGGCTATGAAAAGAATTAGGGGACTGGGGCCATTCTGTGTCCAGGAAAGGCTGAGAAACCTGGGTCCTTTTAGCCTGGAGAAGAGAAGACTGAGAGGGGATCTGATCAGTGCTTGTAAATGTCTAAAGGATAGGGGTTGAGAGGGGCCAGACTCTTTTCAGTAGTGCCTAGTGATAGGTGAAGGGGCAACAGGCACAAACTGGAACACTGGAATTGCATCTAAACATAGGAAAAACTTCTTTACTGTGAGGGTGATGAAGCCCTGGAACAGGCTGCCCAGGGAGGCTGTGGAATCTCCTTCTCCAGAGGCTTTCAAAACCCACCTGGATGCAATCCTGTGTGATGTTTTCTAG
>WUAM01001835.1:0-35754 GCA_024336885.1 Actenoides hombroni
CTACATTCTGCCCTACAAATGCCTACCAGGTTGAGCCAACACTTAGGCTTTTCTTCAAATAGGTTGTTTTTTCCTGCACCTACACAGTGCTTAGTTGCCCACTGGAATTAGCCTTCCACATTGCCTTTAAGCTGAAAACACAGCATTTCTTCTTACTGTGTGATAGCAATTTCCAAGTTACATCTTTAGCACTCACTCCTGACTCTGCAGTATTTGAGAATCACCAAAGATTCAGCTCTGTGCCACAGAACGAGTTCCTTGGGTTTGATTGCCCTGCGTGTGCTGCTTTTGCCACACAGTATCTGTCGAATTCAATGTACTACTCGTCCTCCAATGGCTGGGTGATTCCTGCTAATGAGTGTGCAAAAAGTGAGTGTACGAAAAGTGAGCGTGCAGGAATAAGTGTGCAAAAAGCGAGTGTGCAAGGAATAAGTGTGCAAGGAATAAGTTTGCAAAATCGAGTGTGCAAGGAGTGAGTGTGCAAAAAGCGAGTGTGCAAGGAATAAGTGTGCAAAAAGTGAGTGTACGAAAAGTGACTGTGCAAGGAAAAAGTGTGCAAAAAGCGAGTGTGCAAGGAATAAGTGTGCAAAAAGTGATTGTGCAAGGAGTGAGTGTGTAAGAAAGAAGTGTACAAAAAGTGAGTGTGCAAAGAATAAGTGTGCAAGAAGTGAGTGTGCAAGGAAAATTGCGCAAAAAGTGAGTATGCAAGAGATTCCCCTGCAGCCCATGCTGAGGACCATGGTGAGGCAAGCCATGCCCCTGCAGCCCATGGAGGTTAACAGTGGGGCAGCTCTCCACCTGCAGCCGTGGAGGACCCCACACCAGAGCAGGTGGATGCCCAAAGGAGGCTGTGACCCCATGAGAAGCCTGCTCTGGAGCAGGTTCCTGACGGGACCTGTGGACCCATGAAGACAGCAGCTCACACTGGAGCAGGTTTGCTGGCAGGACTCGTGACCCTGCAGGGATCCCACGCTGGAGCAGTCTGTTCCTGAAGGGCTGCACTGCATGGAAGGCAGACACACTGGAGCTGTTCATGAGGAACTACAGCCCATGGGAAGGACTAGTCCCAAAAGTTCTGGTCAATGGAGTTAAACCCAGTTGCCTGCCAGTCACGAGTGGTGTCCCCCAGGGCTCAGTACTGGGGCCACTCCTATTTAACATCTTCAGCCATGATTTGGATGAGGGGACAGAGGGCACCCTTGGTAAATATGCAGAATGACACCAAGCTAGGTGGAAGTGTCGATCTGTTTGAGGGTAGGGAAGCTCTACAAAGGGATCTAGATAGGCTGGATTGCTAGGCCAAGGTCAATTTCATGGGCTTCAGTAAGGCCAAAGGCCGGGTCCTGCACTTGGGCCACAACAACCCCCAGCAGACCTACAGGCTTGGGGAGGAGTGGCTGGAGAGCTGCCAGGCAGAACCAAACACATCTCTTTTGATAAACAATTTCCTTTTGGTTTGCAGTGGAAAGTCTTCTTTCCATAAATAACAATGAATTAACTTTGCACATACTGATTTCAAATAAAATTAAAGATGTTATGGAAGACAAATAGCACCTAAGACCTAACAAAGGAGAAAAGCAAAAGTTTTATAATTCATGTTGGAATATGCCTTTACATGACCATAAAGAGTAACAAAAGCTTTGAGTATGCAGCAGTAGCAGGGGGTTTGGCACTATCTTCAGGGGGCTCTAATACACCCCACGTACCTATCAGAGAACACAAGAAGAGACCAAAGGGGAATGAATGACAGGACTGAACTCACTCCACACCCCTGTGGAGAGAGACTTGGTAGTGCTGGTTGACAACCAGTTGAACATGAGCCAGCAGTGTGCTCGGGTGGCCCAGGAGGCCAATGGCATCCTGACTTGTCTCAGGAATAGTGTGGCCAGCAGGACTAGGGATGTGATTCTCCCCCTGCACTCAGCACTGGTGAAGCCTCACCTTGACTACTGTGTACAGTTCTGGGCCCCTCACTGCAAGAAGGATATTGAGGTGCTGGAGCGGGTCCAGAGGAGAGCAACGAGGCTGGGGAAGGGACTAGAGGGAAAGTCTTATGAGGAGAGGCTGAGGGAGCTGTTTAGCCTGGAGAAGAGGGGACTCAGGGGGGACCTTGTTGCTCTCTACGGCGAGGGGCTGGGCGACCCGGCGTGCTGCCGCCCGCCCGAGCTCTTCGCCTGCCCGCTGTGCCGGCGGCTGCTGTGCGAGCCGGTGACCCTGCACTGCGGGCACACCCACTGCCGCCGCTGCGCCGAGCCCGGCGACTGCGGCCGCTGCCACCGACCCCGCCGCCCCGCCGAGACCACCCCAGCCGCCGCTTCGGCGCCGTCGCCCGCCCCCCGCCCGCGGGTCAACGTGGTGCTGGGCAACCTGCTGCACAAGTGGTTCGGCGCCGAGAGCCGGGCGCGGCGGCTCCGCGACGAGGGCGACGCGCTGCGGGAGCGCCAGGAGCTACCGGCCGCCCTGGAGAAGTACAACCAGGGCTCCCGGCGGCACGACAGCTGCGGGGGCCTGGAGGATGCTCCGGACCGCCGCGGGGAGCTTCGCGGCGGGGTCCGCCCGGGCACCGCTCCCGAGGAGGCGGAAGCCGGGCGGAGAGGGGCGGAGGGGCCGCGGGGGCAGCTGTGCCCTGGTCGGGGGACACTGCCCGCTCCCCAGCCCCGCTGCGGCGGCAGCAGGGGATTACCGTGCGGTCCCCGCGCCTGGATTACTCGCTAAAGGGATTGTGGTCAGGGCGGGCTCGGGCTTTAAACCCTCACTCGCCTAAAATGAAAATCGTAATCGAAAGTTCCGGGGATTCCTGGCGCCCCTGGGCGTGTGCCCCCTGTCCTCCCCGGGATGAGGAAGAGGAGGAAACGCTCCACCAACAAGCTGGACCCACAACAGGAAGATTGGAGGAGGGAGTAACGGAATTGAAGCAGGAGGCAGAAACCACCCGGTCCCTGGCTTCATCAGAATTTCGAGACCCGAGGAAAGATTACAGCTGCCAGATAGGGGTGTGGAATAATGACTGGAGGTGATTTTAAAAACTGAAATCGTATTAAGGCTGCAGCATTGTTCACACATAAGGAAAGGTATAATATTCGAGCAACTTTCAGGGGTAGTGCACAACTGGTATGCCAGGAATCCATTTCACAACAGTTCCCTAGGCAACCCTCCTTGCAACCAGCACTGGGGTTGGAGGGGAGGATATCTGCGCTATTACAGATGGTTCCTGCGCCCCCGGAGCAGCCGCCACGGCCCCGCTACCTGCTTCAGGAAAACGCAGCGGCGTATCTTTCGCGTCGGAGATGCCGCCCGTTCCCCGCACGGCAGCACAACGCCCTGCCTGCACAGGCTCGCAGAGACAAGGCGGCGCAGAGCCCAGCCGACGCGCCCCGGGCAGCCCGGCGGGGAGCACCCGGGCAGGGCGCCTGCTCCCAGGCCGGGGGGGAGACAGGCGGCAGGGCTGCGGGGACCCCGACGGCACGGCCCCAGGGAGGAGAGGCGAAAAATCGCCGCAGGGAAGAGGGAAACAGGGGTATCCGCGCGGCGGCCGGAGGCGAGCGGGCGACGGGGGCCTGGGGCTGCTGACAGTTGGTTGGGTACCTTTCTTTGACAATTTGGTTCCATTTAATCCTGTTCATTGGAGTTTCTGCAAGCATAGTATTTTTGTGTCATTTATCACCCAATTATTTTCTATAGGGTATCCAGAAAACTAAGCTACACTGATGGGAAAGAGTAAAATTCTAGCAATCCCTTGGACAATTTCCTGGTCAAAACTCACCAAGGAGGATTCATGGACTGCTGCAAAGAAAACTGTGTATCAGAAAGCTTTGTTGTGTTCTTTTTTCTTATACTGATTCCTGGAATATTCATGTAATGTACAATTAGTCCTGATTTATGCTTCCCTGTAATGGGAGCTGTAGTCGTGGGGCACGGGGCTTCCTGTGAGCCATGTTTGTGCCCACGGCATGCCGGGAGCTTCAGTCACGCACACGGGGCTTCCTGTGCGCCATGTTGGTGTCCCTCGGTATGCCGGCAGCTGTAGGCCCGGGGTACGAGGCTTCCTGTGCGCCATGTTGCTGGCCCTAGGCATGCCGGGAGCTGTAGTCCCGGGGCTCGGGGCTTCCTGGGCGCCATGTTGGTGTCCTTCGGCATGCCTGGAGCTGTAGTCGTGGGGCACGGGGCATCCTGGGCGCCATGTTGGTGTCCTTCAACATGCCTGGAGCTGTAGTCGTGGGGCACGGGGCTTCCTGGACACCATTTGATGTCTTGAACCTGATCCTCACTTACAGGGGGCATATCTTCCTTCTCCCTGCCTTTGCCTTCTGCAACTTGGGCAGTTTGGCTAGAGCCCTTTCCGGTGAAGAATGAGGCAAAGAAGTCCTTGAGTACCTCAGCCTTCTCCATATCCCTTGTGACCAGGTCTCCTTCCTTCCGGAGAGGGCCCACATCTTCCCTGGCCATCCTTTTACCACTGACATACCTGTAGAAGTTTTTCTTGTTGCCTTTGATGCCCCTGGCCAGATTTATTTCTATCTGGGCTTTAACTTTCCTAACCTGATCCCTGGCTGCTAGGACAACTTCTTTGTATTCCCCCAGGCTCCCTGTTCTTGCTTCCACATACGTTCAACACAAGCTATGTCCTAGTCAAGAGAACTGTTCTACAACTGCTCTATTTCAAAGGAGCAAGTGTGTATTGGTATGAGGGCAATTCTGAGTATATTGGGTGTCAGGTACTGAGTCTTGCTTTGTTTTCATAACAGTACAAGGGAGCTGGAGGTAATATCAACATGCAGTGTTTTCTTTTAACTTTTTGCCCAAGATAGATTGACTTAAAAAATCAATACTTAGTGTTTTATATGTGCATGTTAAGTGTTCATTATAAAATCTTCCTAATTTTGCTAAATCATCTTCAATTTATTGGATTATGATGCAGGTATCTGAGAATTTTCAATGGCATTAACACGTTGATACTATGGCAAGAATAAGGATTTTAGGCTTTAGGTCACTAAAAGGAAGAAGAAGAGATGATGAAATAAATGTCCACCAGAGGTCACGAAAGATCCCTGAGGGGAGAAAAACCCTAACACTAATTTTATTATGCATGCTCGGGCTGTGCAAATGAATTCCAAGAAGTATTAGCATAAGACTGCCCTTTGTAAGAAATAGAACGAACCTGTATGTTCAGCCTGCATATAAACTGTGTACCCAGCTTGCATCGGGACGCACATTTGGAGGAGTGTGTGCCTGCTGAATAACTTTTGTTATTGTAATTTTCACTGCGTCAAACTGTACAGGGTATATGGCTCAGAGTTCATAACCAAGTTCGGTCATGAGTGGACATCGAGCTGGAGAACATCAAGGATGGATGGACAGAGAGCTGGAGAACATCAAGGATGGCTGGACAGAGAGGTGGAGAACATCAAGGATGTCTGGACAGAGAGCTGGAGAACATCAAGGATGGATGGTCAGAGAGGTGGAGAACATCAAAGATGTATAGACAGAGAGGTGGAGAACATCAAGGATGGATGGATAGAGAGCTGGAGAACATCAAGGATGGACACCAGAGGTCATCATGGGCAGGTAAGGAGGTCGTGAGTGGACAGAGAGGTGGAGAACCTCAGAGATGGACACCCAGAGGTCATCATGGGCATGTAGGGAGGTCATGGGTGGACAGAGAGCCCGGCGGGATGGTCCAACACCACCTATGGCTCCATCTCTTCAAAGATGGTCCAAGACCACCTATGGATCCATCTCTTCTCTGCAGGGATGGTCCAAGACCACCTATGGATGGTCCCAACACCACCTCTCCAACCATCACCGTGTCTTGCTTGCAGGAAAGCGAGTCCACTTGGACAGGTTGAAGAACTTCCTGCCCTGGTAGAAGGCCACAGCACTTCACGGGTGCTTCAGGGATGTGCTCACAGCAGGAGGACCCGTTGCTGGGGGGAGAAGAGGTCCATGGCAAGGACTGTGGCAAATTGTCCATTCCCTGTGGCCACAGCGGGGGACAACTGGCCCGAGATGGTCTCCCTGCGGGTTTCCTCCAGGTCCCACCTCAAGATGACCTGGATTATTGTTTCTCTGGGTTGACTGGCGCTCTACTCTGGGTTTACTAGAGGTCCCACCTCTAGTAAAGATGGATTATGGGTTCCCTGGAGCTCTACTCAGACTCTACTCCAGGTTTCGCCTCAAGATGACCTGGATTATTATTTCTCTGGGTTTACTGGCGCTCTACTCTGGGTTTACTCCAGGTCCCGCCTCAAGGCAAGCTGGATTATGGGTTCCCTGGAGCTCTACTCTGCCTCTACTCCGGGTTTCCTCCAGGTCCCACCTCAAGATGACCTGGATTATTGTTTCTCTGGGTTGACTGGCGCTCTACTCTGGGTTTGGGGACCCCTGGGGTGGGTTTGGGGTTCCCCCAAGCGACAGAGCAGGGAGGGGAGACAGAATTGGGCAGGGGATGTTGGCAGCTCTGTCAGGTGGGACAAGCTGCCGGTGAGTGCCCCGGCCCGCGCGGTGCAGATCCAGAAGGGGCCCGGGGACCGGGATGTGGCCTCACTGAGGAGCTGCCGGCACTGGGGTGGGCACCTGGATGGGCACCGGGCCTGGCAGCAGCATGGGTACCGGGATGGGCACTGGGCCCAGCAGCAGGCCTGGCCCAGGGATGGGCAGCAGGATGGGCACTGGAATGGGTACCGGGCCCAACAGCGGGATGGGCACTCAGATGGGCACTGGAATGGGGATTTGGGTCTGATCCCTACGGAGTTGTGTCTGATTCCCTGGATTTCTGAGTGATCCCCTGAATATGGGGCTGATGCACATGGAATTGGCTCTGATTCCCTGGATTTGGCACTGATCCCTACGGATTTGGGTCTGATCCCCACGGATTTGGGTCTGATTCCCAGGATTTGGGTCTGATTCCCTGGATTTGGGTCTAAGTCCCGTGGATTTATGTCTGATTCCCTGCATTTGGGACTGATCTCCAGGATTTGGGTCTGATTCCCCTGAAATTGGGTCTTCATCCCGATGGATTTTGGTCTGATTCCCTGGATTTCTCAGTGATCCCCTTAATATTGGTCTGATGCTCATGGATTTTCAAGGGGGGGGGGTCCCCGATATCCAGAGGGGTCCCCGATATCCAGGGGGGTCGCCAATACCCGTGGGTATCCTCGGTATCCGGAGGGAATCGCCGGTATCCGAGGGGATCACCGATATCTGGAGGGATCCCCGATATCTGGGGGGGGTCCCCAGTATCTTGGGGGGGTCCCCAGTATCTGGGGGAGTCCCCGATATCCAGAGGGGTCCCCAATATCTGGAGGGATCCCCAATACCCATGGGTATCCCCAGTATCCAAGGGGATCACCAATATCTGGGGAGGTTCCCCAGTATCTGGTGGGATCCCCGATATCTGGGGGGGGTCCCCAGTATCTTGGGGGGGTCCCCAGTATCCTCTATTTGTTTAGGGAGCATCCCCATTTAGAGGAGGGGGGTCCCCATTTAGAGGAGGGGGTCCCCATTTGGGGAGGGGGGTCTCACATCACCCCGGGGTGACTGAATCCATTCCTGGGGGTCCCAATCCCCCCTGGGATGTGTCCCCACTCCCCCCAAAGCCCTCTCTATTTGTTCAGGGAGCATCCCCATTTAGAGGAGGGGGGGGGTCCCCATTTAAAGGAGGGGGTCCCCATTTGGGGAGGGGGGTCTCACATCACCCCGGGGTGACTGAATCCATTCCTGGGGGTCCCCAATCCCCCCTAGGAGGTCCCCACCCCCCCCAAGGCCCCCTCTATTTGTTTAGGGGGCATCCAGGCTGCAAACCACAACCTGGACCACGGCTTGTGGTGCCTTATCAATATGGAAAGCTGCAACCCCACCCCTACGCATGAGCCCAGACCTGGGGCCTGGAAGACTGAGAGGTCCGGAGATCCCTGAAGACCACCTGAGGCCCCTCAGAGACAGTGTTGGGCATGCGTGCCACTGCCAGCTGGTGAGTGAGGATAAGCAGAATAGTCCCCAATAAAAGAACAGGAGCCACAAACATCAGATGGAATGTTCTCCCACCGGACCTGAAAGCACATTGGACTGATGGGACGCCGCAGATCCGTGGTGGTAGCTATTGCAACTGACCCTTATCTTCCTTCCTTTCCTTTCTCTCTTTCTACCACATTAGGGGTGCAGAGATTAAAAGGCCCACCTGTGGGGAGGAGCAGCCAGGACAGGCAACCCTAAACTTATCAACAGAGGATTCCATCTATATACTTCATATTCATTATAAAGCTGAGGGATGACGAGGGTCAAGCTCTCCTCTTCAATAGCTGGTGTCTGAATAGGACATTGTCCGTTCTGCCTTGGATCCCAATCTGTGCACTCCTGAATCCAGTTCCAGAATCCAGCTCCTGAATCTGGTTCCCATCTACCACTCAGTCCAGTCTGGGACTTCCCCAGTGCCTCCCCACATCATCAGTGGTGATGGTGACGTAATTGTCTTCAGGGGGGTTGGGTTTGATACTGTTTTACTAGTGTGACCCCGCCGCTGTGGAAATAAGACCTTAATTAAACAAAATAGCTGTGCTTGCATTGATTTGTCTGAGACACAAATCTCTAGTGGGAGCTCTAGTGGGAGGTGTTCCTGCCCATGGCAGGGGCATTGGAACTGGATGTCCTTTAAGGTCCCTTCCAACCTTGACAATTCTGTAATTCTAACTGTAGCAGCCCCAGAATATACCTGCTAGGATGGGGGTTGGAGCACCCATAACCAGGCTGAAAGAATTGGGCTTCTTTAGCCCGGTGACGTGGAGGTTCAGGGCACTCCATGAGCAGCGTGTTATTACTTGAAGGGTAGTCTCAGAGATGCTGGAGATTTTCCTGGTGTCGGTGGTGGTACCGTGGGGCCCCTCCCGGGACTTCTGTCGCTCCACCAGGATCGGGGGGTTACTGGGGGTTACGGGTGCTCGCTGCGGGGGGCTCACCCGGCGGCACGGACGGAGCAAAGCAAGACCCGGGGGGTGTCTGGTGGTCACTGGTGGCTCCCGGGGCTCGCTCACCTGGCTGCACAGCCGGTGCAGGGCGGTGGCCACGTCCCTGGCGGGGCTCTGGCAGCGGAAGACGTGACACCGCAGCCCCCGCGTCTGGGGGTCTCGGGCCACGTAGGCGAAGTCCCTGCGGGGGAGGGGTCAGGAGACCAACAACACCCCCCAGACAGACAGACAGCCCCCCCCGACATTCTTGTGCAGCCCTCAATTGCTGCCCTTCTCTCCCGGATGGTATAGCCTGGCTCCACCAGTCTATCTCCCTTTCACAATTCCATATAGTCCTTAGTCTTTTAATTTCCTCCTTTTGCTCAGCCACCATGCTGAGCAGATTATTCTCCTGTTCACATCTGACACAGGTGTCATCTCCAACACCCTCCATTACATTACTATACGATGCCTTTCCCATTTATTCCCAGTTAGACTCACTTCAGCCTCTAGTACAGTCAGTTATTGAGATCCTCCTATCACTCCTTAATGGTAACAGATTCAGTCACTTTATGATTCAATGGCAATAGGGTGCATTGTGCACCAGTGTCTACCAGGGACCCCCAGTGGCATTCCCAGTGCTTCCAGCAGCGCTCCCAGTATCCCCAGTGGTGACACTAGAGCCTCCCAGTACCCCCAGTGGTGACACTAGAGCCTCCCAGTACCCCCAGTGGCGTTACCAGTGCTTCCAGCAGCGCTCCCAGTATCCCCAGTGGTGACACTAGTGCCTCCCAGTACCCCCAGTGGTGACACTAGAGCCTCCCAGTACCCCCAGTGGCGTTCCCAGTGCTTCCAGTAGCACTCCCAGTATCCCCAGTGGCGTTCCACTGCCTCCCAGTAGCGTTCCACTACCTCGCAGGGGTGACACCAGCACCTCCCAGTACCCACACCCGTACTCCCAGTACCGCCAGCAGGTGGGTTGGTTGCTGGTGGGGCAGCGACCCTGGGTGCTGTGGAGATGGGTGCTGGAGGTCAGGGGCTGTGGGTGCCATGGGATGGGTGCCATGGGGCAGAGACCTTGGGTGCTGTAGGACACAGCCCCTGGGTGCCACGGGGCCTGGCAGCGGGCGCTGACGTGCCGTGGGGCAGGGGTGGAGGTGGGTCAGGCTCCGCGGGTACCAGGGGTGCCACGGGGCCTGGCAGTGGGGGCTTATGTGCCATGGGGCAGGGGTGGAGGTGGGTCAGGCTCCATGGGTACCAGGGGTGCCACGGGGCCTGGCAGCGGGTGCTGACGTGCTGTGGGGCAGGGGTGGAGGTGGGGCAGCCCGCCCCCCCCTTCGTCCCCGAGGGGCGTGTCCCTCCACGTAAGCCCCATGACCTTGATAACGGTGGCCTTAAATCCGGAATGAGCTGCCCCTTCCCAGGGGATGGAGCGCAGCGTTGCGGTTCCCTTCGCCCCCTTTTTACCTCTTCCTGCTCCCGCTGACGGGGCAGCCAGTGCTTCCCAGTCGGGGCGAGAGAAGGACTCGCAGACCCTCCAATGGGGGTGAAAAAAAAAACCAGCGTCCACATCGTGAGACGCTTGGACTTGGGGTTGGGGGGTCCTCGTTCCGAGCCCGCGGGCGCTTGCCGGGCTGCCGGCCGGCCCCGGGCGAGCGAGCAGAGCCAAGAGGTGCTGGGGCCAAACCTGACCCACCGCTTTTCCCCCCAGCGATGATGAGCGCGCCAACCAGATGTGGAAGCGATACCTGGAGAGGGAGGACAGCAAGATCGTGGGTGAGCGTTGCTGGGGGGGAGTCATACCCCTTGGGCCTCGCAACCCCTCAGGGTGCCCCTCACCACCCGGCCTCACCCCCCCCCTGCCGCCCCCCAGACCTCTTCGTGGGGCAGCTGAAGAGCTGCCTCAAGTGCCAGGCCTGCGGCTACCGCTCCACTACCTTCGAGGTCTTCTGCGATCTCTCCCTGCCCATCCCAAAGGTAGGGCTGGGGCAGGGGCCCCTGCCGCCCACCCCTCACCCCCCCGCCGCCCTCGCGCGTCAATTGCACAAGTGTGGGGAGATAGTTTTATACTCAAAATCAAGGAACAGGGGCATTAAATGTACTTCTTCATCCATCAATGCACAAGAAGCCTCCAACACTTTTAATGACCTTTATCGTTACGGCACATTATCGATTCTGAAGCTGCTGTGCATACGTTGTTAAGATCTTGGGGTATTTGTAATTGAATGTGACCTCTTGTGATATTAAAAATGTGACTGTCTGTCTCAAAAGACACCCACATGTTTTATGAAGGACAAGTTTGCTTCAGGAAACCTTTTAACCAAGAACATATGCTCATGAAACAAAAAGCTTTTATTCATTTCAGAAATAGCAAGACAATGTCAACTCTACCAGTGGCAAAGGCTGGGAGCGGCTTTTCTCCCGCGTGGGGAGCCGCAGGCAGCGTCCTGTGTCGGGAGGAGAGCAAAACCGGGCACGGGGGTTCCGGGAGGGCCGGGGGTGGGAGCAGAGAAGATGTGACAGGGAGCGGGAACCGGTGTCGCACCGGCTCTGCCGGTGCCTCCCCGGGTCGGCTGGGGGGGGAGAGGGGCGTCCCGCCCTCCTTCCTCTCCGGGCACTCCCGGAGGGGCTCCAGCCCGAGCACCCTCCGCTGCCGGCCGCGGGGTAGGGGGGGGGCCCGGCCGCCGCGGGGAGCCGCCCGGCCCCGCCGCGAACAATAGCGGCCCCGGCGCGGGGCGGCGCGAAAAATTAGTATTATCCTCCAAATAAAATATATGCATCAAGAAAGCCTCAGGATTGAAAAAAAACCACCTAGTTGAACAGAAAAATGCAATGTAAATGTGTCCACATAGCCTTGCTGCTGCAATATGTATTGCCTGGCTAAATAAAGCTGACACTCTGATATTGCAGAAGTGATTAAGGGCCTGCAGTGGATTCTTCCAGTGGAAAAAAAAAAAGCTATATATAAAAGAAAAGGGAAACAGAAGGGCTTTTAGTTCATTTGGCTTTATTCATAGTTTATGTGATAAATGACTACGAGCCCAGATGTTCCAGAGAGCTGCCAGCTATTTAAGTCACCTTTAATGTTTTTCTTATTGAGTTTGCATACTTAACCTGAAGCCTTCGGCCTGTGCCCATAGAAGCACCCTGCCCCTGGGATGTGTCACCTGTGTAAAGTCTACATCGGAGCTTTCTTCAGGCCACCACAGCACGGCTGGGGCTGGATAGGTTGGATGGAGCAGTGTCCAGGTAGGGCCACCAGAACCCCTCTTCTGAGTTGCAGCTTCACTGTCTCAGGCCCTTTGCATAAGGCTGTCAGCCAGTCTTGGAAATGGTTCCTCCCCACATCTGCTTCTCAAGTCCGTCAGGGTCCATCCGAATCCTCTCTCCCAGGTGTTTTACAAGTCTGCTTTCTCTCTTTGCTATTTCTCAGGCTTAGAGTGGATTTCTGGTTTTTTTTTCCTTGCCATTTCACACCAGCTTTGGCTTTTCCTTGTGTCCCGTCCCCCCCCCCCAATTATCTCTGTGGAGAGAAAGCAAACCCAGCCGTGCTGGTTCCTCTCGCTGTGGTTCTGTGGTGGCAGTTTTGGGGGGTGGGGGTAGATCCAGCCCGGCTCAGCCTGGCAGGGTCTGCCCTGGGGCCAGTGGGTGCTGCCCGGGGTCGCTCTCAGCCCCCCCATCCCCATCCTCATCCTGTAGGCTCATGGCAGGGTGGGGGGTGGGATGGGGGGCGAGCTCTGCTCCTGGCACCCTCAGAGCAGCAAAGCAGGGGGCGGGAGGTGGGGGGGTCTGGATGTGTCAGTCCTTTGGCCTAAAAAGCACGAAAGTCTGAGGATTGCTTCCCCAGGAAAGCTGCTAGAGCTGAAATATCTTGTTCTATCTCACCAACTGCTTGCACTTTACTGACAGGACAACCAACTTGGCTCCTGGGTCGTTTATTTTAGGCTACAGGAGAGGTTGTTTGGAAAAAGTGCATTTTTGGCATAAAAAGCACGACCATCTGAGGATAGCTTCCCCAGGAATGCTGCTAGAGCTGAAATATCATGTTCTATCTCACCAATTGCTTGCACTTGACTGACAGGACAACCAACTTGGCTCCTTAGCCCTCTAATTTAGGTGACAGGAGAGGTTGTTTGGAAAAAATGCATTTTTTGCCCTTTTTTCAGGGGCCCATCCCTCAGCAGGGGAGATCTGCAGAGCGTTCTCCCACAAATCTAACTCCCTTTCGCTTTCCCTTATTGACCTCAGCCTAGACACCTCCTCCTTCAGCTCGGCCACTTCATCCTTCAGCTCAGCCACCAGGCTGAGGAGAAAGTTCACCTGTTCACACCTGACACAGGTGTCCTCACCCTCTCCCTCTTCCTCTATTCCAACTGCCAGGCTGAAGCACTCTCTGCAGCTGGCAGCCTGGACTCCAGCATGCTGGAGAAACAACTCTGTCTGGGTAGATGCTGTTTTTCTACCCTTGGTCCGAGTAACGACCATGGTGCAGCGTATGAGTGAAAACAAATTTCCGTCCCACCCCCCTCTCTCCGCCGTGGTCGATCCGGTTCCCGTTACCGGGGGCCGGTGGGAGGGGGCGGTGGTGGCACCGGCCTCGCGGGGTCACTGCCCCCCCCCCCCATTTCTGCCCGGGGGGTGCCGTGGATTTCTTTCGAATTGGTTTTTTTTGGTTCTTGTTTTTTTGTTTCGTTTCAGTTTTGTTTGGTTTTTTTCTTTCTCGCCCCTTTTCCTTCTCTGCCGGGGGGGCAGAAAAGCTGCAGCCTCCACCCCTGGGTGCCCTTTTGGTGATTTGTTTTCTCGTTGCCGGAGGATCAGAAGTGCCTGGGGGGGGGGGGAGCTTTTTATAGGGGCAGGTTCGCACTTTGGCAGCCCGGTAGTGCAACGCATCCACTCCAATTCCTCCCGCCCACCTCCCCGCCGCCCCCCCCACCACCCCCCCCCCCCCGCGGATCTTGCGCGGGCGGTGCGGCTGCCTCCGCGAAGCGCGCAAGGACGGACCGACACACACACACACACACACACAGACACCAACCCCCGTCCGCCTCCCGCCCGCACACCCTCACTCACCGCCAGGAAGCCGGCGAACGCGGCGTCGCTCCGGCACGCCACGGCGGCCCCCATAGCGGCAGCCGGAGCCGGGACCGCCGCGCAGCGCAGCGGGGGCTGCGGGCGAGGCGCTGCCGGTCCAGCCGCGCTGCCTCAGGCGGCGGGGCGGGGGACCTTTCCCAGCTATTTTCTGCAGACCTGCCACCTCATTGCTTTTCGTTCTGTATTTTAAATTTCACTAAGCACAAACCAGCTTACAATCACACTTGCTTGGCCACCTCCAAGTTTGTTAGACCATACCTACAATTTCTTAAGCTCAAATGGCATTCCAGTTAGGTTCTTTGTTATTTCTGTAGCCTCTCCCAGTATCTACCTACAAATTTATTAAGCATGCTGTAGTCATCATCTGGGTTGTTATTGCAGTGACTGGAACCGGAAGCAAAACACACCCCAACAAGACCCTGTGAACTGCAGTCTGACAACGAGATCTTTGTAACTGTCCCCTAATATGGTTACTCATCTGCTTTGAGAAAGAGGCTGGAAGAGAGTCAGCTGGTTCCTAAGTGAGTAGTAGGCATGGGAGAGGGCAGTGGGACTAGAGGCACATCTCTCTGTGGTCCCAACTGATACAGTTTTAAGTCTCTTGTTAGTAAAAATGTATGCTCTGAATTATTGTTATTCTTGGATGAAAGTACTGAGATACTAGTTTCCACATACACCTCAGATGCTGTAAGCAGAAATTTCTTTTGGCACATCAAGCAAAGATAACTTTCTTGCTTATCTAAAGCCAGAGAAGTATCACTTTCAATTTTAATAAAATGGTTGTGTTTTAACATCAAGGTTGCTAGCTGTAATCAAAGTTTCTAGTGATTTTGTTTTTGGTTGCATTTACAGATTTGCCTGTACATTCTGCTACGCATTTGAAAGAACCCAATCCTGTTCTCCTAAGGAGTCTGAAATCAGCTTGTAACCAAGCATTCTGTATTGGGACACTCAAAGACTTGAATTACTCATGTGTCATGTCACCCTAGGGAGTTAACTGTAATGAAAAAAACCCACATCATCCCATTCTGAGAAACAAACAACAACAAAAAAAAGGTAAGACCAAAATGAGTCTGAATTCACAGAATTGTTCATCCGTTAAATCCCTTTGGGAACTGGTGCAAAGCAAGTTTTATTTAAGAATGAAATGCCATGCTGTTTTGGTTGGTTGGGGTTTTTTCCACCTTTCTAATAAATGATTACTTAAAGTTATGTATTTAGAGTAGCATATTAAAGTCATTTGCCTCCCCCAGCACCTGTGCCGGGGCGCCGTGCGCGTTTTCCACGGTCTCGGGCAGCCGCGGTGTGCAGCAGACGAACCGAAGCCGGCTGACTCCTCGCGGCTAAAAGTTCAAAAGTGATGATTCCGTGGGATGCTAACGAGGGTAGCAAAGTGCAATACGGCACCAGTGCCTTGTGGCAGAAGGAGGTTTGGCAGGAAGGGGCCCGCCTGGCACTGCGGGAAGCGGGGGCAAGTGGCTGGGCTTGCGTCGCAGTTGGGGTTTGGATTTATTATTTTTTTTGGGTTTGGGGTTCTTTCTGCGGTTTTCCTCACAACCCTCACATTTCTTTCTAAATGTCCTCATCTAAATTGTCCTCTGCTCCAGCATTTTCCTCTCCTCTTGCTTCTTTTGTTCGTTTAAGCTTCCAGAAAAGTCTCTACTACCTGCTTCTTCCTTCCAACTTTCACGACTTTCACTTTCCTTGTATGAGGGAAGCCTTTCCCCTTTGCATTCATTCCTGCAACTCCCTTGGTTACTTTCTATTTTCACTATTGTCAGTTCTACAATCTTACCAAGGAACCCTGGGACACTAAATGCTTTTCCTAAGCTAAAGCTTCACCTCACACAGTTTCATGGCCATATGGGAATTTCAGCTGGGAACTAAAAGGCAGAAAAGTATCAATCTTACCTAAAGGCTGGGGGAAAATAGAAAGTTTTAAGCCTGAGTCAAGTCTTCAGTCTGCAATTCTAGCGATTTCTGCTACAGCTTTCACTGAGGCCAGGATTGCACTCTTAGACTTTTCTCTGCTTATCCTTTACTAGAGTTGGCCAGTTTGTTTTCTAGCTCTTCCTTCAGTTAACAAGTTGTCTTACAGAATCTTTGGCATTGTCCTACCCAATATAAAAGTGTTTGTGCTTGTATAAAAAGATATATTTTACTGCAATCATTTCCATAATAGAAAATACATTAGTGATATTAACTTTGCAATATGTATTTCATGTAATAACAGAGAAAGGCATAAAAGAGGAGTGGTTAAAAGAGAAATGTCCATTCTGCTCTCTGCCTTTCAAGGAATATTGGGGCTTTTTTGTGTTACTTGTGCTGTAGATGTGGACAAATTGAGGATTCATATCTATGATAAAAACAGATCAAGGTAAAAAAACATGACTTGCCATTTTTGGACGGATTTGTTTTTAACTGGAGTAGTGAGCAAGTGTTTAACAATAAGCTTCAATTCCCTTGCAAGGGCACTGGCACATCTTACTGTAATTGTTGTCAATGTCTTGCTGGCATATTTAGCACACCGTGCCAAATGGCTTCTTTGAAGAACAAAGAATTGGGGTAGTTGAAACTGTATGTGCTGTAGTTGAATAATTACTTGTTTAGAAAAACAGAAAAGAAGCTGGGGAAAAAAAATATCAAAGGAGATAACCAGGCAATTTCATGTCTTTGTTTTCCCAAACACACTTTGGAAGCTGGGTTTGAAAACAAGGGCAGGATCATTGCATGGACCAAAAACCTTCACCTGCTTCAATCACAGAATCACAGACTAGTGAACATTGCTTAGAGCTCTGGCCAACCTCACTTGGAATGGTTCCAGGGATGGGGCAGCAACCACCTCTCTGGGCAACCTGGGCCAGGGTCTTACCACCTTCAGTGTAAAAAAAAGTGTATTCCCTCTCTCAGGTCTAAATCTTCCTCCTTTAGCTTAAAAACTAAAAGCCATGTCATGGCAGAACCCTAGGAGATGCCATCAATATCCTTCACATTGTTAGCATCAAAACACAAATCTGTTTCACACAATAGGTCAAGAGATACATTTGCATTATCTGCTATTTAGAAAAGAACTACAGAGGTTTTATAGGCTTACCCATAAGTAATACAACATTCCCTAATATGTCAATAAAACCATATAACAAACCACATTGGGTACTCTAGCCACACACATAGACACAAAAACAGGTTCTTGATAGACTTTAATGAACATGAAGTCTTTTGTAGCATAATCTTACTTGCTCAAATGGTGACAATATTATGCAACATTTATTTCAGGTCATGCAACCAGTGTTGAAATACCTTTTTAAAAACTTTTGTCTATAGGTCACTATAGGCTCTATAGGGTCCGAGCAGCCATGGCTGCTATAGGGTCTAGAGATCGCTATAGGCTCTATAGGTTCTGAGCAGCCATGGCTGCTATAGGGGTCTATAGGTCGCTATAGGCTCTATAGGTCGCTATAGGGTCTATAGGGTCTGAGCAGCCATGGCTGCTATAGGGGTCTATAGGTCGCTATAGGGTCTATAGGTCACTATAGGCTCTATAGGGTCCGAGCAGCCATGGCTGCTATAGGCTCTAGAGATCGCTATAGGCTCTATAGGTTCTGAGCAGCCATGGCTGCCATAGGGGCCTATAGGTCGCTAAAGGCTCTATAGGCCGCTATAGGGGCTAGGTAGTTTTTCTTGGTGAAGGCAGCTAAACAAAAATATCTGCATCCACCACAGTACAGAAAGAAATAATTTCTCAGGAAATCTGTACAAAAACAACCCCCATATTTAAAAATGAGCCTAATCCATAGCACAACTCCTGAATGGAATACCATACTCTTGCAACACATCACAGCTCCGTGGGCACAAGATGAATCTTGTTTTGCTCTTTTTTTGTCCTTTAATACTCTTAAAGACTGTCACAGCTGTATTCAACTGAAGAAAGGAGTCTCCAAAGAATAGTAAAACAGGATGAAGGAACATGCAGATGGTGAAGGACCTTTGAGATTAAAGCTTTCTCTGTAACTTCAGTGTAGGACTCGGCTCTTGTGAGCGTGGAGCACGCTCTGATAGAGCAGCTGAGGAAATGTCTTGGTAATCTCTTCATTTAATCTGCCCGTTGTTACCCCAGGCTGCAAGACCTGCCTGATTTTTGTGCCCTTCATCCTCAGGTTACTTTTTTTTTTGCTGAAATGGAGCTGAAGGGCAAGACAAACAGAACACAACTGCAGTCAAGATGACGGGCTGTTGAGCTGCAGCTCTCCAGGGCTTGGAGGCTGCTGGGTGGATTTGCAGATGGAGGGATGTTGAGAGTTGATTCAGTGGTATCTGCAGTGAAATCTGTAGGTTGCTTGACAGTGCCATAGGTTGTGGTCGTTGAAGTGTTTCTCAGCTCCAGTCATTATGCAAAGCAGTGACAATATTAATAAATAAGAATTTGCAAAACACAGGACTAAAGTGTCTTGATGGTTTTTATTCAGATGAACTTTTTCAGCTCTAAAGCAAAGAAGCAGCCTCGGGGTAAGAACAACCATTCAAGAGATTCACACCAGTCACTGAAGTCCAAGTTTTGCCCATCAAACTTTTTAGAACTTTAAAAGGAATTTGTTCTCCATAAGCCATTTCCTCTCAATAATCCCTGACTAAATGTTCCAGAATCTCATATTTACTGATATTACACACACAATGTTAGATTCTGGTATAACATTATATATATAACACTGTAACATCACTGTATATCAGAATGGCAGGAAGTAAAAAAAAAAAAATTACAATGATTTACAGCACTGCTTATCTACTGTTTTTTTTTATCTGCCCAGTTATATCTTTCTGTAATAATACAGGAGAAAAAATGCACTTTCCTGTTTCAGTCAAAGCACTTCATACCTTTTAATGCATTGAATCCTTAAATATCCTAAAGCATAGGTTAATGACAACCCTGTTTTAAAGTTGGAAAACAGGAATAGACAAGCTACCATCAGCATTTTTCAAGCATCCGCAGACTGTTAAGTCTCTCATGAAAAAAATAAAGTATACAAAATCAGTGACATTTTTTGACAGTGAAGGTCAAATTGAGTTGGTAGAGCTGCAGTGCATAACTTTCACCTTTCAGGTAACACTCAGTATTATGCTGAGAGATGAAGACATATTTTCAGTATGTGAATCTAATGACCTTTAAAGTTCTAGACAAAAGATTATTTTAGGTAAGTCCTTGACTATATTTTTTATATAAAGTTCATCACTTTAGCCCCCTCATTGCTGAGGGTAAAACTACCTTCTGCAGGGCATAATTAGTTGGAGTGATTTCATATATCAAGCATGACTGAACTGTGAAGATAAACTACTTGGTTCCTGCATAAATTCACATTATATCAAAACTTGAGATGGCAGAGCAGGAAATTTAAAATCTGTCTGGAAAACTCACAGAGAGATATATTTTTTAAAATTATTTTTAATAACAGGAACTATCATTTCTGTAGAAAAGTTCTGTGGGTAAACACAGTGCTAACAAATAATCTAATCGTCCTAAACTGACATGTAATCCTGGAAGTAAAAACCAGTTACTGTTTCTCTGAGTTAACTGAATCAAACAAGGAATAGCATTAGAGTTTTTACTTGTAGAAAGATAAACAAAATTAAAAGACATCATAAATGTCACTGGTATTGACAGACGGTTGCTATATAAACCTGGCCCAAGACAGAAAAACTATCAAGAAAAATCCAAATAATTCTTGTATTTTCTTCTCCTCTAGAGAGGTGGATTATTAAAGCCAGAAGAGCCATAATGTGAGGATTTGGAAAGGTTCTTCACTGATTTATTTTCTTAAGGCTTTCTGTTATGAATTAGATTCCTATAGGGTTTGGGTTTTTTTTTATTCCTATAGTTTTTTTACTCAATAACTTTCTGAAGTGTCTTTTTTTTGTAGAGTGATAGATAATTTCTGGCTTTCAAATCTGTGCAAATCTTGATTTGTCCATGATAAAATTCAGTAGAAACTGTGTATGTCAAATAAAGGCAGGCATTTATCCTTTGCATTTTCTGATAATTTTGTTATGGTTTGCATCACTTATGCTACCAAAATGTGCTTTCTGCTGACAAAATTAGACATTTCAGGCTCACTGAGATATATATAACCAAGAAATCTAGCAAATACAGATACTAATTCATTAAGTATTTGAGTGACTGATAATTAATTTTATTATTTTGATTTGATCTTGTTAAGGTTTGGCATTTTATTTCAGACATTACCATTCTGCATGTTTCCAAGAATGGTGAAATTCTCTGTGTGATGATTTGGAAAATACCCAACCAAGCACTGCATAAAAGGTCTGTGTCTGAAGGATGTTACAGTCAGGCAATGACTTCATGATAGAAGGGTATCCTTATCCATCCTAGATTTATTTTTCTCTCCTTGAATAGCAGGAATGAAGCTGATGTAAGGAGGAGCAGAGCTTCCTAGGGCCATTGCACAGATAATGGACCACTGATAGCTGAGAGATGTGGAGACACTTGGATATTTGGCCTGGTATTCACAAAGAAGGCTGAAGGTCAAAATGTGGAAATTGGAGTGAGATGTTAAAAGGTTTTATGTTTTTTCTGAAGCAGACAGGCAACTTGAAATATTAAAAGCTACAAGGTGTAAAGGAAAATAGGCCCTTAAGATGATTAGCTAAGTTAGAAGTTAGAGAAGAATAGGACATTATAGAATAATGTCCTAATGTCACTGCATTTTCTGTGGTGCCCAGCTTCAGGGCAGGTAAGGCTGCACCAAGGAAGGGATCTGCATCAAAAAGGGCTGACAAAAAGCTCTTTGTGGGGCTTTTTTGAAGCCTTTGCCTGTGCTGGGGACTGCCAGTTGGTGGGTGGGCTGAGATCTTCCAAAGTGCTTCACTTGCAGGTACCTTATTTATGGATTTTATTTTCTTTCCAGTATAGAATGGCAAGAACCAGTGTGTTGTATATGCTGTAGTAAGTCTGAAGAGGTTTCAGATGATCAGGCTTAAATCCCTGGTTTCTTCCAAAGATGTGGAAGGAGTTAAATGAACAGGGTGAGTCTGCAGATGGCTAAAACTGGCATTTGAGAGAAAAATATATGAGTTATCATGGCATATTTGTATAAAATGCAGTTGAGAGTAATTACATCTGGAACCTTCCCAATACTGCCAGGATGCTCATGGGGGTTTTTTTTAACTGAATGGTGATTTGAGTGCAGTGCTGACACCAAAGTCATTTAAAACACTGTGTTTCCTAAGGCTGGTGCAATGGAAAGAGACTTTTTAAAGCCAAATCATAATGATAAATTTTGAGCGTTTTCGTTCTGAATTCTAGTTGCTCTTAGTTGGTCATTTTATTTTATAATTTTAGTGTTGCTGTGTCTGTTCAAAAGCAGATGCTTATGCTGCCACCTGCACACAACAATCAGCTTGTGCAGGGTTGGAGATGAACTCTGCTGGTGGTATAAGCAGGAGCTTCAGCATATGGCCCAGTTTAATCTCATACACCTTGATACAGACAGATCTGACACAGATATTAAGGAACATATAAGTCATGGGCTGCAAGGCCAAGCCTTAGTGGGAAAGTCAAAATGATTGTGTCAGTACTGATAAAATTATTTAAGAAAAACTTTAAAGAAATAATCTTATTTGGTTTTAATTTGGCCAAAAGAAATAAATGTATCCTGACTTAAATTCCATTAAAGATGTCATCTGAAATATTTAATCAGACATAGCTACAGATGATGTTTTCAGTACTTAGACCATTATTTTAGTTTTGGTTTAGGTTCACTTTGAGTTCACAATTAATCTACACTGAAATCTCAGGGTCCCACCTAAATCATTGCTGAAAAAAAAAAAAAAAGGCTTCTACCAGTCATTACTAAACATTAATTTGTTCCACCCTCAACCCTCTGCAGTTGTTGCTTGGGGAACACAGCCTTCCTATCTGGGGAAAATTGGTTAGTGCCTTGTGGATGTGTGTAATGCCATTAGAGTTTATTGCTGTTTGGTTTTTTCTATGGAATATAACAATGCTGATATTAATCATTTCTATACCAATATAAATGGAGGGAGGATTGTGCAGTTTCATTTGCATAGTCATACAGTTAAAACATTTTTTTGTAGATGCCTGCAAGCATGATGGGGTTAGTGATAAAATTTTTTAAGTAAGTTACTAAGTAACTGGCTATACACCTCATTCAAATTAATGAATGTAAGAGTAGATTTCTTGGAAAGCAAACAGTGATTTGGATTCATCCATCAGTTGTATTTCTATTGCCTGTTCCCTAGTACAAGTTTTTATTTAGAAATAATTATTCATTTTATATAGATACATATCTGCACAATATTATCTAATCCAAGGGTTTCTTTGAAAGCTATTGCTTGAAAGATGGCATAAAATTGTGCCTCCAGACATGTAGGTAATTGCTGAAAAGCAACCTGCTCTGCACACCAAGTTCTTACCTTCGGTGTTGCACAGGTGCAGCTACTCACATGACTCCCTGGGTTAGACAGCTACTACATAGTGCTGATGTGATTTTACAGAAGCAGCCAGTCACACTTCAAATTAGTTGAGCAAGAAATGGAAGAGGTTTTCAGGTTTTTGTTTTCTTTATCTCACTAATTTCACTGATGTAGAAATTTTGCTCTCTGGTCCCTGAGGACGCAATTGGTCCCTTGGTGGTGTTTTGTATGGGCCAAATAATATGATTGCCAATACAAATATTTTGTTCCTAGGTTTTTGCTTTATAAAATGTAAATTTGGACTGTGTGACCTCAGGCGTTTTCTTCAGTGCTTACACAAGTTCCACATGGTGATTGGCGAATATAGCTGTAACCTTAGCATCAATAGCAATGGTGACTAATGACCTGCTCTGCGTGTTTCCTTACAGTGAATCTCCTGAACTGTTTAATTGTGTGGAAGAGAGTTGAACTTATGCCTGAACCAAGACTGCCGGGATCTGTACTGCTCTCTTTTATTGTTATTCTGTAGATTCTTGTCTCTGCTAGGTTAACTCTATGCTTGCTGGTAAAATAATTTTATGTTGGATGTTCACTAAACAGAAGTCTTCAATTCTCTTTCACTTCTGCTCCAAGTAAATATAAGAACAGATGTCTTAGAGCTGAGTGTGATACAGCTCCTTGTCTGCTTCTGCTAATCTGACCCAAATGTATCTGCAGTGAAAAAAAATTACCATAATGTCCAAATGCTAGAAATTCTACCACTAAATATGCAAACAATTACCAGGCTTGTGCAAATGTGTGGGTGTGTGAGCATGTGGGTGCTCATGTGCATGCCCATAGCAAATCCACACCCGCATGGACTGCCATTAATCACTCTGGGATGTTTATTACGTCGAGGCCTGGGGGCGCTTCACCCATAGTCTGACAGTCGTCCGGGGACCTTCTTCCCGTCGTGCTTTGCGGCACCTTGCCCTATGGACAGCCAATGGCCCGGGGACCTTCTTCCCGTCGTGCCTTGCGGCACCTCCCCATAGACAGTCAATGGCCCGGGGACCTTCTTCCCGTCGTGCCTTGCGGCGCGCTCCCTCCGGGCCGCCGCTGCCCTTCCTCCCATGATGCCCCGCGCTCCCCCCTCCCCGCCTTTCCCGCCCGCCGCCATCATGAGGCCTCGGGGCCGGGGGTCGCCGCCTTTAATGTCCCCACGTCTGTCCCCCGGGTTGTCCCCCGGGCTGTCCCCGTGTCCCTCTTCTGATACACTAACTTTTTCTAGTTGTTGGTGACAGATTGTTGGCTGCTCTAAGCTTGGCTTATTCTTGTAATGCAGAATGCTGTCACTTTTCAGCCTTCTTGTTTCCCCACATCAATACTTAAATCATTCAGTTTCCTGAATTCCTTGTGGGCAGCATCTTAGGTTTATGGGACTAGGAGAGATTTTTGTCATAAGCATGGCTACTTGAGCTGACTTTCCCTAAACTGAGCTTGGTGTTGAATTATCTTTTAGGTTAGGATTGGGACTGTATTTACTGATGCTGAAAAAAAGAGACAAATTTCTTTAGTACACTTTTGCCTCTGACAAAAGGTGTGTGGGGAAGGAAAGGTAATATTTATTCTAAAATTGCTCTCACTGAACTCAATGGTAAATTCATGATGTTATGTATCACAAAGATGAAGAGTGGTAAAATTTTATTCCAGTTGATATGAGTTGCTCCACCACCTTTGACACTAGTCTTGGAAGCTGTTGAATATGTATGGGTGAGCTAAAGTTAATGGATGATGTTGCTGTAGTGATGAATGATCCAGAGAACCAGGAGTAAAATCAAGAACTAAGACCAGTTTAGCCTGAGAAGGATGAGAATCAGGTTCTAAGTTCACAGAAGACAAGTCCAAATGTAGCCCTGAATTACAATTCTGTGACTACAGGACAGCTTGATGCATTTAGATTAAATTATTGATCTTTTATTCTCTTTGTGCCAGCTGGAACATTTATTTAAAATCCAGATGAGCTTTATGTATTTGGGGTAAATTTGGTGCATTTTGGTGCATACCATGTTGACAGTGGTGAATATTGGTGGTGATATTAATATTAAGAATATTAGTTTCACTTACTAAAGTCATATAGAAAAAAAAAAGGCAGCTCTCATGTGGAAGATCTATTTCCAGCTTGTATACTATTTCAGCTGTACTGTCAGCTCAGTTAATGCAGAAAAAAAATTGAGGAGGCAGCGCATGTTTCTCTCAGAATCATCATCTCCCATGTTGGTTTTTTTTCCTTCAATGGAAAATGCTCAAATATATCATGATCCTGCTAGCCGAATTTCAGTGAGCATTGACCTTCTCTCCAGCAGCTCAAAAAGCCTTTTAGGATAACTGAGATTTCTCCTTTTGGGCGCTTTCCCCACCTGCAAAATGAAGCAAAGGTGTAGCTCCGATCTGTGGCATCAGGCAAAGGTTTTTGCCCCTACCCCAAAACTACGAGCCCTGTTCCTCCGAAGCACAGTTCCTGCCTCGGGCTTGTCATTTAAACACCAGGTGGCACCAAATAACAAGCTTCAATAGAGTCGTGGCCTTTTTTTATATTGGGAAAAACTTGGAGAAAAGATTTAACAGGAATGTAGAGGGAGAGTGTAAAAAAAACCCAAAACAACCGAACTAAAACCCCTGTTTGTTTAGGGTATTTTTCTTAATGAAAAAAATCTTTTGTTATGGTGAAATCATGAAAGATTTGCAACACATTATTCATTCAACTTTTTTCAGAGTACTAGTAGGAGGCCACACACATAACTGAAATTTTCACTGGATATTCTTAAGCCACTTAATAGCCCATCTTAACATCTGCATGGGCACATACCAGCTTATCTCTCGATTTTCATGTTTTCAGACACTCTCTTCCTTGCTCCAAAATGCATAAGAACCATATCTAAGGCTCAAAAAAGTGACACAGTTTTGTTACCTAATGCTGTGGAGTTTTAGCAATTGGATTTTATGCATGGACGGGAAAAAAGAAAAACTAGCTCTTAATTTGATACAGAAACAAAGTAAGAACCTCCTAGCAACATTTGAGAAAAAGTGAAGAAGTAGAATTAATTGTGCTATATGTACACCTTAACAGTATGTTCTTATCAGACACTGGAGACATTTCTCATTTTCAGTCAGCACTCACCACAGTGCACTGATTATTTCATATTGAGTTAGTGAGTATTTCACATTCCTCCAGAAAAAAAGAAACAAATAATAATTTTTTAAAAAGGCAAACAGAAATTAGCATGTCCATTCATCCCTGTATGTTACCTGCTCCTTCCCCAAAAGCAGATTACATACATTCTCTCAAGTAAATAACAATGGGACAAGGGGAAATGGCCTGAAGCTGATACAGACAGAAGTGCCCTAAAATAATACTACCCATATCAACAGACAAGTATTGTCAGTGCTGAGATTATTTGAGCACCAGGACAGGTATTAGTGAATTTGACCAGATGAAGTTAATCCATTTTATGCTCTTAGACTTTGGCTAGTGCCCTCTGATGCTTTACTGTCACTGTTGCATTTTCATAAGTCCAGGTGACAATAGGGTCTTTCTGTCTGTTTTTTTTTTTTTGCTTGCATAAAGGTGTGTGAACATGCAGAAACTTGCTTTGCTAATTGTGCAGGTGAAGCAACCGTGTCCCTGTTACCTGTTGGCAAGTGTATTGCTCTCGATGGAGCATTGAAGTGTATAAACACTTACATACAAGTGTCATTATAGATAGAGATGAGAAAACTTGATAAAATGAGCCCTGTATGGACAATGGATTGAATTAGTGCTTGGGAAAGAACTGTAGCAAGGAAGGGATTACAGACCATAAATATATCGCCAGAAAAGGACTTTGAAAATAGAATCATAGCTCACTACAGTGTCAGCTAAACTGCTATGCATCCTGTTTTGCACTCTACCATTCATGAGCAGTATGGGAAAAGCTGTACAATTCAAACGCACAAAGAGAATGAACAAAGACTATTTCCTTTAGTGGTGCTGCAGCTTTCAGGAACACTGGGTTTCTTTAAGGCCATGCAAGGAAGGTGCTGAGCCAATTAAGGTGCAGGTAAGTTTGTTATTCTTGCTCTAAAGTCTTTTTATTGGCATATAAATATTAAGAAATGTATTTTATTTCAGAGAAAATGCACATATCCACATTGTCCAACTGTGAAAAGAAAATCAGCCAGATTGAGACACTGAGTTGAACCTCACATTGATAATGCAGTTAACTGCAGGGTTTAGCCCATCTACATTCTTTTGTAAAGCTTCCTCCATGGGCAAGATTTTATATTTGATGTTTCTGTGAGCTATGGATTACATTGCATGACTGCACAAAAATGTTAAAGGTACTACTCTGGGTGATTTTTATTTCCTCGAGCTGATGAAAACACCTTTATTATTACTCCTGATTGTTTTGTGCTGATACAACTTCTCTCTCCCTTTGGGGAACCAAATTTGCTAAGTGCTTCATGTCAGTGAAGTTCTCTTGGTGACCAGACTGGTATTGCCTTTCCTGTGCAGGCTGTTAAAGTGCATGGACTATTATTTGCTTAGTCAATTAACTGCTAAGGAGACACAGGAAATATGTGCCTGGGGGAGAAAATAAAGCCATCTTTATTTGCTGGGTAATCAAAATCCAATGGCTTTTGAAGACAGTATGAAATGATCATTAATTAGGAGGGATACCTACATGTGGAGTTCAAAGAACCTTGTACAAGCAAGAAGAAAAAGCCTGTCCCCATAGGAAAATGCATCTGCAACTTAGAGAGTTTGACATAGTTTCAGTACAGCAAGGCACGTAGTTCACATGTTAAAACCGTGTTGTCAGCTGCTACTTTGTAGACATCCCAAAGTGTCACTCTTGACTCTGCTGCTCTACAGATGATGCTGCCTAAAATAGGAATTAGGAAGCATTATTATTTAGAAAGCAATTTGTATGTGCTCTGTATTATGAATAAGGCATCATGTTTATCAGGAGTTGACTTCATGAGATTCCAAACATATAAAAAAAAAAAAAAAGGAACAAAACTCAGTGAATTTTTGTCAGATCTCATAAGATACATTTAATAGAGTAGATGATAAGCAATAGCACATGCTTAAACGATTTTATATGCTTTTTTCACTAACTCACAAAAACTGGATTTGAAGTTCTTCCACTGGGGACCAGCCGTAGTTAGTGGATACTCTCCACTATCCAATTGGGAAACAAAATAAAAACAGGACATTCTCTCAAATTTATCTTCAAATATACTTCTTTAAATTGAGATTAAAAAGAGATGGGCACAACTTTGAAGCCAAAATCTCCAATGCTAAAAGAATGTGGTTTCACAAATATGCGTCTACTCTGCACCTCAGTCTTGTTACACACACAGACAACATTCTGTAAGTCCTACCATAAAAAAAAAAAATGCACTTAACGAGATACAGTGAAACAACTATGAATTTCTTCTTTCTGTCCTAGTCCCTAGAAAGAAAAAATACCTCAGACAGGTGCAGCTGCCTGTGAAGTTGGGCTTCCTGATGCTTACCTGTCCCCAACTGCAGACAGCTGTGACAACATAAGCTTATCTACAGCAGACAAAGGTAGGCTGCATTAGATGTAACCTGTCTATCCATTTCTGACCAGGCTCATTTTTCCATGAGTTGTGCAAGTTGTTAATAAATCAGTGTGGCAGGAATCATTTTTGGCTTGTTTTTGTATTAAAAAATTCTGACAGTTGTACTTTACTATTGTTCATTTGATGATGAAACCACCAAAATACTGTTCTGTAAAACCAGCATCAGAGACTTGGAGCCAGAGGCTGGCATGAAGTTAAGATGCTCTGGCTTAAGAAAAAAATTGTAAAAGTTTTACTATGTGCAGTTGAAGTTTGTACTCGTTTGTTAGCATTTCTTTCGATTAGTTTTGTACAGTTATTCCACTTAATTGCTCGTTTCAAGTGTAACAAATGGGTTATTTTAGTATTTTTTTCAGAGGTGCTTTTTCCACAACGATGCTTACTTGAAAGTGGAGCTAGTTGCCACAGTCAGATTTCTTTGGAAATGTAATGAATCCTGCTCCGTGTTCTTCTATTCTAGAGGAGTAGCTACTCAGGGGAAGGAGGGGGGGAACCAAGCAATGTCTTGTGTGATACATGCAGGTAACCTTAGAATATAGTACATGACAGCTTAAATCCACTGTTGCTGTGTATGAGTTTGTATGATTTTGTGAAAAAAAAAAAAAAAAAAGAAAGAAAATCCCAGCATAGTGAAAGATGAAATCTACCTCTTTCTTAAATATAGGTAGGGCAAGGATAACACCTAGACTTGTTAGCTCCTACTATCAAGCCTTATACTGCTCATTATAAATGTGAATTTACATTTTATAAATATTCACATTCCATATATTCACATATTATAAATGTGAATATACACATTTGATAATTACTGAAAAAATAAAAACAAAAAGCAAGAACTGTATTATTGATCAAATAGGCTATTCCATATGCAGTGAGTGGGAGTTCATCATCTTGATGCTTCTTTTAATCTCAGTTAATATGTATACTGCAGCTATGCTATGGGGAAAATTATTTTGTACTTCAGGGACATAACAAGTGCCTGAATTTGATACCATGTGATACCATTCTTAAATAGGGACATTAACAACTGGCATGACATCTTGCTCAGAAACCTACACCCAAGATGAACATAAGCGACACAAAATGATTTGTAATTCATTGTCCAGCATATCAGCGTCATTTTATTTCCTATCTTTATTAATCACCTTGGGAAAAAAGACAGCACCTATTATAAAAAAGTGATTTGTAAAAGAGAAAATAAGACTGAACTAACAGATCTATGGAAAACAATACTATTGGTATTAGCATGATATTTGACAAAGAGGACAAGCTTATTAAAAAGCCAAAACACAGCTTAGCTTGTCACTCAGTGTTTAACTGAAAAGCAAAGTTTTGCATGGGGAAGTTGTTTTCCTGGCCCTCTGAAGCAGGTGCTGCTGGCACAATGATGTGCTGGTCTGAAGGGAGCCCTGAAAAGCAGAAGGCAACTCCCAGTGTCTCAAAGCACAGAATGAGTGGCAAATTCAGCTAAAGTTTTCTGTCTGTGGCCAAAGGTTTGAGAAGTCACTGATCTCTAGTGCTTCAGTGCTCATGGCTCTCATGTCCCAGGGGGTCTGTAGTCATGACCACATACAAACAACTGCATGCCTGGAAGTGGGAGACCTGCAGGAATGGGCAGAATGGGGGAGATGCAGCTGCAGACCACAGATGATATTGACTTGTTGTCTGGCATAGGCAACCAACGATTTAAAAATACAGATATCTTTGTGCAGCTTTGCACAAAGGTAAGATAAAAACCTAGCTGTGGGACAGGGAGATATGAACCACATTTGTTTCAGGTCTCTAGAACAGAAAATAATGCCTGGAGTGAACTGCACAAATTGCTCTGGATGCAACTGTCTTCTGAACACTGTCTTCCCTGATCCCTCTTCACACCCTGAGTACAGCTCATGTCTGTTAGGCAGTGATCCATGGCATGGATTTACAGTGGGCTTGGCCATGCAGTAGGACAGAGATTATGGGGTTTTCAACACTTGTCCAGAAGATGGTTCTTGGGTACATTGCCAGATTTTTGTGTAGAAAGTTATTAATTCACATGAGAAATGTACTGAGATTTCCATTTTTGTGGTAAGCTAATTTTATCTTGCGCTTTCCCACTATATTTTGGAGTAAATGTTTCAAGACTTTCTTGAAATCCAAACTGAATAGAAGTTGCCTGTTTGGTTCAGTTGGTTGTCATTTTAGGTATGCCTTATCAGTTAAGTCTTTAACTTTCAAGAGTACATACAGTCCTTAAAGACTTAGTGAACACTTAGGAAAGTTTATTTCTGACTTCCTGAGCTCCAGGCAGACTATTGGCACAGCTTCTTAGGGAAAGAATCATGCTACTGGCCACTCTGCGCCGCGGGGGGGGTGGCGGGGGTGGGCGGAGAAAGGTGGGGCGGGTCCCTGTGGGGGGGGGAGGAGGGGTGTGGGGCACTTTAGGGGGGGGGGGGTGTGGCCGGGTGAGGCTCCACCCACACTGCGGGATCACCCAATGGGTGGGTTTGGGTGTGGCCGGGGGTGTGTGGGGGGGGTCAACTGAGGCTCCACCCACAAGGCAGTTGGTTGAGGTTCTGGGGGCGTGGTCAGTAGAGACCCCTCCCCAGGGTGTGGTCACTTGAAGCCCCGCCTCCCTCTGTGGGCGTGGTTAGGAGCTGATTGGGGCTTCTGTGGCCTGGGGGCGGAGCTCAATGGGGGAATGGGCGTGGCTAAGGAGGGAGAAGGAGTGGAAAAGTGATTTTTGCCTTGAAACTTGTGACACTTAGAGCTAGATCAGATAAAGGGCTTTGAACAGGGGGGATGGACTTTTATGTCTCCATCTTAAGTGCTGCTTGAACCCTAGAAGTGCCTGATATCTTAATCATTCATTTGACATTACAATATTTTAAACATGGATTTATGGTGAAAAGTTTGTCTCTAGCCTCTCTGCTAGCCTTCATCTGTGGTCTTAGGTGCTAGGGGGCTTATCTTGCAAGGTGACAGTGGAAACTACTCTTTTGGTCAGATCAGGGCTATGGTCCTTCCTACACAAGCAGGAACAATCTCCCCATGGCTTCTCTCCTCTAGAACTCATTGAAGAAACTGCTAGAAAGAATACCTGGCTTTCAAAGGAAGACATATTATGAGACCTAGAGCAGCTTTGATTTGTGCTGGGCTCAGCAGGAGTGCCTGGGATGCAGCATCCAGTAGGATGAAGATGCTTGCAATGAATATTAACTGAAATAGACAAGGCAGCTCTTCACACCAAAAGAGCAGCAACAATTCAGGGGGCAGAGAGCTTCCAAGTGCTTGAGCTCATGCCTTTGTTTTATTGTCTGCTGTGTCCTGCCTTGATTTTGCTGTTTGAGAGTGACACCACTTTTTGTAGAGCATCCACTAGTTTAATTGCTGTTACTGCTTGGCTGTGTAGTGCTAAACCCCATCTCAAGTCTTCCCAGAAAAATCCCAAAGGCTTCATTACCCAGGAGTGCAGGGCTGTCTTACTTGGGACACAGGACTGCCAAAATCCCTGTCTCTGGACACCACCCTTCGCACCAGGTGATATGTTCTGTTCCCTGATCAGCATTAGCAATGGTGCTTTTTTTACATTTCACAACCTCTTGGTGCACACAGGCCTCAGTAACCTGTTACACAACACCTACCTGAAGATAGGAAATTTCTCTCTGTCATGTCCACTCAAGAGATGGGAACGATCTTGTCACAGAGCAGACAGATGTCAAGGCACTAAAGAGTATGTACCTCGTGGCATAGTTGTAAGGCAGCCATTACTCCATCCAGAGCAACTTATATTTCCACCTTTGTGAATCAGTTTCTGGAAAATGGAGCCTGCCACTCCATACAGCAGTTTAGTTTTGACAAGAACTTGGTATTTCTCTGTCCTTAAATGCACCTAGTTACTGCCTTTCTCACTCTGCTGAAAGACTTTGCACTCCACATTTTCAGTTGTTTCAGCAACTACAAACTGTTATTCCTTGTATTGAGAACTTTACAACAAAGGTTAAAACTAAGTCTCCTCATACTGGTCATTAAATACCAAGCAAAGCCTATTTGCAGTAATAGCTTTTTTCATAGCAAAGGAATCAAGAATATATCAACTAAGCATTGTTTTATTTGCCTGTCGACTTTTAAGTACTGGAGACAGATTCCTCTTTATCTGAGCTGTAGTGTAGACCAAATGTCTGAGCAGAAGCAATAAGAGTAGTATGAGCTCAAGAGCAGAAGACAAACAAATCTCAAGTGGTAAGTATTCATCGCCTACCTCCCTCAATGAGGATATCTCATATGGATAGCTTTCTAGGAAACTATGTAGCTAATATAATCAAGCACCTTTGGTAATCAAATACATTTTATGTTCTGATGGGGCGGAATCAGAAATTATACATAGAAAAATCAGAAATTTACATAGAGAATATTTATACAATAAGTTTTACCTTCCTGATTTTGTGATTTTAATCTTGTTTTTCTAGAGTTTTGCTCTTTTCATTCTAGATTTTGCCCTGGGTGTTTTCCGTGAGTGAAACAGAAACTCCAGCAGTTCCTCCAGCAGCTGGGCAGTCGAGGTACTGACTGTGCCTTGCAGAGCTACATGATGCTTTTCAAAGCTCAGTGTGTGAAATACTTCAGGTATATGACAAATGTCTATAAAAGCTGCAAACTTAGTGCCTGATATTCTGGATTTGAGCGGCTGGGAGTGGAGAGGGGGTTGGGTCAGGTACCACCAGCAGAGGAGGAACCACCGTTTGCTGGAAGCCAAGTGAAACAAGGGTGTGATTTTTGTCTTCTTGTTGTATGTAAGCTGGGAGAGCTCTGTGTGGCAGTGCTCGTGGTCCTTGTGTCTTTCCCCTGAAGATCTTGCAGAAATATGACAGATGCCATCAGGGTACATTGTAGAGCAACCATGGCTGTGGTTAGAGAGAAAAGATGAGACCATTCCTAAACTGCTTGAGGCACTGAGGGACATACAGGGCTGAGGTGAACTCTTCTGAGAGAGTCTGTCATTGTCTTATGTTGATGATAAATAAGCAAACCCCCCACAAATAAACAACAAAAAAGAAAACAAATCCAAATGCAGTAGCTGGGATTATTCTCTCAATCCTTCAGTTAGAACTCAAGTTCATTAATACATAAAGCTTTACATAAAGCTGGAAGCTTTACCATGCAAAAGTGGGACAACTGAATGGTGTATTTATTTCTTCCCTTTTGAATAGATAAGGTGTAAAATAGCAGATCATCCTGATGGTTATATGGTAGACTTAATAATATTTATAACATTAGATTTCAAAATGCTGACCTCAACCTTTTCAAAGCTTACATTAACTGTACAGTTAAATTTTATATGAAAAAAAATTTAAAACTTCTCTAGAGAAAAGTATACCATTTCTTTATTGGTCTAGTTCTCTCTTTGTAGGTGCATAAAATAGACTGTAAAATATCAGCATTTAAGATTTCCTTTTTAAAAATCCTGATTGCAAATATGACACAGTACCCAAGTTGGGAAAAGGCAAAGAGCAAAGGTAATGTTCTCTTGAAGAATAATTTCTCATGTTGTAGTTTTGAGAAGATCTTACTGCAGTGGAAAGGAGTAAAAGTAGAATATGCTTCTTGTCCTAGATATGGTGATCTTTTATTTATTTTTTTTTTCACTTCTTTTGCTGTTCTTTGTAGGAAACTTTAATTCTTTTGGTGTGATCCCTGAGATAGGTGTTGGGGGTGGGAAAGTGGGGGTTGAAATACCAGTTCATTGGTCAGGTTGCAGTCCCTTGGGTTTTTCTAGTCCCTCATCTTTCAGCACAAAGGACCTGGCATCTCTCCAAATTTTATTTAGTAATCAGCCATTCTGAGTTCACTACAGAAAGTCTTTAGGGAAGTAGGCCATTTGCTGACTGCTGTTTTGTAGCCCCTCAAAGTTGTGCAGTGTTAAAATTGTATTACTGTGTTTATCTGAACTGAGAATAAACTGAATGGTAAAGAACACTGTCCTCCCTCTACATATGACTGCTGCAATTACCTTCTAATGTAGAAAGACACAAGTCTTGCCTTAATATTTAGCTCAGACTCTTCCTTCTGAAAAAATACTCATATATATATATATATGAGTATATATTTTACACTATGTTCTGCAACCTTTTCGAAATCTTTTCCTTTCTTTGCAGTTATATTATTTGATTAAGCAGCTATATTTATAGATTGTTTTTCATATTTATTTTACATATGAATATCGAATTCTTTCCTCCAGTTTATAACTTCCTATGAAAGACCAAAATCCTCCACTTCAGACTATCACAGACTGTTCTACAAGCAGTTTAAAATAATGTAATAGTCACCCTGTAAAAAACTAGGATATGAAGTTTGTCAGACAGCCCAGTGTCACAGCTACGCCAGCCAGCAGTTTGTTTCTGATTCATGTCTTTCCTCCAGACATAAACCTTTTAAAGAGATGGCACAAGTGATTGATTTTATTGATACTGACAATATACAGCAGGAAAAGTAAAAGGTCACACATCCCCCTGGTGTTTTCCATGTAAGTTTAGCTTGGTCTTTTCCTGCAAGATGAAAACACAATGTCTGCTTCTTCCAAAATAGCAAAGAATCAAGGAGAGAATTGTGTATAAATATAGCTGAGGGTAGTTAATGATCCTTTAACCAGCCCAACTGATGTATGTGGAATGTTACAAAATGATGAAAGAATCAGCTCTTTCTAAGCCTGGAGCAGGGCAGCATCAATTCACATTTTGTCTGGATCTATCTTATAGATTGCAAAGGGACAGAAGGTCATGAATGTGTAGAAATAAGTTTTGCTTCATAATGTGTGTAAATTTTCCATGTTCTATTTGCTGACCTTTCAGTGCATAATGAAGCTGTTCAGATATTAAGAAATGTAGATTGATGTGTATGTGTTAAATCTTATGCATCTAATGTCCAGTACTAGAAAGTACTGAAATAGGAGGAGATTTACAGGTAACTATAAATATGTACTGCGTTTTAGATTCAGTGATTAGTGCAATTAAGCATTGTCCAGTAGGAATGGCATTTTGTGCTTGAAAGAAATTTATGGATATTCCCAGATAAATATTTTAATATGATAGCACAACATGGGCTGTCAAGATCAAGAATAAATAATGGAGAATTCAGAATCCAGAAAAGGCAGAGAAAAAAAAATTCCATCTTACTTCTGTTGTTTTGAAAGTTGTTACCTACCAAAGCAGTATTGTTTTAATGAAGTGAACACAGACTTATTGGATTCACTCCATTTCTGTAAAAATGTTTAATTTCAAACAGTCACTCTGTGGTTTACATATAAATTATACTTGTTTGAGGATTCCAACTCTGCTGCTTTAGTCTTGATAAATAGGAAACTGTTCACTTCAGAGAGCTAAAGAAGCCCTGTGTTCCCCTCAGGAATCAGGGTGACTGCAGTTCTCAGACTAGGGCAGTGCAGGAGATGCAGATGATGATGCAAAGAACACTGATGAACTGGTATCACCCCAATGGTTCTCATCCCAAACAACAAACCTTACCACTTCTTTTCCCAGTCATTCTTTGGATAAGGAGTTGTGTTGTACCAACTGAACCAAAGATGGGAGATACCAAATACTGAACATTAAAGTAAATATAAACTGACAGCTTCCTCTAAGAACATAAAGCAGAAAACTCAGTGCTGGTTAGC